>BMAW01059177.1:15778-95014 GCA_019974015.1 Nephila pilipes | reverse complement strand
AAAAACACCCCGAAGAACGAAGAAGGATTTCCCCGATTGTAAGGAAATTTCGTATGTAAAGACATTTGGACCGAACATGCAAATGATTACAATTTGGTAGCCAATGAATGAATAGCGGGAGCTACTGCACAGCGGAACTGCGCACTCAGCAGGTGTATATAAGAAGCGATTCTCAATCGAATGGTCAAATTTTCTATTGCATTGAGAATTAGGATACCTTTCAGCGACTGAAAAAATGCCTCGCCACAGGATTCGAGCTCATTACGAACAACTGTCAGATTATGTCAGTTTGAAAGAAGTTCAATAGATGTCTCAAGTAATTATTGAAAACGATATCGATTTGCCTGTTCAACAAAAGCAAATTCATCCATCTCATTAACTCGAATTTTTTCCATCTTTATGAAATCCAAACTAAATGAAACGAAACTTTTACAAATTTAATATAAATATGTACATATACATATCTAATTCAAATTTTAAAAAAATTATAAGAAAAAGAAGATAATTTGTTTTAATAAGACTACATAGAGTTAACTTTTATTTCAATTTATTGAAAAAATACAGTATGTGCAGCCCAGCATTTTTTTTTTTTTTTTTTTTGCAATGTGGCCCTCAAACGGTCATAGTTTAGACACTCATGCCGTAGATTCAAGTAACCCTCAGTATAAAGAAGATATGAGTTCAATCTGCTGTGTTCTATAATGACGGTCTTCGACAGGTCACGAAACAGTGGATGAAATGTATAACTCTGGAATGTGACTGTGCAATAAAGCTGTGAGAGTATAAATAAAAATTAAGTTTCTGTCTCTTATTTTTAATGATTATTAAAGTTTTACAATGCCTCAGGATTATAATTAAGGATACCAGGGCACGCGGGAATAGTAAAATACCGATTTTGACTCCTTGTTTTTGTGACATGTAGTTATAATTTAAAATTGTTAGTAAAGCTTAAAAATTTTTTGGTGCCTAATATTGGTATTCTAATTATGTTGTTTAACTATAAAAGAAATTTTTGATTAAAAGGGATTCCTAAGGGGCCGCCGCGGGGGGGGGGGATTATGGACTTGATTTTTGAGATATATTTCCATTTAGGTACCATTTTGAAAAAAAAAAAAAAAAAAACGTTTTCTTTAGATATACAAAAATCTTTACTCCCAAAATGTAAAACAATGCACAAAAAACAGTAACGTAACTTTTTCAATGATATCACGGGATATTTTTTTAAAAAAATTATAGAGCTTTGTAATTTTGGAAATTTAAATTTCTTCCTTTTTTATACATAAAATTTATTTCCTAAAATTTAGATATTACTCAGAGAAATTAAATGTTTCACTTATATGTATAGGTAACAGGTCAACTGAAAAGTCCCCGGCCTACCATAGTAAAATACAGTTTTTTGGCAAAATAAGTTTTTTTTTATTCAACATAATTCCCTTCAAGGGTGATATACTGATTATAGCGACCCACCAACTTTTCGATACCATTTTTGTAGTACGATTTGTCCTTTGCTTCAAAATAGGCCTCAGTTTCGGCGATCACCTCTTCATTCGACGAAAATTTCTTCCCAGCGAGCATTCTTTTGAGATCTGACAACAGGAAATAGTCGCTGGGGGCCAGATCTGGAGAATACGGTGGGTGAGGAAGCAATTCGAAGCGCAATTCATGGATTTTTGCCATCATTTTCACTGACTTGCGACACGGTGCATTGTCTTGGTGAAGCAGCACTTTCTTTTTCTTCAAATGCGGCCGTTTTTCGGCGATTTCGTCCTTCAAACGGTCCAATAACGCTATGTAATAGTCGCTGTTGATGGTCCTTCCTTTTCCAAGGTAGTCAATGAAAATTATTCCATGCGCATCCCAAAATACAGACGCCATAACCTTACCAGCCGACTGTTGCTTTTTCCCACGCTTTGGAGCGGGTTCATCGTGTGCAGTCCACTCGGATGACTGTCGATTGGACTTCGGAGTGAAATGATGGAGCCATGTTTCATCCATTGTCACATATCGATGCAAAACCTCGGGTTTATTACGCTTGATCATCTTCAAACACTGCTCCGAATCATCAACTCGTCGTTGTTTTTGGTCAAAAGTGAGCTCGCGTGTTGCACAGAGCTTTCTCATACCCAAATATTCGTGAATGAAATGATGTACACGTTCCGTTGATATCCTTAAAGTGTCTGCTATTTCATTCAATTTCAATTGACGGTCATTCAAAATCATTTTGTGGATTTTTTTAATGTTTTCGTCTGTAACAACCTCTTTTGGGCGTCCACCGTCTTCGGTGCTCATTTCACCATGTCTAAACTTAGCAAACTAATCCTTGATGGTTGGTTTTCCTGAGGCAGTGTCCGGAAACTCGGCATCAAGCCTAGATTTTGCTTCAACTGTAATTTTTCCCTTCAAAAAACAATATTTTTAAACACGCGAAATTCCTTTTTATCCATTTTTTTCACAATAACCAAAGTTGCTTCACTCAAAATGCTATAATTCACAAACTAATGATCCGACAGCTGTCAAATTTACACACGCATCTTTTGAGGGTTAGGGCTAACTAAAAAACATATGGATTTAATTCTAGTAGCGCCATCTATGTGTTAGACCGGGGACTTTTCAATTGACCTGTTAATTTATATAGAAGCATAAAAACATTCGAAACCATACAATGCAATAGTTCTTTTAAAAAATGGTACTTAAATGCGCCTATGTCTCAAAATTTTGTTCGTATTCGACTAAGATCGAAAAAGAACTCTTTGACGAAAAAATTACCCTTATAGTTTTCTCGAATAATTGAAATAACATTATTATGCTTAAAATCCAAGCTCTACTAATAATTTCAAAAGGTATACATCACAAAGACAATGTGTCCTAAATGAGATTGTTCTGATACTCTTACATCTTTACGATATCTTAAGGTTACAGTTACAACTTTACAATATTGCTGGTTACTTCAATCTTCGACTTTTTGAAACCAAACAAATCAATATTAATAACTGCCATTTACAACATTATTTACTTAAAGGTAAATTAATATGCAGAGTAAATTTTATCGAGAAAACTCCGTTATTTCTTAATAACTCTAAAAGTTTACTATATCCCTTCGTACATTAAAATATTGATAAGAACTTGTATATTTCGAATGAATTAAGTAATTTTGTAAGTTCTCGATATTGCATAGCATATTAATTTTATATGCCATTTTATTTTATTTGTAAATTATATATGAATGACCTTGCTAAATCACAAACGGTAATTTTTTTTTAGTTCCTACGACAGCCCATTGTGTCTTAGAATTCTGCGTAGATAATGTTTGAGCAGAAAATTTATCTTTAATCGCTTTAATGTGTTTTCAGAATCATTGTTTTACTCGAATTCCCGATATATATATATTTCTTGCCCTTCTCAGCTTATTATTCCTACATTTTTTTATTCTTCGATAATTTTACGAAACTGTAATATTTTCAGCAAATCAAGATTTATTTTAAAGTAAATTTTGTACCGGAATTTTTTTTTAACAATATCTCAAAGGAATTGTGCAAATAAACAAAATTTGTTTCCTTAATTTTTAATATTTCTAATTGGCAATAGGAAAAATTAAGTTTTAACTCCTTAATGATTTGTAATTTCTACTTCATATGGAGATAAGTGATGTCGTAACTAACCTCAAATTAACCTAATAGCTTACCATTAACCCATTACCATTAGCTTAAAAGTATTTACGGTAGAATTCCGATAATCCGCCATCAACAGGGCCGTGGACCATAAAAACGGTCGGATTACCAGAGGAACACGTTTATTAACATAGAAGCGTAGAAAACTTATAGTTTCAACTGAAAACACTACAATAATGGTTTAGAATTTGTTAAAACATTGCGAAAGAAAATGTAATATTAAATCATTAATCCTACATAACAGTGTACTGTGATAAAAACTCTACTGTATTACAGTGATACATTTGAGCTGCTGATCCTTAACTGTGGTAATGCCAACCTCTATTTCGCTTGAAACATTTCGGGCCGATTCACCTTTTTCTAGTTCAGTTTCTCTGCTAAAGACACCATGACATAATTATGTCAATTTGAAGGCATAATTTGGTTAAACACACTCTTCACAGCAACACACAGTAACACACGCGAATCGAGTTTTATATGAGTTGTACAGCACTATACTCAAAAATGCACGGCCAACTGAATCACGTCACCAATAATGAGTCATCGCACATATTACGCAGTAATACATACGATTACTAACGTACATATTACACAGAGACACACGCGTCAATAATATGCGAATTGAGTTGTACAGCAGTTGTAGATGCGAATGATCGAGTTGTACAGCACGTGCAAAAGCACGTGTTACCTGTCTACTGATTCACATAATTGATAATAAACCATCGCAAATATTACACAGAAACACATGCGATCAGTAACGCCCATATAACACGGTAACACATGCGAACAGTAACGCACATATCACATGTGAGTCGAGTTTTATATGAGTTGTACAGCACTGTACGCGCAAATGCACGTGTTACTGGTCAACGGCTTACTGAATATTACACAGAATCACATGTGATCAGTAACGTACATATTATACAGTAACATGCGAATCGAGTTTTACAGTACAGTACGCACAAATGCACGTGTTACCAGTCAACGGCCTACTGATTCACATCACCGATAATCATCGACACGAATGGAGTGACGACTGGATTCGTGAGCAATCACCTCAACAAGGGTACGTTTAATCGGAAGATTAGTTTAATTAACGTCGCACTAGAAGCAACACGTGGGTTATTGGTGACGGACCTCGTAATTTTGAGACTCGGTCGAGGACGACACCTGAGCTGGCACCCCCTCACCTAACCTCCCCACCAACGAGAGGACTTTGGGCCCCGACAGATTTAATGTGTATCAGCCCGGCTACACGGCGGGTCTTTAGCGCTCAGGTTCGAACCCGTGATTGATCGAAAACCGCCGGTCACGAATCCGAAGCCATGACCACTAGGCTATTGCGGCCCGGTTAATCGGAAGAGGAGAGTCACTCTATTAAATAGGTAAAAATAGAGGGATCCTACTAGATTTAATATTAATCCAAATTTGCATTTTTAATTTTCTTTCTCGATCTATAGAGTGTTAGAGAATTTTTACCTTTTTTTTTTTCATTTATATTTCTTTTATAAGAATTTAAACGCAATTATTTGGTCCAATAATATAGCACGATATATCCAATAAAAATAGATTTTTAAACAATATTTTTTTTGTGGGGAAGGGGGTGAAAATTTTGATTGTGGTTATGGGAATTCTATAAAATTCTTATTTTAATGTGACACGATTACCGCAAGGAAATAATGTAATTTAAATGAATTTGAATAATAATAATAAAAAAAGATAAAGATATATACGTTTTGCTCCAACATACTCAAGATAATAATATTGAAACTTGATTTTTATATTTTCTTAACTTTAAAACACACTTTCATTTACAAAATAAAATCATTTAGAACATAAAAATAGCTTCAGTGCTTCGAGAATATTTGCTCTCCCTTTAAGGCTTTCGAATATTAAATTCGTTTTTAACATTCGTTTTCTTACAGAGAATATGTAAATTTGAAAACAGATTAATGAAAGATTTGCAAGAACTATTTTTACCTGCTTCTAATGACGAAGAACAAATGATTGTCTGAGGAATAGGGTTGTTCGTCTTAATGATTGCTATTGTTCTGAAGCGTTATTTTTATTTTTAGAGAATTCGTTTACTTGACAACTTTATATTTGTAGGAACGCGTGCGACCTTCTGGAACAATAAAAACAAACTTAATGAGGTGGCTTAGAAATAAACATTAGAGGTCAATAAGAAAGTAGTTTACGAGGAATGAAGCGAATGTATTAAAAAGTTAAAAGTAATCGCTATTATTTAAAAGTGGATAAAAGAGAGTGAAAACTTGTATCGAAAACTAATTATAAATAAAATGTTGATATAAAATGATATAAATAGGTGATGAAAATAAATACGAGAAAGAACCGCTAAAAATAAACGCCCAATCATGTTCTTGTAAAAATAAATCTCGTCAACAACTGAAACAAAATGCGTTTAAAAATGCTAAGAAAATCAATAGATATTTATATTCAAATTAAATAACATTAGAGAATTTCTTCAAATAAAAAATAATAAAGAATAAGCCGAATTTATATCTTAATTATTTAAATATAGCATCACAATAATTCGTTTCAAAGTGACTACATATTAAGATATCCGTACATCTTTAAAAAGTCATTTTTGACAAAATTTTCGATTTTCTAATTTTAATGTCAGTTTGTAAAATTGAAACTTTTTTCTTTCTAATAGTGTTTGAAATTTGCTTATACCTTATTTAGAATTTAAGTTACAGGGATTTGAATTTTACTCGGTAACTAATTTTTAATAACATTTGAAAGTTTGTTTTTGATTTTTCTCAAAATGAGTTTTCTAGACATATTCACATATGGCAACGTAGATGTCAGAAAAAATTATGGACTAAATTAATTTAAATTTTGCAAATATCTTCCTTATATAGATTTTAAGAACCCCTACCACTTTCATGCTTCTAAAATTGATACGTTTTTAGTAACAAAAGTGTAAATCGTGTATTATAACTTTTTTTTTTTGATTTTTCATTGTTATTTGACTCGAAACACAATAAAAATTGCAGTAATATGATTTTCATCATGAAAAGTAGTACCAGCCCCCAAAAATGTTTTGACGAATAAGATAAAATTCACAGAATAATGATATTTTTGTTTACTTTTGAGTTATAAGCGTTATTCTGATAGTCAATTTAAGTACTATTTTCATAATGTTTTCCCCTTTAAAATTTTTTTTGGATAAAAAGCAGATTATTAATTGCGTTTTTCATAGTTTTAGGTTATAATTTAGCATTAAAAAACGTTTTGATAGCAAATATCAATGTATTTCAAAAACTTTTCTCCGAATGTGTACGGATACCTCAAAGCACGTGGAATTTGCGATTCGTGAATACAGTATGCTAAATAAGGAATAGAACAAACAAAAAGGATAGGAAGTACAGTACAACGATAGATACAATTATTTATGCTAGAGTTTTTAGATCAGAGCTTATTACTACTGAAGAAGGATTTGCATTCTGTTAAAACCAAAATCTCAACCTTCGACATTTGGATCTTGTTAGACAACTGTAGTGCCCTCTAGCATCTAAGAAACTAATCTGAGGTCGGCGTTAGAGCTGCGGTATTCTTGAGACTTTCAAATTTCTTTCTTTCAAAGAAATCTCATATAGGATTCTCTGTCGTTGAAATTGCTGATAATTTAGCCAAGAAAGAAACTTCTATTCTACCAGATTCAAATACTTATCTCTCTTTACTTGAAACATATTCAAAAATGAAAATTTTAAACCCGCAATTATGGAATCCGACTCACCCATGGTATATACTCTTGGTGGTGTCCTTACTCTTTAAAGAAACAGAGGCGTCCAAACCAACATTTGTAGACTTCCTAGCGGACAGACTAAGATTCTTACATTTAGATAGGGTACCCAGGGACTTACTTTCATTAGATAGGTACGGGAATCCTGATCCCCGATGTACCCTAGTTTATTTTTTCTCTCCCATGGCGTTTACCCTCAGTAGAAAACACCCTTGATGCCACAAAAGACCCGTCGTGTAGCCGAGGCAGATGCTTGTTAAATCTGTAGAAACTCAAAATCTTCCCGTCGGCATGGTGTGGAAGATTGGAGAGAGAAGGTGTTGGCCTCGTCACTTGACCGGGGTTCAATATTACGAGGTCAGTCGGCAATAGTCTTCGTGTTGCTTCTAGTGCGACGTTAAGAAAATCAATCTATCTGTGACAAACGCGGGTTACGTGCTCTCTAAATACCTTAGCAATCCTTCCCTATTTTCGATCTTCCTCCTTGTAAACCAGTTTTTTTTTCGTCACGTCTGGATCACAGTTACACCTTGTTTGAACATTATCTGGCTCTTGCGTCATTATACTCCATCATCACTCACTCACACTCATGTTTACTTTTGACACGGAGGAGTATGTGGGGGTGTATCCGGACACCCTGTTTAAACTGCAATTCGCATTCAAAGAACAAATCAAAAGTTCCTACCTGTCAGACGGTGGTCATCATCATCAGGTCAAGATGTTGAAGTTTGAATAAATCCACGCAAAGAAATCACTCTATTGACATCAATTACTTTTAATTAACTTTAAGATGTCACAACACAACAAAACAAACATTAATTATTAGTAAATATCCTAATTCGCAGGCATAACAAATTCACTGACATAGTTCGCTTTCAACATCTTCCTTCTCTCACTTACTCAGAACTAAACATAACTTTTTCTTTTTCACATTTGGCGCCTAGCGACCTCTATCGTTACTTTCAACACACCCTGCTTCTGGGGAAAATATCAGTGGACCTCAGGGGCTTTTTTTCTTTAGGTAGGCACGCGCATCACGACCTCACCGCACCCCAGTGATCCTTTTTTCCCAATAAGGTTTACTTCCTTGGTAAACATCGGGGACGCAACTCAGGGATACCCTAGAGATCATTCTCTATTTTCGATCTTCCTTCTTGTCAACCAATTTTTACCTTTTCTAAATTCTTCCGGACATCTAGATCACAGCTTTTGGGCTCAGTAAGGCCGCATTTGACTATTACGCCATTCAAATACTATCACTCACTCGTTTGTCTCTTAAATTTTTTCTGATGTCTATATCACAGCATTACCTTGTTTGTCGCAACATGGCTATGTCTGGATCTTGCGCCATTGAAATACTATCATTCCCTCACTCACTTGACAAGGAGCAGAAAGCTTTCTCGAACTGCACCATTTGTACTTCTTCTAAAGTTTCTCCTCTTTTAAATTATATGAGCCTTGACAGAAAAGATTTAATTACTTCACATAGTCTCGTTTATGATTTCTTGAAGATTTTTAGTATCATGGGCTGACTAGTTTTTTACTTTATCATGTGGAATAAGTCATAGCTCAACAATTTTAGTTAGACATTCATTGCATTGTGTATTATGAAATCATCTCTGAACTAAGGATGACTAATTCCATTCAAAATTGCGAAATATTTTCTGTAACGCAACATCATTAAATAATAGAAATGTTTTTAAAAAATAAGTAGGTAATACGATGATAAGCAGTTAAAGAGAATGCAATTTGTAATTTATCCTTGAATTTACAACTATATGTTAAGTTTTTTTTGTTTTATAAAATTCTTTAACAGGTGAAAAAACTTTCACTTAATTTTTTTTGTTGCGGCTTTAACGAAATGTTACAATCCTTATTGCTTTTAGTTTTGAAAATTTTTTAAGTAAATGAAATTTATTTTGTAGTAAATTTAAGTTGAAACTCCAGAACTCTGAATCAGGTTTTGTTCGCTAAAATAATGTTTATTCGATTTTTGATAGATGTGGTGCTCGGTGAGCAGCAAAGAAAAAGAACAGTTGCATCACGATAGAGATGTCCATGCTCCTTCCGATGTCCGGTGAGTAACATTCCTCAATTGGAGAAAATTTTCAATGTTGATTTGTAGTTTCAAACGCGTCAAACTTTTAAACATTACACCCACACACACATGCAGAAAATGATTCAGAAAAAATAACACCGGTAAAAAACGAATTTTTTGAATATGAGTTATCTTTCAAACTTCACACTTTGCGTAACATAATTTTTTTATTCCTTAAATTTTAAGAGGGAAAGGGAACGTTGAATCAAATTGAATTTATGCAATAATTAGTTTTAATAATGAACAAAAGAGTGTTCAAACAATGGCCCCATCACTTTGGCGATGGATTTGGCGGCCATTTAGCGACTTGGCGAGAAATTTGACTTAAAATTCAATTTTTTAAATAATTAGTTTTAATCAATTTTTTATTAATTTTTACTAAATTATCGTATTATCATCCAAAACCATCGTGTACAGAAAATTTCGGTTCAATTGAGCTCTATAAAATGGGAGAAAAAAGCTTTTAAAGGTTTTGAATCAGACAAAATTACAATGTGAATTAAGGAAAACCCATTAAAAATAGCATTGCTTACATCGAGCTATGGACTAGAGTCCTGATGTCACTCAAGACTCACCTTGTAATCGTACTGATACACGCTACAAGGCATGTATCTGTCAAGGCTCTAAGTCCTTTTATTGATGTGATGTTGAAGCTTTGAGAGGGAGATGCCAGTACAAGTGTTGTTTTCATCACTTGATCGTGGTTTAAAATTATGTGTTCCATCGATAGCAGCACGAGGGCTGCTTCTGAGTACGACGCTAACAATCAATAAATTTACTTCATTGTTTGTAAACATAAATATGCAGTTGCTTGTAATATAAATTACAATCGATTCAAGGAAAATTCAGTGTTTTCTGGAATGATTCTTTAAAAACAATTATTCACCGTACCGATTATTTTCTGCATAAATTTCCTAAAGCATTGCGAACAAAAAAAAAATATTTTGTTTGTATTTTAATCTATTGCAAAGTAAGTTATCAACTGCCACATTTAAACCAGATGTGTTCATTTTTTATTGGTTTTAAATAATTTAGCCTGTTATTGTATTTGCTTACAAATAAACATCAACCATTTTCTTAGTATAATTGGTTCTTGTTTGGTAGACGTTTAAAATTTTTCATCGAAGGTTGTTAGAAATTTGTTTATGGAAGAGATATATTATTTATTGCTTTAAATTATAAAATACAATAAGACAATACTGTAACAGTTGGTTCAGAATAACTATGTTTTTTTGTATTATTTTAATAATTCCATTTTAATTCTTTCTCTCATTTGATATCAATATTGCTCCATAGTGCTTGATGTTTTTTGTGATGTATATGTACACGAAAACAACAACAATTATTTAACTTCCTTTCTGAACTGAGACTTATAGAGATAAAACTGAAGACAATTAGGTATAAGTATTACAGGGGTGTGGCCATTCTATGGCTCTTGCAGGCAAATAATGCTTCTCCTTTGCAAATTAAAATATATGAATGAAATACGATAAGGAAAACTATTAAAAAATAATTAATTTATCTGAGTTGTTTTCAAAAATTTATCAATTAACTATTCAAAGCGTCCAAAGTAACTATTTTATTTCATTTCTTGTCAGTTAAGGAACTTAATTTTATTACTCAAAAACACACGCAAATAAAATATTGTTCGCATTATAAGAAACAATTTAGTGAATTTTTTTTTAAAAATTAAAAGTGCTTGCGATGTTAGACGAATGTTTTCTATTTTAGTAGTTAGCTGCAGAAAGTTTGGTTTATGTCTTATTTGGGCAGTTTGCATAAACTCAGCTAAATGCTGATAAGTTAAAATAGACCGATACTTATTTTTAATAAATTTAAAAAAAAGGTTGAATACAAACTTTCACAACAATTCAGAAACTGAGATTAGTACCAGCGCATACTCTTTAGTTTAAGGGTATTTTTTATTCCTTAACCCTGTTTCCAAAACTTAATAGTTGAACCCCCTCTTTGTCTTGAAAAAATTGTCTTGGGGAAAAATTCACAAAATAGGGTCATTTGGGGAAAATAAAGTGTAATACGGGGAAATTTTACAATTTCTATCTGGCATCATTGATTAAATGGCTCTTTCGAATATTCCTTTCTGAAATGTGGCTTCCATAGGCTTTATAGCTAAGCCTGATATATTATAACAGTACTATATATACTAAGCATTCAAATTCTTTAAAATGATAACTATAAATATAAAAGAATTGGTTGTTTTAAGCCCTTATTAAATTTTTAACATGTGTTAACTTATTGTTTTGAGAAAATGACATCATCAAAAATGCGTAGGCATTAAATAAAGAATATGTGGTGTTAGGTTCAAAAGATTGATATTATAATGCATTATAATTATAATAATAACATTTAGTTTACTTAAGGTATATTTACGTTGCTCAGATATATTTAATTAAATATTTTATCGTTGGCTGTTATTTTAATATCTAAACTAATAATTAATTTTTATAGCAGAATCGTCTGTTTTAATTCTTTTTGTTGCTTACATTGACAATGTTTTGCTTGTGAAAATAAAAATGCATTAGGAATTTGAAGAAGGTATTTTCTTTTTTTTTATATAGTAATTGTTTCTGTGGAGCCTGGGGATTGGAAGTGCGCTTACTTTTGAATAATTTTACTTTGCCGATATATATAACTTAATAGTCATTACTTTTAGTAGAGATTTCACTGAAATTTTGGTTGCTCAAAAACATGGATAACCACGAATTGCCGCCTGAAGAAGCTTTGAAAAGAAAACAAAAATGTATACGAAAGAGCAAACAAATACCAAAAGATTAGGAAAGGCATAGAGTATTAGAATCAAAAAAGACGACCTAAGAAGCGTGTTGAGCTCGAAGCTATACAAAAAAACTAGATTCTAATACAAACGGTAGGCGCGAAAAATTACGTGAAAGTGAAAAAAATGAAATGAATGAAAAAAACACTAGCTCTTGTTAAAATGGTATTAGCACAGCCAATATCGATTTTGAATGATTTTTTTTTAAAATTTACATCTTGTTTTTAACACATTCAAGAAATCCCGAATTCTTTTTTAAAGTACTTTCTTTAATATGTTGACATACATTCTGAACGTGTGTAGTTCAATATTTCCCCTTTCGTGGCAAGAAAAATACACACGAGCGTTACTGTTTAAAAAAAAGTATCTAATATCACGTTGTTTCCGTGATTCGAAAAGATCTCTACTTCAAAACATTTTGCACAGTACGCATACCAATTATACACTAATTTATGAGTTCTTCAGAATTGTAATTTTTGTTGGATTCGCCAAATCTTATAAAAGTTTTTAATGCAACAAATGCCATTTGCAAAGAGATTTTAGTAACATTATCACTTTTTTTTGCTGTGTATTGAGAAACACACCCTAAAGATTATTAGTCATATTAACACTTGAAGAACACCTGCTGAGCTTCGTGAACATTTTGTTGAACAATACACGGAATATACACAGCTGTAATATTATGCAAACATAACATGTAACAAGTTAGAACTATGTACTGAAATGAAAGCTGATGATAGTTATGTTAAACATGAAGTGGTCAAGGTCAATGGACGCCCGAATCTAGACGAAAAATACGAAAACGAACGGCTCAGTTGATGCTGGATTATAGAATATACCAAACCATTGAATGCTGGATTAATGAGCGCTTATTGTGAGAGAAAATTTCGAAATATTTTCTTTTTTTTCAGCCCATAAACACTGAATCCAAATTCGCTATTAAATTATGATTATACCATTCGTTAAAAAGAAATTGCTGTTGCATAAATTCTTCCCAATATTTGAAAAACAAATATTCCATTCAACTAATATTTTTTGAAAAGGAAAAATTCTCATTTCTCTCAATAATAAAACTTCAAATGAAATGAAAAATTACTGCATTAATCAGAAACGAATGCTAAATACGGGTGATATCCTCTGGCGCCATCTATTCGAAGAATGTCAAACTATTTAGAATATTTAATCCCACCTTCCTCGAAAAAATAATAGACTCCTTCGTTCTGCTATAATAACTATTACTAATATAATTATTAAAACGTTAACCAGTAATTAAGAGACACATGATCAGAAATGGCTTAGAAATTAAAATTCTAAAAAGCAAAAAATATGTGTCGCATTTCGTTACATTTCAAATATATCAAAATTATTCATGTTTCGTTAAGGATAAAAATTATTATTGCGTAAATGTATAAAATAATTTAAGGATTGTTTGAAGAGCTTTATGGGAAGTAATGCCCGAAATAATGCAAAAAGCTAGAAATTCTTAAAATGAATAAATACCATTTCGTTTCTTATTTACTTTTTACTAAAAAAAATTAATTGTACATATTACTATATTTATTACCTTTAACTTATATTCTAAATGTTCTTTCTATGTTTAAATACTTTTTCATTATTGCTAGGTAGGCCAAAATGTCCTAAAGTGATAAGATAATCTGAAGGAATTAATCGAAAAAGTTTTTTTGAAACAAATTAATTTTGTGAATTTACCCGTCATTTTAGATGAGCTTTCGTTAGTTTTGAATAAATATATGTACGTGAGGCAATACTTTAGATTTAAATTTTGAACTTATATAATCAAGTTATTTTTTACTTAAGTGTTGTCATTGACAGCTACTATTTAAATTAAAGTTAGTGTGTTTCGAAATAAAAATAAAATAAATGATCTAAAAGAATGTTATTTAATATTATCCGCAACGTTTACTTTTACTTTCAAAAGAATATTTAGAACCGAGGAAATGTTTTATGGATAATTAAATCTTTTTTGAGAAACGGTTGTGTAACTTATTTAATTCAAACAGAAAAAATGATCAATACAATTAATTAATTAATATATTCAATCATTAATTAACACTATTGATTATAAGCCGATATTATCAATTAATAATTATTTTTTAAAATAATAGTATCAATCAATACTATTTATAGATAAATACAACGAATACCATTTATTATTTATTAATGCTATTAATTTATATTGTTAACAAATTTAAAACTAGAATTTTGAAAATGTCTCGAATAGCGGTGTAAGAGCATACATTTACGCAATAATTCTTTACAATTAAAAGAGGAAATAAAAATCATTTATATAGGTTAAAGTCAGAAATAGGGTGTTCCCTAGGCGATAGGCGACTTTTAGGGGCGATAGTGATTTAAACGTGGCGATTTGTAATGGTAACCCTAAGAATACTTAATAAGTCACGCACATTTGGCGAGCTATCTAGGAAGTCACCAAGTTTCGTCGCCATTCGCACAGGGGACACCCTATTCCCGACTTTAACTATCATTTCTACTTTCCTCCTCAAAGAATTAAATTTTCCCTCCGATTTTTTAAAAAAAAAATATTTTTATGCCTATTTTAATAATTCGTTTGTGAGTTTTTGAGTCCTTAAAAAAATATTTTCGAAAATTGGGGGAGTCAGCTCAAACCGTTATTATTTTTTGCTCTTTCTGATACAGTTTTATAGCATTCAAATGGATTTGATAGCAAAGACTTGAGGACGGTAGCAGCAATTCCATAGGATTAACATTACGTTCACGAAATCAAAATAGCTGGTAGACGGGAGCCTAATGGAGTCCGAAAAAATATATCGCCAGCAATTTACCGCCACAGCAATTTATCGCGTAAGTAGTTTATAGCCTACATTGACCGCTAGTGTATTTATCGCTATACAATGCAATTTTTATCCTGTGGGCGGTGTTTAACTGGCCTATTAAAGAGGGCCCTCTAGGGTTATAAACTTCGATCATTGCAACTTTTTCTAATCGTGAGTTTATTTTTCACCCTTTCGAGTTTATAAATGCACCATGTTGGTAGACTTTTTTTAAATCAGATAAAGGTAAGGCGAAATTTTCCTATAGTGGAGATTTATTTTATAAAGATAAGAAAAACGAAGCGAAAACAGCGTATAATATATTTCTTATTAATGTACTATATTGTGACATACTCAACAATTGCTCAAATGTAATCTGCTGTTTTATAATAAATACTTTTGTCGATTTATCACAATACTGCAATTTATCGTACTGCATCTGTTGTGTTATGGCAAACCTAGTGTTTGAACTTTGTTTAGTTAACCTACTGTGAATTTTTGTTTGTGTTGTATAATGTTTTTTAGAAATGCATTCTATCCTATTCTTTTGAAACTTGTATTTAAAAATATATATAATGTACCTAATAAATTGTTTTATTTTATTACACCTTTAAGACAGAATTCTAAATAAAAAAAAAAAGAAAAATAACTTGTAAAAATAATTGTATGTATTACCTGGCGATAAATACTCGTACACTAACGATCAACTATAGGCAATAAATTTCTTATAGCTCTCTTCAGATTCCATTGATGTATTATTTATGAGAATTTGATAAACAGAACACTAGAGAAAGTTGAATTTTAAAATAAAAAAAATGTATGTACCACCCCATCGAGAGAGTATTTGCATTTTCCCTCAAAATGTGTTTTTTAGGATTCTGGTACTCTTTTTCTCAAAATTTACTTGACCCATAGAGTTGATATTTTCCACATTATAAAATGAGATTATTTACTTCACAGAGAACATATTTTGTTTCTAATTAATCCTTACAAATTTTAAATATAGTGGAATATTTGTAAAAAGAATTAAGGGAAATATGAATCATAAAATTAAAAAAAAATTAAAATTTATTTTAATTTCAATTTGAAATTGTTATCCTGTGTGTTCAGTGTATACAATGTTACACTTACAAGTATACTTCAAATTTTCAAAATAATTAATTCTGTGGATTTTGTTCAAGATGTATCTGAATGTAAACACACGATTACTGAATGTAAATAGAGCTATTGATTTTAAATTGCTCATACATAATTATTTACTTACATAATGTGATTTTATTCGCGTAAAAAGACACAAATATTTCAGTATTAAAATATGACATGCATTACTTTTAATTTTAAAAAAGTGTGGATTATTCAAACTTGGTATCAAGTTCTTTTTTCCTTTTCAAAGACGTCTAAGATGGTCATCTCTTAATGCCAAATAATCTAATTGAAACTTTGAACACATTTCCTGGCAGAAAGTTGTTCCAATTTTTATATAAGTTTGCAACGTTGTAGCACATATATCTGTTAATGTTGCAACAGTCTTTTGCCGAAACCGAACAGTCTTTTGGTCAACCGAAAAGGCGCCATTTTTCACTTGAATATATAAAGTGTAAAGACCATTTAGCATAACAATACAGAAGACAAACCATGGAACATATTTTACGCCAGTTCATTAAGACAGAAATGAGAAGTATTATAAAATATGCTATTCCAAAGGGACAGAGAGGTCAGAATAAAGACGCATCGTGCGGACGCTTTTTTGTCAGAAAAAGTGTTCCAATCTCGGGACTATTTCTTTAGAAGTGTGCGAGGATAGCCTTAAGCTTAATGCACCTTCGAAGAAAATTTTTTGAATTGACATAAATTTTGCCTACAAATGCATATTTTATGACCTTACGAGGCCGGTCATAAAATATGCATTTGTAGAAAAAACACCGGTGAAAAGTTTGTTAGTGTGTAGTTTTACTGTCAAAAGGACATTTTATGCAAATATGAGCAATAATTAAGACTTTCCGTAAAACAGGGTAACTCAAAAGAAAATAAATATATCGACATTTTCTAAGTTAAATGATACAGAATATAACCTTATCTAAAGAAAAGACTATTATTTCGATTATACAGTGCTTACGTTGGAAGCTATGGTAGTTCGAGTTCTGAACACTGACATTTTCCTTAAAAATCTTTGTATTTTTCTCTTTTTATTGCAATATAAAAAATCATCTACTCAACATCAAATCTTAAGAATAGTATATTTTATGTATACGTAATTTAAAAAAACATATATACAAAATTTCAGGTTTCATCGAGGCATAACATTTTGAAATATTGTGTTTTGCTGTAATAAAAATTGTCGTTAGAGTTTTTCAGGTCAGATAAATTCATGATCAAGTATTATTAAAACACAGTTGTGACTCAGCAGCTAAATAAGAAAGAAACTAAACTCTAACAAATTCTTAAAGATAATAGATTGATTTTTTTTAAATATGCGATCGAAATTGAGAAATCAAAATCTTGACCAAAAATTGTGTTTTGAATGTATACTGTCATCTTAAGGTTTACTTTTAAAGCATGTAGCACACATTTCTTTGCTACATGCTCATTGCAAATGTACAGAGAGTTAGTGGGAATATAATCCTTTTTACAAATGCAAAAATTTCATCTTTGTGTGTTTAGATAATGATAGTTCTTCTTGAATGTAAACTACTCTTAAAAATAGGGTAAACTGAAAATATTCTTTTCTTTTATTTTTTTATTTATTTTTTTTGCAGTATCGCGGGAATACTTCGAAACCTGAGAGAATTTTCTGAAGCGTTTGGGTGCATTCAAGGAAATTTCATGAGTCCTGTTGACAGATGCGCGTTTCGCTTGCGATCGTGAAGAGAATACAGCATTTCAGTTTTTAAGATACTCGAATTTTTTTTTTCTAATTGTAATCGAACCGTTCATAAGATGCTGAACGAGAGAATATTTTGTACTGTTCTGTTTGGCGCATTACTTGAATAAATAAATGTTCTACTTTTTAAAATTCTCCTTGACTGATTTATTTGTTCATTTATGTGTTAAACAGTCAATTAATTATTAATTAGTGTATTTTTTTAAAAAAAAATTGTGGGATTTTAAAAGTAGAATAATGAGCAATTCTACTGCGTGTTTTTGTGAATTTTCGTCAGTGCAAGTTACGGTAGTTGTGACAGCATTCCGAAAGTAATATTTCCAAAACATACTAAGAATTTACAATGTATTTTATTGGAAAAAAAATTGCAAAATATATATTTTTGTTACAATTGCCGCTTACATCTTTCAAAAAATATGCCCGAGCAAGCCGACTGAGCGATGATCGCACCAAACTGGTGACCGTGGTGATAGTAATGTTACTGTAACTTTGTTATATTAAAACGTTTTAATGAATTTCACTTGTTGGATGGGTGTGTCATCAAATTTTCGATCGTTAATTTAACCAACTTCCCATCAAGCTAGAGCTCTGAAACCATGGGAATCGTTCTTACTCGCCTAACAATGCAATATTTAGACGTTTGCGACAAGTTTTAACTCATATTTTCTTTAATAATGCAGTTTAGCCCAACCACTTGGCGCGATATCAAAAATTGACTCCAAACTTGGCGATATTTTTGGGTTGAACGTTAAGTCCGTAAAACGGACCGGGGTAGCCACATTTGGCAAAATATCGCCAAATAATTCTTGTCGTCAAGGGTGATTGGGTTAAACTGCATTCCAACCATTTAATTTACCGGATGAATTAATTAATTTTAACGTTTTTATGTATTTCACTTGGTGTGTGTCTGTCTGTGTGTGCATCAGTGTGTCATCAAATTTTCTATCGCTAATTTAATCAACGTCCCATCAAGCTAGAGCTCTGAAATCTTGGGAACCGTTCTTACTTGCCTAACAAAGCAATATTTAGATATCTGCGACCAGTTTTAACTAATATTTCAATAATTGTTTTTAATAAACTTTGCAAGAATATAAAAACGTTGGTTTTTTATCTCGAATTATTTTTTGCATGTAATGTAAGGCTAGGATTCTCTCGAAGGAGTTTTGTTGAATGCAAATGCAATCCACGATGTTTGAAAAACACCAATGTAAAATAATTATATGAACTTCGTGTGTAAATTTTAACTCAATATACTTAGTTTATACCAATTTAACGCAGTCGTCTTATTTTATTCTTTAGTTACTGTGTAAATTTATTCCCAACTACAAGACATCGCTGATAGAGTTGCCTTTTTAACGGATTACATAAAAATATCTACGTTGTGGAGGTAAATAAAATAGAATAGATTAACTCCTTAACAATGTTTATGATAGTTAATGCTATGGCTTATGGAAGAGCAGGATTTTATTATATTTTACTCAGAAATTTCTTTTAACATGTAGATTAACTAGTTATTGGTAATAACGACAAGATTTCTCGCTGTTAAGAGTAGATCCAAGAACAGTTTTATTTACGTAACATCCTTTATGGAAACCTTTTCTCTTGGAAAAAGATGACTAGTCAATAAGTGGTCAGTGATTTTTCTTTTTCTAGGAAGTTAGGTATACCTGTGTGTGTTTTTTCCGAAAATGTTTTTAAAAAGAGGCAAATATGATCAAAAAAAGAATGTTAGACCGAAAAAAAAAATATTTATCATCATTTACTGCGAAGGTCATGAATGGTTAATATACTTGTAATTTAAAGTAAGAAAATGATACAAGAATAATCTTTGCTCAAGTTTATTGCAAATGAATATTGTATTGTTGCATACACCCATAAGAAACGTTGAAAAAAATATTATGCATGAAATGGGGGATAAATTTCAAGACCTTTTACTTTATTTGATTGACAGTTATTGAATTGAGAGGGGTTTTTAAAAAGTAATTTAATGTATTCAGTGAATTATCGAAAAACTGTAACTTTAACTGATGTCTTTTGAACGAAAAATTATTCTAAAATTGTACATTTATTTATTTAAAAACCTGATACAACAAATCAAATGAGTCTCTCATCATTGGACGACCAATACACTACACCTTCCGACCGATCCAAGTAATTTGACCCTGTCACGGGAGGCGGACAGTTCCTAGGCATAGCGCCCATGTCCTCCGGTGAGTGATGTGAACAGTCTCCAGCCACGTAGTGTCCAGCAGTTGGACAAAGACCGTACATACCGCGTCGGACATCACCGGGCATCGGCCACATGGTGTAATTGATGCAAGTGCAATGTCTGGATGTAGTGCTATCTCGTGAATCTGAGTTCTGTTCCAAAGAATCATTTTCGTGCGACGAATCCGAGTTCTGCGATTCATTCCGAGCAGTTTGTCCCGGAGTGGGTGATTTATGTCCCAGCATAGATTCGTAACGCAAGGTAGATGCTGCTCCAAAAGGAAGTTTCTTTTGTCCGCAGAGATACAGACTACTTCTGCTGTTGGATGGACACAAAGGCCTGGATGCTTCGAGGTTTCTCGCCCCCAAAGACCAAGTTACACATCGGCAACTGCAACTATTGGCGCTGGACCTCGAACTGTTGTCAGGCTGGCCGTGCAGGTACACGAAGTGGTCGAACATTTGGTGCTGCCAGGGTGAATCCTTCATCCTCTCATGTTGGTACAGTCTTCTCTGGAACTGGGCTTTGATTCTCTTCTCGACCAGGGCTCGCCTGCATTTGATTGCGATGACTACGACGCACAGGCAAAGGATGCTAAGACCGCAGCAAGTGCCAATTAGAAGATAGGCTAACTTTTCCATTGTGAATCCGGGTTGCACGGCATCTCGGAATTCGGATTCGTCGGCTTCGCCTTCTTTGAGTTCGGGGCTGGGGAGGGTGGTGGGAGGTTCGGGAACGTTGCCAAATCTCATCGTGATGTCCTGCATTCTGAAAATAAAAATAATAAGTGTTGGATGATAGTAAAAATGGACTCTTTAAATTTTCTATATAGGTATGTGATAGCATTTAATATTTTAGAATGTTTCTGAAATTCAATGGATAATTGCTTTTATTTTCATTTTATGGTGTAAAATTAGTCTTACTGTCAGATATTTGATTTCAATATTAAAAACTCAAGGCTCCCGTCTATCGGCCATTTTGATTTCGTGGATGTAATGTTGATCCTATGGAATTTCGACTTTACCTCTCACATCTTTATTATTTGAATGCAACGAAGTGCACCTGAAAGAGCAAAAAATAATAAAGGCTTTTGCGGAATTACTTTTCCCCCTACGATTTTTAAAAAGATTTTTACCCCATTTTAATGAACCATTTGCGAGTTTTTTTCCGATCTTAATATTTTTGAAAATGGGGATAAAAGTATCCCGCATAAGTATTCATTATTTTTTGATCTTTCAGGGACACTTTATCGCTAACAAATAGATCAAATAGTAAAGATATGAGAATTAAAGTCGAAATTCCACAGGATTAACATTACGTTCTCGAAATCAAAATGGCGGGTAGACGAGAGCTTTAAAAATTTACGGAAGATATCTGATTGAATTGAATTTTCCTTAAGATAATTAACTTAAACTAAAGACGTATTTGGGAGAAAAAAATATAAAATTTATAACACGGAATAATATCACTTGGCATTTACGATTGTGAGTTTATTTCAGTTCCTTTATCACTGAAGCAAAAAGTCAATGATTTAGTTACTATACGAAATACATGTTAATGACAATTGTTGACTTTTATTGACTGTTATTTATTGTTAATGCAGAAAACTGATTATTCACAAGTAGATAATGTATCACTCGAATTCGACTGCTTTTGCGATTAAGCAACTGCTGTTTATATCTAAGAATAATTCCAGTGACCTATATATGAATATTTTTAAAACAATTTTACGAGTCAAAAGTTTTAAGAAATCTTGCTAAATGTTAGTCTCATAATGACACATACTATAAATTGAAGTTGTATAAAATACATTTTTATGTTTAAATTATTTTCTTCCACTTTCAATGAAAAAAAAAGTTATTCGTTTACTCCAATCAATTTACAAATGATTAACTGAATGGTTGTTGCATTTACTAAGTTTATTTTCGAAATTTCATGAAATAATTTATATTTATGAGAGCGCTACCGATAAATACTAAAAGCGAAATGCTTGAACTTTAATCCATCAGCAGCTATTTGAATTAAGCAATTGATATTTAAAAATTTCAAAATTTACGAGTGAATTTGGAAACTACAATTAAAAAAACAAGTAATATGTAAAAAAAAAAAAAAAAATTAGAGTCAATTCCTACTTAGGTCAACAAAGAAATTTTTTATTTTAGTTACTTTTTATTAAATAATTAGAATTAATATAATATGTATATACATATGACAGAATCACAATATTAAGTGTCAAAGAAAAATTTTCCAGCGATCTACCCGCTTCGTCACTGACGGTATTTATTCCTAAATTTATATCCTGCTAAATATCTTATGTAAGAGAAAATTTTTTTCCCATATAAAACTAAAATTAATTATTTGAAAATCAAATAAAATTTTTTTTATGCTTCTACGAGATTCTATCCGAAGACATGAAGATTTTACGCCGACGCGCTACCAACTCTGCATTGCAAGACAAATGAATTAGTAGAAGCATTGGCTTTTTTCTTAATTCATCTGGTAAATTAAATGATTGGAATGCCGTTTAGCCCAACCACCCTTGGCGACAGGAATTATTTGGCGTTATTTTGCCAAATCAGTATATTTTGGTGGTATTTTGCCTTAGTCGGCTTCGCGGACTAAACGTTCAGCCAAAAAAACCTCGCCAAGTTTGGCAATTTTTGAAATCACGCCAAGTGGTTGGGCTAAACTGTATTTTCACCAATTAAATTTAATTAATGAATTAATATTTGAAAAAAACTGTATTAACATCAAAGGCCATCCACTACAAGTTTTAAAAAATATATTTGAACTCGAGTGGATGAATAAAAAGTATTTTACTAACGATTAAAAATTTGAACAAGATATATATATATATATATCTTGTTCAAATATATATATATAGGGAGAGTGTGAACTAACAGTAGGAATTTAATAAACGTACAGTTCTGTCCCTGTTAACACGCTGGAGTCCATGGTTACTAAACCACGGGTTGGGTGAACAATATTAACATAAAATGAACATTACTAGGGTCGTTCAATATGTCCTTAGAAATTCCAAGAGATGGTGCTTGCAGAATCGAAAATTATTTGTTTCTAGGAAGTATCATGACTCACTAGACAGCTGTCTAACTCTCAGTTACTCGTATTCATGATCATGACGCTTTTCACATCACTCAACTTCTTCGTTCTAACTTCGTGTATTTCCGGTGTTGTTTCCGTTGAGACGAGAATTCGAGTCCTGAAGATCCACTAGCCGATGTACGTAAATCTGTCGAGGCTTCAAGTGTTCTGTTAGGCGTGGTGGGGAAGTTCGGAGAGAGAGGTACCATCTCAGGTATCATCTACGTCACTTGACTGACGTTCAAAATTTCTAGGTTCGTCATCAATAGCAAACAATTCATAAAAGCGAAATCATCAAACAATTTCACAGACTGCAAAATCTTAAAAATAATCTCTTATAAAAAAGAGAAAAGTATTAATGTCTTCTTTTAACATGAAGGCGTGACATCCTTCGAACAAAGGATTGATCTAAATTTCTCAAAATAAGAATGGGGATACCGCAATGTATGGGAGTGAGAGCCATAGTAAGAGAGCGTCATGAGAATAAACAATTCTCTCGCATACAGCCAATTCTTATGTTAGCTCTTTGACTAAGATTGGTTTTAATTTTAAAGATCAACTACGATGTTTTAATACAACTTTCAAATATTTATAAGCCTGCCATTGTCCTCTATCTCCCTTCAATTCTATTTAATTTATATAATACTATCTGTAATTGAATTCACTGCCCTTCTTATCTTCAACTAATTTGCCTAGTTACGTTTCGCTTTGGTTGGGAAGATATTGTAATTTTGTGCAATTCACACACAAATTACAAAAAAGTCACCAAGGAAAAAAAATCGCGAATAGATCAAAGTTACAATTTTGGCATCAGTTTGTGATATTTAACTTCAAAATTACTATGTCATTTGATTTATTTTATTGTAATTCGAATATTTTGAGAAAATTGTAATCATTGTTTTTACATTAAAAAAATAACTACTTCATTAAAAAATTTAGTTCTTTTTTTGTTATATAATAACTTTCAAATCTTATTACTGATATAATTCACAAAATTCAGTAGGAATTTTCTTTTTCAATATTTGAGGCATTTTTTTGAAATATATACCTGATTTTACAAATTAAATATATTTCTGACATATTTAATTTGAGAGGCCTTGAAATTTACTACAAGTATGGAGCAGCATTTTCTTGCTCACGATTCTGACGTGGAGCGTGCATTAAAATTTCAACGTAATCTTAAATTTTGTGTAGCAGGATATGAAGAATTATATAAGCAACATGAAAACCCTCCCCCCCTCCAAAAAAACCTAGATGCTAATAATAGACTTTGTAACACACACACACACAAACAGAAACTACAAATAACGAACAAAATTCTTCATTTGAATCAAAGCCGACAATTGTGCTAGATATATTTGACACATCTACTGATGATATCATTTTTGATCCAGTTCGTAATAAGCGTGCGCTCTTGTTATCAGGTAGCGATGAATAGTTGTTTGTAGTTTTATACCTAATTTCAATTTGAATTTTTGTATGTTGTATGTACCTATTGTCTGATTTTTCACTGTACTCTAATTTAAATTTTTTTTTGTAATAAAAATAGTATTTGTTTTATAAATTTTATAAATATGTTCTATGCATCTCATTATTACTTCTTTGTACGATTTTCTAAGGAACGCATTTACCATGAAAAAAAAACGAGTTGGGTGTATATATATATATATATATATAGAAAAGACCTGATATATATAGAGGTATTTTATAACAGAGAATTATATATAATATGACCGAAGAACTCTCGGACTCAGTTCGCTTCACCGAAACTGTCACACGAGTTACGCTCGGGCTTAGACCTCTAAGTACTGAGTATCGATGTGAATAATAATTTATTCATATTATGTGAAGGGTTCAATATTCTTTCCGTTCTTTTTTCAAAGGCGTCTCCTAGTCTGTATTCTTCACGACACGTGCAACAGAACAGATTTAGTTCGAGAATTCAATAATTATATCTTTTGACTGGTGATAAACAACAAAGTAATTACCTCCACAAGTGCAAGTTCACTGATCAGAAATTAATACACGACGCGATGAAACTCAATTTGACACAATTAAAATCTAGATTTAACACATTGACACTTCATGTAAATAGTGCACCACATTTGCATGAGGACGATATCCGAATCGCATTTATTCGTTTCCATTCAAAGTTTCATTTTTTTTCCATCCAGTCTCGGAATCGGCGACAATCCATCAAAACGGTTAATAGCTGCTTTCGATCATTACCATCAACGAGTGTGGAATAAAATCACCTCATTTATCAGTAATAACTCTACGGCGCATGCGAGTTTGAAGTAAATAATAAAAAATAGTTAATTGGCTTAAATTGTAGTCGAAGAAGAGGCGACGAAACAAGAAAATTTAACAAGATACATTTTTCTGACTATTAAAATTCTTAATTAAGAATAATTTAATTTTCCTGTAAAAACTGTGAATCTGAATAATTTATCAAATGACCATCTAGTTTAACTATAAAAGCGATGTTATTTTCCTCTTGGATACATCATTTTGTTTTTGGAAGCTAACAGGTTAAAACTGAATTTCCGTGTCAGTGAGTCCACGGAAGACCCGTATCAAGGTCATCGCCTCGTTTCTCCCCAAATCATGAATCAGAGCATTGATCGAGACCTTGCCACTTTCTCCATTACAGATGCTTCATTTTCACCCAGAAGAAACGAGACTTTTAAACCAGTTTCTTTTTATGGTCAACGTGAATGATAATCAGACGGCGAAGGAAATTATTTGAATCGAAATGGAAGGTATCACGTAATAATTATTCTTGAAATGTACAAGCAAATAATATCGGTCAATGGCCGCATGAATATTTTGAGAATTTATTTCATGTTTCATCTCTTAACGCTATCTTCGCGTGACGCTAAATTCGGGACACTTTTACTGATCGAAAAATGTTCCTGTACTAATACAATATTCTGCTTCTCTATTTTATGAAGAGCGGCACATTTTAAAGCACTTCTCCTTCTTTCAGAATCAATTGATTATTTCTGACATAAAATATGTTCCATGTTTCGTCTCCTGTACCGTAACATGAGACACCTTCAATAAGGGAAAAGGAGAGCTTATTTTATATTTATGCCATATAATAATCCTCACTTTATTAAAATTAAAAGTAATGGAAGAGTCATATTTTAACAATGAGATATCTGTATATTTATTCTGTTGATGGAAAGGAAATTACACTTATAAGTATAAATAATTAGGTATGAGCACTTAATAACTATATTTGAATTACAATAGCTGTTTTTAAAATGAGTACTGTGTGCAAGACCTGATTTATTGGACAGAGGAAATTGGTACCGCTTGCACAACAATGCACCGTTTCACAAGCCCATCCTTGTGCAGCATACTTTAGCGAAAAGGCAGGTCATCAAAATCTGCGCTCCCCGGATCTCTGTTCTATTGGGCTATTTTTTATTTTCTAAGTTGACATTGAAGGGGAGGGGCACAGGTTGCTATAGCAGATTAAAGCGGAGATGGCATCGAAACTCAATAGTATTTAAGTGAAGGTATAAAAGAAGATTTTTAAGGAATTGTACACTCATTCTAAGTGTTGCATTGAATTAGAGGAATACCAAGTAAAATCTTAGTATTAAATGTTAGTATATTTTGTTTGGGTTTCTAAGGTATGTGTGCGATCAGTCTTGGAGTTTGTTGAACTCACTGTGTAGAGAAAGTCACAAGAACGCTATAGTAAGTCAGAGTGTAACTTCCTAAAATGGATCCTATGATCAGAAATCTACTCGAATCGGTTCAGATTATTTAAAGTCTACTTGAATCGATTGCAACTATTTGAAGTCTGCTGTTAGAATCAGCAAGACAAGTATATATCTTTATTATAATATTTAATTCTGCACAGAGTAAGATACCTGCTATAACCACACTGCTTAAAAATTAGGAGAACAAGCAAAAAGTTAAGAAAATTATGCGAGACAAAAAAAAAACACAAGAACACATAAAATGCAGAGTATACATGTAACAAAACGCAGTACAGAAAAAAAGATGCACATTTTTATGGGAACTTTAATTCTTTGAAACGATGAGAAAAACATGAAAAGATGCTTGAGAGTAGCAACTTGATCACAAGTAAATGACAAACAGAATATTATTTGGAAATGATGCAAGGTGTTTAATATGGCGTGCGATCCCCTCGAACAGCCAAGACCGTTGCACACCTGTTTCGCAAGGATCCAATAAGGTTATCGATAAGACTTTGGGGAATATTGTTTCAATCCAGAAGAAATGCAATCTCTAAGTATCGAGCAGTAAAAGGAGGTATTTGTCTCGCTACTGTACGTCCTAAACAGCCTCAATCGAATGTAGGTTTGCAGAGCATGCTGGCCACTCTATAAGCAGAATTGTTTTAGCTTCAAGCATGTTCTCCATAAGATGAGCTGCATGAGGTCTGACATTATCCTACATTAAAGGAAGGAAACATCAATGATGCAGTGTAAGGTACGACCTGAGGTCTTAATATCTCGTCTGCATACTTTGCAGCATCAAATTGCAATTGCGAATGATATGCAGGTTCTTACATCCACCCATGAAGATTTCAGAAAAGACCAATAAGCCACCTTGTCTGTAATGAGATATTTAGCGAAGTAATGTAGGGTTATTTCGGTACTTTTCTCTCCATACCAAAACACGCAGGGGTCTCACTCGAGACTGAACAGAACTCGTTAGTAAACAGCACTGGGCTCCATTCACGTTGCGTAATATCTTACTCGTGCAGTATCCTACTGGTCATGGTCGCTGACCCACTGCCGGCAGTTTTCGACAGGTCAGGATTCGATACCTTAGATGACCTACTATGTGGCCAATGACGCTGTCATTAATCTGTCGAGGCTCAAAGCTTTCCTTTACGACGTGGTGTGTAAGTTAGGAGGGGGGAGGGAACCAGCTCAGGTGTCGTTGTTGTACAAGGTTGTTCAAGTGTAGGATAGGTGCAAAAGAACTTCCATAAAACTAAGCAAGTTTATTTTAGACAAAGTAGCAAATCAAAAGTCTATACATTATTAGGCTATCTCGGCCTTCCACAACATACACTTTGGTTCTCCTCTCTTGCTGCAACTCTTCGCTCGTAAGCAAAGCCCTTTTTGAGCTCATCGGGCACAAGCACTATGGCGGTACAATGGCGTGGGAATTATGCAACAGTCGTCCTCGTCACCTAGCCGAGGTTCAAAATTATGAGGTATGTCACCATTAGCCCTCGTGTTGCTTCTAATGCGATGTTAATGAAACCAATCATCAATTAATCAACCATTCACATTGCACTGGTTCTCAATGTTCAGCAGACCACTTTGCTTAGTTGCGGCTCTCGAGCATACTACTATGAAATACACAAGTTGGCTGCACGCGCATGGGACCCTCTTGCAGTGGGTCTATTTAGGGCTGTTTGGTTTGACACCTATCGTCCTGTTGGAAAAACACCTGTTTTCTCAGCTGTCACGACCAGCCGTTAACGAGATATACCGGTAATCAGTTGTTGCAATAACACGCGAAATACCTCGCCATGGTCGATGTCTAACATTTTGTTTTCCACGGGATCGATTCCACTACCCATTAAAATCTATGCTCTGCACCAACGCGTCCTCTATAGCTCGGTGTTCGACAATTCAGGTCTTCTTTAATTCGAACCTGTAATAACGTTATTGTGGCATGTCTCAAAACACAAAGCTGTGCAGTCGAATATATAGTATATAAATATATATATATATATATACTATATACTTCCTATATCTACTAAACGAATTAGAAACACGCTGCAGTAGTTCACGAAGATATCAAATATTTACACCTATTATTTCGTAAATAAAACACCACATAATTAGCGTGAGCAAAAAGTGAAAACCCTTTTTATACCGCAAATCAGCGTTCATGGTTGAAAACCAGAAAAGGATGAAAATACATTCCAAGCTTCTTTCTGTTCTTTCTCAGCTGCGAAAATTCGATCTGTAGCTTTTGTGTGTTTGAGACATGCCACAACTAACGTTGATTACTATATATATTAAACTGTTTAACGCGCTTAATCAGTCCTAGTGATATTGCTTTTGACTGCTGGGTTCCTTATTTACTTTTTCTTTTCTTTTTCTTTTCATTGTTACATTTTTCTGGATTTTTGTCTTTTAAAATATTTTAATATTCTCATAAATTTTCGAGTATATATAGTACATAAATAGTATATGTATATATAGCTATATACTCTTCTTTCCCTATATACTACTATAATTTAAGGAAACGAGTCGAGGGTTTCGTTCTCCAATGATCATTTTGAGAAATAAAGAGAAGAATAACATAGAGAAAGAGAGAGAGATTATTATATTCTAAAATAAAACTAATATATATAATTTTTCTCGTCTTTTGATGTGAAAGTTTGGATGGAAAGGTACCAGATTAGATGACTTCGCTACTATTTTATGGTTATCCAGAAATACTAGGTACGTTAGTAAGATCTCTCGTTCATCTAAATATACCAGATTACTTGTAACTAATAACAATCTGATGACTTGCAATTGATAACTATCTGATAACTTGTAACTAATCGGTTACTTAACCATGATTTTGCGAAGAAAATAACTCCAGTTATCTGAACTCCAGTTATCTTATCCACTCTGAACAAAACTCTTTGTTCAGAATCAAAAAAATTTGATGTCGTGTGCGTTTTCGATTAAAAATCATTAAAAATTCTAATTTGTTCGAGTAGCCATGGCCGCGATCTCACGACCAGCATTGTTTCTGACGATTTTCTTACATGGGTCCAAATGAAATCTGATACCCGCTGCAATGTAACTGGAATGATACACGTTAAATATACCGGAGCTTCCTTTCAAAAGTGTGTTGTGAAAGTTAGGTGAATGGGATATCAGCCCAGGTGTTGTCCACTTCACTTGACTGAAGTTCGAAAAAAGGAGGACCGTTTCCTATAGCCATCGTACTACTTTTCACTGGGACTTTAATGAACAATCAATCAATCTAACTTGTAAATAAATTCTCACCATAATTTCAAAATCAGGAAAATTCATATTCATGAAATCATTGTATTATACGAGGGATATTTTTTTTCAAGCTCCGATCGGTTACGAAATGAAAACTCTCGTGAAAATCCGATAACGCTGTGCGCAGATGTGTTGCGCAGTATGTCCGTCGATTACTTCAGATTGCAGTTGTCAGCTCTGAGTGCTCAGCGAGCACGTAAACATGCCACGAACAGAATCTCCCGCCAAGTGTGAAGTGCGAGTTGTCATTCGGTTTCTGCATGGTGAGAGGTGCAACCCAACCAAAATTCATTAACGAGTGAGTAATGTGCATGAAAAAACTTGCAAGAGTGACAATGTGCGGCCGTATCCTGGAGCTACAACAAAGACGTTCATTCAACGTTTTCAATAGGACGTGTTTGATCACCCTCCATACAGCCCGAACTTGGCTCCCTCCGATTTTCATCCATTTGCTCCCATGAAATGATGACTAGGAAGGCAGAAGTTTGGTTCCTACAACGAGCTGCTGACCAGTGCCAAGAATTGGCTGAATGCACGGGCCGCTGCCATCTATGACGAGGGGTTTGAAAAGTTGGTAGAACGCTACGACAAATGTCTCAGTCGGACTGGCGACTACGTACAGAAGTAGCTTGAAGGTATATCTAAATGTTCCAAATAAAACAGTTTTGATTTTCATCGTGGTTTTCATTTTGGGAACTGATCGGACCTTGAAAATCAATACCCCTCGTATTATATCAGTTGTATTTCGAAGTAAATATCTTTCTTTTTTAGCAGAATTTTTGAAATGTTTTTTTAAGGGAAATTGAATTTCTTAAGAGTTTTGAGAAAAACAATTCATGAATCATGAAATAGCATATATGTGAATTAATTTGAATGTTAGATTCTGGAGTAAGAAGTTGAGAGTTGTGTAGCTAGAGGATTGTGATTAAAAAGGAATAGTAGCATTCGACGCGCATGAAACTAGATAGATTATTGTCCAGCATCGTTTCAGAATCTCTATGAATGAGAAAGAACTAAAGGAACAGCTCGATTCCTTTGTTGTCACAAGTTAAATCCCTCGGACCCGAGTACGCAGGTAAGGTTGATCCTTAATATTAATGTTAGACAAGCTAATACATACGGTGAGAGAGAGAGAAAGCATAGTAAAGACTCAAAAAATATTAATAAACTGATAAAAGTAATAATATATTTCCTTATTATTTGATTTCTATATTTGTGTGATTAGACTTAGTAACCACAAAGATTATAAAAGATTACTACAAAGATCAATCGTAGGGAGACGTTACAATTTTCAAATAAAGTTAATTAAATTAACAATGTTTTATTTGGAGTTAAAATTAGTTTGTTGTTAAGCATTATAAACATAAAATCCATGAAACACGAGACTCATTAAATACTCATTAAATGTCAGTTAATTAATAGCAATTTTCAAAGAATATAAATTAGTATTTGAGTCAATCAGTATATAAATTGATCTCGTGATCAATATTTAAGTTATTGATAAAATGTTTATCATACAGTCTATTTTAAATTAATGTTTATCATATACTTAAAAAGTAAATGTTATATATTTAGAATTTATATACAGATGAGGGTTTGATTAATGATAACATCATTTACTCCAGTATTACTTAAGATTTATTTCTAATTTAAATTGACAGATATGCATATGCAAATAAGCAAAAAATAAGTATAATAATTAGATACACCTATGAAAATATTTATCATAAAGCCAGTAAATAATACTAAATATTTATGTATTTAAGAATGAATCTTTCAAATTAAATACCTGTTGGGGTAAAAAGTGCTGGAAACCCGAAGTGAAGTCCTCATGGATTCAAATGTAGTTGGCATCTCAGACATTTCAGTGGTAGTGGGCTCTTTTGTAGACAAACGAACTTTAAAAAAGGGCGGAGGTCTGGAGTAGGCCATATCCATTACGGGTTTCCTGGCATAGATGCCATCATAGCGATAGAGATTTCCAGGTAGAAATTCAGGAATGGTAAAATTATAAGCAGCATCTCCCATAGATGCTTTCATAAGATAATCATAAAAACTTTTTGGATCTATTTTGGGCTTCTTAACGGCAACGTTTTCTGAATTAGAAGCGTCGGTCATCTTGGGTTTACGAACAACATCTGCTTCAGGGCTTCCTGTGGAAGTTTCTGTTTCCCTAGATGAAGATCTTTCGGTGCCAGAAGACGAATTTCGCCTCTGAAGAGTTTCACTGATTTTTCGTAATAAAGTTTCTGAAATTATATTAGGCATGGTAGTAACTTCAAAGAAGTCGGGTAAAGTACTTTCTCTGACATCAACGTTTCTAGCTATTGTTTTGTTTAATTTCGGCAGCAGAGGATTTGACCTATTTGAATTTATTTGTCTACTTTTTCCGATCGAATACCTGTAACGTTCCGTACTGTTCCTTTCCCGAACAGTTATTCGACGAGGAATACTAGTACTAGAATTGGCAGATCTCGAACCTTTTTGAATGGGTGATGATTTTGGTGTTTTGACATTGTTGTTTAGAGATTCCTTGTCGAAACCTCGAGCAAAACTCGAATCAATTCTTTTCGGAAAAAGAACCAACGAGTCAAGCTTAAGTAAATCGGTGTGGGTGTTATTAAAATCAGAGGTTACAGTAGAATTAGTATCAGTTATCGGTAATGAAGTATTGACATCTTTATTTTCAGTCAGAAGCATTTTAATTCTAAATGTCGTTCTCGGAGTGGTGCCACTTTTTGGAATTTGACTGGTTAAACTAGTAAAGGAAGATGGTCTTTGTCCGAAAGTGGTTTTAACCTGAGATTTTGTTGTTCGAAGACGCGGACGTAGTGAGTTATAAACAGAAGTATTGTTTGAAGACGAAGCTGCATCTACTTGTAATTCGTGATCTGGAACATCAAAAGGTGATATAAAAGAGCTTCTTTTGCCAAATTCTTTATCAGTATCTGGAAAAGGATCATGAGGAAATAAAGATCCTCTCTCCATGGCTGATATCTGGTAAGAATAATTAAACAAATCATTAAATGTTTTTGCTTTATCGGTAAGTCTACCTAGAACAGTTTTATTGGTAAAAAGTGATCCTATTATACCGGTATGATTCCTTTCTTTTCCCCCTTCTAGCTTTGAGTCCTCAACAAGAGCAAAATTTCTTCCTGATCTTCTAGATTTATGAGTTTGATTTTCGAATGTGAAAGGTGTTGTTAGTGAAATAATGTTGTTCGAAATATCTGTCAAAGGATTGGCTGTAACCGGTGAATTCTTCCTGGTTTTGGGCTTTCGTGTGCGAATGGCTTCTTTGACAGTTTGGGTTGATGTTGTGGTCGAATGCGACGTCTTAATTTTTGGCCTTCTCGTAAGATCTCCAACATGAATGCTATTAAGTAAGGACTTATCAGAAATTGTTGTTAATGGTTTTTGCATATACGAACCAGATTCTTCGAAACGTCTCATTGGAGTTTCTGTTGTAGAGACAGGACTTCTCTTCTTGTTTGAGCTGCGGATGTTTGGCAAATTTTCGAATAGCTTCACAAAGTAATTGTCTCGCTTTTCTTCGTCTACACTTAAGGTTATTTGATGATTTCTATTCCTCAATAACGAATTTAACAAATGTTCCAGACTAGACACAGTCTGAGGATCAAATCTACTATTGGCCACTGTCGAATATTTCTGTCTCTCTCTGGGGTTGTCTGAAATATCAAGCTCCTCAGGAGGGATCCTCGACTCTTCCTTCATGTCTCTCTCGGCAATTTTTCCAAAATGTTTTGCAGATTTAGTGCGAGCCAGGACATGAGCTAGACCCTTTCTGGTGATCTTGTAACCGGTGCGATTGTTCACTGTGAGTCCTTTCTTGATTTCTGGTGCCGATAGCGAGACATCGTATGAATCTTTACGTCTTGGTGAAAAAAGTTTAGCTTTATTACAGAGAAACCAGGATGCAGTGCACGGATGGGGTGATGGAGGTGATGAGCGTGAAAATTTCGAATGAATGTAATGAGATTCATGAGTGGGGATGGCTTCTGACAAGCCCCCGATGAGACAGATCAGGATGAGTCCCACAACCGGGGGACTCACCATCCCCATCAGGAGTTGGCAGCATTTGTAGAAAACCATTTACTTTTTATATCCATCAGATTTGGAATCTAAAAATGAATTATTCATGTATTCATAGCTTCGTAGCTTGCAGATCGTGTCTCACTTCTTTATGGAGACATAGTGAAATCTTGATAAGAGCTGAATTTTAATGACGAATTCATCTTTCACTTTTATGCAACCTTTTATTTATTCGTCAGAGGTCTTTCAAATAATAGAATACTTTAATATAATTTCTATCTTTCATCAAAATTCTTTTTTTGTATCACTGATGACTCCGTTACAATTAGTGTTCGTAGAAACATGATGTATAAATTGTTTCACCTGTAAAAAAATTAAAGCAATTAATATGGTTATTCAGAAGAACAAATGCAAATAGCATTAATAAAATGTAGTGAGTTATCTGTGTCAAATTATTCAAATATAAGATTGTTAAAATTTGGTCCACAATTATATAAATGTATATAAAAGAAAAATAATGAAACTATAATAAAGCAAAGCGGAAGATAACCTCAAACATTTAATAAGAACTTGGGTTTAATAAATATTTTTTCTGATATAGCTTAATTTATTTTTAAAAAAAAGTTTGATTTATTACATCATAATGATCTTTATTGATTTTTTCTTTTTCTTATAAAAATAAATTTTGTAACACGTCGCTACTTCTCTATTTTATAACTTTGTTTTTCTCACCCAAACTTTGTTATGCAATTGTTTTGATACAACTCAAAATTTTAAGGCCCACAAAGCTCAGAAATAATAATCTGAGAAATATCGTTAAATTTTCAGAATTTTGCTCTAACTATAGTAATACAAAGAACAAAAGTAATCACTGTCTTCTTAAGCCTCTTTTATATGACAAAGGGCTTCGAATTTTTCGATAATAAAACAATAAGAGACAAGATTTGAGGAGAGTATGAGAAAATAAATGATAAATATAATTTTAAAATGAATTAATCCTTTTTAATTCAAACATGGATCTATAAGAAAGAACAATAAAGATAAGAAGAATTTCAGATATTGGAAAGATTTATGTTTATTGAAAATATACAAATCATTAAGATAAATGTATTTCAAATATAATTTTTTTAATAAAATCGTTTATCTAGAAGTTAATTGATATCTGGGTTATTTTCGAATCAGTATTTCTTAGAAAAGGTAACGTACTCAAAAATTATTTATAATAATTGGGAAACTGCTTAATAATACTTAATATTTAACAGAATTACTTATTTATATACCAATAATTCGTATTCTATGTAAAACTCAGGGTGTGTGGAGCACAATTCACGCTTTCAAAATTTTTGATTAATATCTTTTGAAGTAATAATTTTTGTAATAGTAATATTTTGTAATTTCTTAAATCTATCGAATTTTTTTTTTTTTTTAGAAAACGAAGTTTAGTTTCTGTTTTGTCCATGGGTTGAGAATTGTTTGAGAATATAGTACACACATATCAACAACAACAGCAAAAACAGTAAACGAGAGAATTTAAAATTTATTAATTTAATTAATCAGGGATTCCAAATTCCTTAATCTCAAAACGACAGAGTCAATAATGAATAAGAATAAATATTTTGAATTTTCATTAGTTATCATGGCATTTGGCACTACCACTTGGGAATTCTGATCTGATTTTGGAAAAATTAACTCTTTTCTTTCAAATATTAAATAAATTAAATAAAATAGATCTTAAGATTCCCGTAAAAAAGAAGCAGCCTATGCATTTATTAATTTACTGAATAGAAATTAAAAGAATTTTTTTCCCTTTTTTTCATTTTTCAGAATACCTTATTCTTTAAACACTGTCTTAAAATTTCAAAAAATACACAAAACATTTATCACTGAATTTAAAATAAGTTTTAAATATTTTTAAAACATAATTTTTAAAATTTGGTATATGTTGGGATTTTTATGAATCAGTAATCTGGAAAGTAGCATCGGAAACAGAAGAAAAAAAAATTTGCATAAATGTCATATTAAATAGCCTATATAGAAATTTTTTGTATTAAAAAAACTAAAGCTTCTTTCGAGAAAAAACGAAAACATCGAATAAAAATAAATAAGCGTGACAACTATGATATTGAATCTGTACTTAAAACGTGACAAGCCGCGTGTTTAGTTGAATGATGAAAAGTTAGCTGTCAATCAGACCATGAATAGACGGATATCCCAAATATTTAAAGATTACCGAAGATGGTTAAATGATTAAAAACTAAAGTTTTAGAGAAATTGTATCAATTTGAAGATTTTCCTAAATGTTTTAGGGGATTGAGTTTATGGATTCAGATCAGGAAAATTTGCGTCTCGGTTTTAAAAAGGATCGTGAGAACTATTAATATGAAGAATCGATAACCTTATCGATAATATTGTGTAATCGATCGACAATCGATTATAAGTGCGAAAGGCAAACCATATTGCGATCGAGAATAAATTATACAAATTAAACATTTCCATGAAAGTACTGTTGACAAAAACGTAGTGAAATTTGTTACTGTAGATTATTGTAGATAACGAGTATTGCTTTTATATTTGTAATTCTTTCATTAAGTTTTTTGTATCGTATGCTTTTTTTCTAAATAATTATTAATTGAATATTATCACAATTATTTAAGGGGAAAAAAGAGAGTTTTGGAACTTTTTCTGAGGTCGTCTTATATACGGTTCACAAAAAAACTATTCGTAATTTTCCGTTAATAGCGCGCTAGGGATATATCACCAAATATAGCACGTTTTTATGTATTTAGTTAATATATCTTAAATTTATGAAGAAAATAGTTCTAAATGAAATTATTATTTTTTTTTATGAAAATGTGTTACTTTCGAAAGTGTGTATATTATCGGTTTGTGTGTGTGTTGAGTCGTCGCCAAATCGGAAAAATCCGATGTTGACAAAATATGCACCAGGTTAACGGAAAAGTACCAATACGTGCCCTAGAAATAATAATGCAGGTTTATTCAAAATGATTCTCCTATTTTAAAATTCCCTATTTTCAAAAATAAACGACACAGAATAATAATTAATGCATGAATCCAAAGAGAAAATATAGAAATTGTTTTTACAAAAGATCGATATAAGACTACCATTAGTTAGACATATATTGGTCAATTCTATATTTAAATTCCCCCAAACACGTTGTAAAGTTTCAGAGGAAATTGATCGCAAAACAGCAGAAATCCGTTGTTTAAGTTTACATAAATTTATGGAAAATGGCGGTTTACACACTTTTTTCTTTAACAAACCCCCAATGGAGGAAATCGTAAAGGACCATATCAGGTGATCTGGATGATCAGCTATGAAACATTAAGTGATTTGATCTTCTGCAACCGATCCAACTGAGAGGCAGCTCCGTGAAAGCTTCTGAAACAGCTTTCGTGAAATAGCTTCACGAAGAACACACGATGTTCATCTGCATTTCACGACATAATACTTACACGTTTTCCCTTTGTATTCATGTATTACTTGTCATTCTGTGTCATTTATTTTGAAAATATAGAATTTTGAAATCAGATGAATTATTTTGAATAACCCTGTATATTTCCAACAAAACAAGGAATAAATATCTGTATACATAAAAAGAAGACTTTTGAAAGGAAAAAATACAACGTCGACTTAAAAATGGATTGGCTTATATTTGAAATAATACAGTCAACATGTCTAGTAGTAATGACAGTAAAGCTTGGACCTTATAATTTATAAATGTTATAGTTTTCTAATTAAAACATATAAAAGCATTATTTGTTTGCTTTTATAATGTTTAAAATATGAATTTCAAATAATTACTTTACAATGAGTAGCCTGCTTATTTGAGATTTTGTTTCGGTTGTTTACATAGTTTTTTCTACACATTAAAACGTTTAAATAAGTTTTGTTATTACATAGAAAATAAATTAAAATAGTAAATTAAAGATTTTTTTCGAATAAAAAGCAACATATTTGATGATTATTAAAGGGAAGAATAATTTAAATTGTATAAATAACTAAAAATTATTTTTTTAACTATAGAATTATTTAAATTTTGAAAGCAATTCAAAATATTTAAAAATATGAAATTAGGAATGGCAAAGGAGAAGGAGTATCAGCATAAAAATTAATAAATTATCTAGTAAACTAAAGTAACACCAACTGGCAATAAGATAATTTTTAATTGAAACTGTTGTAATAAATACATGAAGCAAATAGTTCTACAGTAATTATTTCCTTAACTAAAGTTCTTTAAAACATTTTCTTGACAAATCTTTCGCAAAATTTTAAAAGAAGTTTTAAAAATCCCAAATTAAATATATTTTGTATATTTTCTGAAAACCAGTTTCAAGTAATTTAAGTAATTACTTAGTCTCTCTAAGTCTGAATTACCTTTACAAAAGAATTTCACGTATATATACAGAGAAAAATAATTAATTTTAATTTATTCTTCTACTCTATGCACAATGATTCCTCAATGAATTGCATTTTCCTATCAGAAATTTAACATTAAGTTAAATTCATGATTCGATTTTACTAAACATTTCTGTGATGAAATGAGTTTTTTCATCCGACAACACAAATTTAAATTTATTTTTCGATTTTACGTACAGTTCTTTGATAAAATAAATTTTTTTCAAAGGAAGATTAATATAAATTAAAATTTATTCTTAGAATTTAAAAACCGTTTTTTGATGTAATAAACTTTTCCAGTCGAATTTTTAACTTAGAGGGAAGTTGAAGACGTAGATAATACTGAATTTTAAATCTATTTTGACCAATAATTGGATAATAATAATAAATATTTCACTGTTAGAGTCACTTACTCAGACAGTAAAAATGTAACAGGTCAAAGTGTTTCGATCAAAATGTCTTCAATTGGAAATTCTACCAGTCAAAACCAGGTGGCTAATGGGAAAGATGTTATTGACTTCGCCAATTTTTTCCTTCAAATTAATGAACTGTAATGTACTTTTCTTTTGTTTTTGTTTAGTGTTCTTTGCAATTTCCTTTCAGCATCACTGTTCAAAATGACTGTTTTTTTTCAGGTCTTAGAGGTAAACATTAAGAAACAAAACAGTCCCTTTTGTACTTCAGTGAAACAAGATAAAGTGAATAACTGCAACCGGAATGATTTGCATTAACTGAAATTTAAGCAATACATAATTTAAAAAATTGATTCAAAAGACTAATGAAAATAAATATTTGAGTATTTTAATCAAATTTATATGATTCAATATATGTTTTCATAAGTACATACAACGAATATATAGGATTCAACACACATACATATATATATACATACATATATATATATGTGTATATGTATATATATATATATATATATGTATATATGTGTATATGTATGTATATATATATATATATATGTATATATGTGTGTGTGTGTGTGTATATATGTGTATATGTATATATATATGTATATATATGTGTATATATATATATATATATATGTGTGTGTGTGTATATATGTGTATATGTATATATATATATGTGTGTGTGTATATATTTGTGTATATGTATATATATATGTGTGTGTGTGTATATATATATATATATGTGTATATGTATATATATGTATATATATATGTATGTAAACATTATCCCTGTCGACCTTTGTAATGCAACATAATATCAAATACAGTCGAGGCGTAATTGAACTTTCATTTTTATTTAAAGCTGTGAGAGTGAGACCATTTTCATTAGGTAGTAGGTTACATCATTTTTGGTAAGAACAGAACAATTGTATGAAAAAGAGCAAGCGCAGTATAAAAAAGAGAGCACGTTTTTCGTTGCGTTTTTGCTTATATACTAGGGAAAATTCCCATCAAACGTCATAAGCACGTGATATGAATAAGGGGATTCCAGGGAAAAATAGTAGATAGGGAATTAAAAAGGGATTGTTTTTGATAGATTTATAATTAGTTTAAGCAGAATTAATCCTTTTCAAAAAGGAGCGTGATGTAATAAATTATAAACATGAGGATACTTTGGAAGATGAAATAAGAATGAACTCTTACTTTTGTGATGAGAATGAGATAAATGAAAGTTAATTTATTATTTAGGGTAATTATTGAATTAAAGTTAAACAATTTCCCCTCCACGTAAGACACTGGATGCTGGTTAGGCCTAACACATAACCTTTATCTTACAGGGTGTCAAGAAAAATCAAGTTAAAATTTAAAATAAAATTATTTAAAATATTACACCACAAAAATTCATATTTAAAATTTAAGGTCTAAGAATTTTATCCTTGGAATCCTTCATTCTTTTAGAACACATACAATTTGAATATTCAAAATATTAAATATAAATAAAAGATAAATTTGTGTGTGTGGTATTAGCCGTATCTAACAAATTGGACCTGTAAAAATACTTATGAGATATGTGGGTGGCATTTTGTAAATCAAATATAAAAAGTATAATATTTTAAAAGATTAATTTGACAATTCTTAGAATTCAATTGCATTTTGATCACTGATGACCAAGACTCTGACACAGTATCAATGCTTTGTTCAATTTCCACATGCATCTCTGGGTGAAGAATGAACAATATAAAAACTTAAACTCTGATTTCCACAATTTTAGAATGTCAACAGACATGGAAATACAAACTATTATTATTTTTAATTGCTTTTATGATATAAATAAAATTTATATAGTAGTTAGAGTATGTTTATTTATTGCTCTTATTGTCTTAGTCTACCAACAATTTCTAGAAATAGGCAACTTTTCAAAATTGGCTGAAATGTGGTTGACAAAACTGTATACCTTGTTAGCATTTCACACTGGAACAGCTATTCTATTCTATTTACATTTGTATTTACATTCGCTGTCATTCATTATTTAAAATTATCCACCTTCTGGCAATATTACCTTCATCTATAGAATCATCTAAACTAGACACATTCTTTTAAACTAAAACATCTTGCAAACTTAAAATAGTATTATTGATAATTAAGCAATTTCAAATTTTCTTTTACTTTCATTACATAAAACACATTGTTGGTTTTATTTTAAAACCATGTAATATTCATTTCATAAAATTATATAACATTTCTTATTTCAGCAACAACTTCGTCAATATATTATTTTCATTTCTCAAATGTTTTAACAACAATGCTTCATTTAAATCTAAAATATTTCTCAATAATTATTCAATTCAAGAACTAAAATATGTAAGTTAGATATTTCTTATAATGTTTTAGATATCCACCACACAGATCTAATTAAACATTGTTTCAAATGTTACTGTAATAAAGCAAAGAATTATAAAATTTAAATCACTTCATTTATATACTTTTGATTATTTTTCTAGTTTGTTTACCTTGTAGCAATAATAAGTTTCAATTTGTGGTTTAAAATGTTTCATAAAATATTCTGAAATATTAAATATAAAACAAACTTTGTTTACTACACAAAATAAAATGTTATTTCTTTACATATTTTGTGACCTAAAATCCATTTAAATTAAATTCAAAGCTATTTCATCTATTAATAATATCACTTTTTATAGTTAAAACTTTTAGAAACCAGACACTTTAGAACAATTTAAACTTTCGATAATACACACAACACATGATGTAATATTTTTAAAAACACTTTTATAACATTTAATCAAATTCCAAAATATGTTAACTTTTTATATTTCATAAGAACTAAGTATCAAAATTTAAATGAATACCAATTTCAATACACATCAGGCAATGTTATCTGTCAATCAATTTACAGAAATAGTGCTTTAAAATTACTAATTAAATTATTTAATTTTATAAATGTAACAAATCAGTGAAAATTCACTAAAATTTAGCTGACGCAATCCCAGATAGAATAAAAATTTTCTTTTAAGTTCATACATGGAGTGGGGCTTTTCTTCTAATTAGAATTCCCTTTGTTTGTTCAGTATAGGTCAGCCATATTGGAACATCTCAAAGATACGTATTGAAAAAGTCCTTGAAAATTGATGGAGATATTTACTCGGCATTACAGCGGTAGTGGTCATAGTAAAGACTACAGCATCGCTGTTGATTTTTGCTGGCGGCCTTCATACGCTGAGTTTCAGTATGATTCCTGGTCGTCCCGAAGCAGATTTATTAGGAATTGCTCGGCTGGTCTCCACTCTCATGTTATCGAAATTTAAATCCACGTTTCCACCAGTGAGGAACTCTTATCCTACCGGCTAAAATGTAAACGATATCCTGTCGACCTTTGTAATGCAACATAATATCAAATACAGTCGAGGCGTAATTGAACTTTCATTTTATTTAAACTGTGGGGACCATTTTTCGATGGTAGTAGGTTACATCATTTTGGTAAGAACAGAACAATTGTATGAAAGAGCAAGCGCAGTATAAAGAGGTACGTTTGTTGCGTTTTGCTTATAGGAAAATTCCCATCAAACGTCATAAGCGCGTGATATGAATAAAGGGATTCAGGAAAATAGTAGATATGGAATTAAAGGGATTGTTTTGATAGATTTATATTAGTTGAAAGCAGAATTAATCCTTTTCAGGCGCGTGATGTAATAAATTATAGGATGCTTTGGAGGGATCAGGAAATAGAATGAACTCTTTACTTTTGTATTAAGGAATGAGATAGAATAGAAAATTTGGTATTTGGGAGTGATTGTTAAGTTAAAGTTAAATCGTGCATGTATATATTTGTATATATAATGGTATATATATATGTATATATATGTATATATATGTGTATATGTATATATGTATATGTATATATGTGTATATAATATTAATATACGTATATATATATATGTAACTCTATAATATATCTTTAATATATGTATATATGTATATGTATATGTATATATGTATATGTGTATATATATGTTAATGTATATGTATATATGTGTATGTATGTATGTGTAACATGTATGTATAGCATATATGTATATGTATGTATATGTAATATTGTAATGTATATGTATATATATGTGTAATATGTAACAACCAATGACGTAATATGTATTGTGTAATAACCATGTATTGTGTATGCATTATAATATGTGTATGTGTATATGTAATATGTATGTATAATATTACTTCATGTATGTATATATGTATATGTTAATATATGTATATGTATATGTATATGTGTATGTAATGTATATGTATGTAACTATGTAATGTATATATATATATTATTGATGACGTAATATATGTAATAATAATGTATATGTGTATATAATATTATTGTATATGTATGTGTATGTGTATGTATGTATATGTATATATTCCATATATACACAGTTTAAAATATTAAATTTTATTTAATCTGATTGATTGTTTTTACATGAACGCGGCCACTGAGGGAAGCAACTCGAGGAGTTGGGGACAATTCATTGAGGAGATGCTTGAGATGGCCCTCCACTCAAGCTTCCCCGATTGTCTTGAGGACTTGGGCTTCGACAGATTAAACATTGGTTTGCCTTACTACATTGCGAGTCTTTAATGGCGTCAGGCTCAAACTCAGGACGGGACAAAACAACGATGCACAAGTTCGTGACCATGACCATTAATATATCACCCACTTCAGTACAATTCCAATCTTTAAAATAAATTTGCCTTTTACTCATTAAATTCATTTTTACAATCAAATCAGATTTTTAAATAACATTTATTAAGTAATAAAATTATTTAATTGGCTGGTTATTTTTGGCCTCAAATTTGATGGTTTTATATAATAATTGAAAATTTATGTTTGGAAATTATACATGTTATAATATAATATCAAATAAATTTCATATAATATTGACATAAATCACCACGGTTGTAGTAAAATAAACACAAATCTTATTCATTTTAGTTTGCTTGAAATTCACAAATTCTGGGATTAAACCTCCATTCTGGTGAAATTGTAATTTCTGATATGAATAAATTTTAGATTGTAAATCATCAGTAAAATTACAATTTTTAGTTTACAAGTTGTCACAAGTTTGGATTTGATTTTAAGTTTTTAAAATTGGCCCTCAAAATTATTTTACAAACTAGTTGATAATAATTAAAATATAAATTTATAAAAATTCTGTTCCTTTAAAGGGAGTTCATTACAAATTGTTGAATTTTATTTTAAAAATCGAAAGGATGTTTTAATTTTTGAAGAGCTCAAAATTTGTTGGTTACTATACATTAAAATGACTAACTAAGATTAATGGTTTGTCAGGATTGAATGAGCTACATTGCTTGTATTGATATAAAGTGAGATGTTGGAATATTACGAAATAATATTTTTCAGTAACTACCCTTAGCAATACCTATACTACGAGATAAGAGATTGATAATGGATTGTTTGGCACAAGATAGATAATTCGAGATGTATTTTCTCATATTTGAAGAGTAAAACTACAGGTAGCTTACATTCGAAAAGGGTTAGAGAACCATGGAACAAATCTAAATTTATTCATATCATAAATTACAATTTCATCAGAATGGAAGTTTAATCAAATTTGCAAAATTTCAAGTAAACCCAAGTGTCGTGTTATACTTACTTTACGTTGCAGAACTCATAAAGTAAGTATAACTTACGACACCACGATACTATTTTCCTCTGATCACTTCTTCATAGTGCTTGAAATTTAATTTTAATGCAAAACTAATTGATATATAGTATTTTTAAAGTAATTTTAAAATTAATATAGTATTTTAATTGAGAGCATGGAAATAGTGTATCTTATCTTAAAAATCAGATTTTTATATAACTTCTTAGAATCAGTCTTGAGATGAAATAGACATCTATCATTGCTCAATTAAAATGTTCAACAGATTAATCATCATCATTAATTTTAGATTTCATATATAGTTATATATTTTAAAATCTTAAAAATTTAAACTGTCAAATAATGTAAAGAAAACATTCTAAAACTTAGCCTAGACTTATACAATTTAATATTGCTGAATATCAAAGACTTTTGAAAACTATTTTCAATGAAATTCATCAGGAATATTATTTTCAGAACAATTGCAGTAAAATTGGCGCAAAGACTAATCGTGTGAAAATCCATTCAAATTTAGGACAAATAAAATGAATAATGGAAAATTATAATTTGGATTAAATTTTTCTTTGTTCAATTGTCTGTTGGCAAACTTTTAAAATTCAACTACGTATAAATTTTTGAAAACACACATAAATACACACACATAGTTATTCATAAAATTTTAACAAGATATTTGTAAATTACACAGACATGCATATATACATTACCAGATGAATATCTTGTTCCATCCATATAAATAACATTTTAAAAACAGGATAAAGAGGCAATTTTATTGTATTCAGATTCAGAAAAATTTCCAATAGTTCAAGGGTGAATAGTTACAAAGATTTTGATAATAATTTTACTTTTATACAGAACAAGGCTTCTGTTTGGGACATGACATGGGAATTTTGAACAATTCCAGTTTCTAAAGACATTACAGAGTAAGCAGATTTTCGAAGATTCATTTCAGTTTTTGTATCCTTATATTAACTGTAAATTTGGTCGTTGCTAACAACCTCGTTTTGTTTTGAATTGTTACTTTCAAAACTAATTTTTGTTGCAAAAACAGTCTTAAGAAATTGACTGAGGAGTTCACTATATGTCTATTATGCATTGTATTATTTAGCATTAAAATGCCAGTAGTTTATTTTCCAAATATCCGCCATAGCAACACACACAAAATGTAATTTCCGTATACCAAATAATTCATACTTATCTAAACTCATCAAAGCAAATTTTCTCATTTTAATCTAAACTCCAATTTTCAAGAAATGAGTTAAATACGTTAAAATAAAGTAAACATTAAGAAATTTTATTCATGAAAAATGCAAACATCCAATTCCACAATCCGTTGATTTAGTTCACTCTCAAAAGCTGACATAAATAGACCAGAGCTAATCAATCGATCAATTACTCCACATCGAACTATGATTCCAACATTCAGCACAACAAATCTGATGTGTAATCGGGCGTATGACGGACTACGATACCCATCATTCTTCTTTCCATCTCAACACGCAGCGTATATACGACCACAGAGGTTAGCGTCCATACCGATTATCTATGATTAATCTTTATTGTTCAGACTTGGCATTCTTCCACAGTGGATCTAGGTTTCGACTGAGGCTGGGGACTTAACCATCGTGGGATTGGATGCGTATGTCGAAGTGGAAAAAGTTCGTTGAAGTGTGACATCATGAGGATTGATTGTTGGTAGAGATGGCCTTTTGTTCTCTTAGTGTGAGGTACTAAGCCTTTTGACTCTAAGAGTCTAGACAGTGTGAAGTAGATGGAGGTCTTAAGTTCAATTATTGTTGGAAGTGTCCGTCTCTGTTTAGGAATAATCAAACGATGGAATAAAATTGCTGCAAGAATCAGTTGAACGTAAAATTTAATTATTATAAGAAATACATAGTTTCTAGAATAAATTTATTTTTATATTAACTGATTCATACACAAATATGTTATAAATAACGAGTTATTCGTTAGATCAGTCTGAGTTCAAACCTTAAATTGGAATAACCCTTGTATAGCGAAAATATTGAGCTTACGACGACGGCCTTCAAAGGACAGAAATCTGGACAAATGTATACTCTATGTGGTGACTAGTGTAGTGAAAGTTTAGAGCAATAATTTAAAATGGGTTTCTATCTCGATAATTTTCTTATTAACAGGAAAACTTTTCGATATATCAAGTCACTTCAACCAACGGCTCCTGAAATAAACAAATCTCCTTTAACAGTGTGAATGCTCAACAATATGTACAAAGATAAATCATATAAAAAAATTTTATATAGAATCTCAGTTATTCTCAATAATCTTAACTATACCCATCGTATTTCTATATCCTAGATTTAATTACATCAATATTTTAAGCATAATTTACTTTCATATCAATTTAATTTAATTCCTTTAGAAATACTATAAAGACTTATAACAGGAAGAGTGTTAAAGGTGACAACCATCTGGAAGAGTTCCTCGAGCTTTTCAAGTAAAGGAGATGGAGAGTAACACAATTCTAAAGGTCCTGATATAAATGAAAAATTATGCAGCTTCCCAAATATTTTCATAAAATGCGTTACATTATAAAAAGGATGGTTACACAGGAATAAAGATGAGAAAGATTTCAAACGGGATGGGCCTAAGATCAGAGAACAACATTATATAACGAACTTGAAAGGATGAGTATTCTATCGTTACCAAATATCAAGCCGTAACTGCAGACATACCATTTGTCAAGAAAACTCTTATAATTATTTAAATAACAAAACTTAAAGTGAAAGTTTTAATAAATTACACTATATTTATAATGCATTAAAATTATTATGCTAGGATTAAACTATATTTATTATTATTTATGCATTATATGATATATTTATTACTATGGTAGATGCACAATATAATAATATTCACTACTGTAACAATAATGCTTATAATTATACTTATAATAATATTACGTCGTTATATTTAATGTAATTCACTTGCAAATAGTTTGTTATATTATTGATATTCTTTAAAACTCGACACATTCACAAAATTACTCCCTTTTACGCTCAGTATAATGCAATATTTTATACTGCAAGCAACAAACAATATCAAAACACTCAGACAGGTATACGACGACTGCATACGTATATGTTTTAAAATGTAATCAGCAATTTTTAAATACTCTTCTCGAATGATTTTTGAAATATCTAACCATTTGTCCAGCAAATCTTATTCTGATTATAAATGAGATCAATAAATAAAAGATATTCTGTAATGCAAATGTATTCAAAATGGATCATATCCAATATGAAAATGCTATATTTTCCTAAATAAACGATACGGAATGATAAGTAATACATGAATGAAAAGGGAAAATACGGAAGCTTCTTTTACAAGTGCTCGATATAACTTCCTTTAACTACGCGTGTAATGCAAATTTTGTACTCAAATTTCTGTCAAACACATAGTAAAGTGTCAGTGGCAATAGATTGTACGGCAGCAGATATCTGTCATTTAAAATTTGTGCGTAATGGTGATGCACATACTTTATCTTTTACAAATCCTCAAAGGAAGAAATGTCATGGGGCTATATCAGGTGACTTAGGGAACCAGCTTTGAAACATGAAGTCATCTGGTACACTACAGCCAATCCAACTGCTAGGTAGCTTCGTGAAAGTTTCTAAAATAGCTTTCGTGAAAAAGTTCAAGGAACACACGAGGATAATCTGTTTTTCACATTATAAGACTTTCACAGTTTTCCTTCACATTCATGTATTACTTATAATTCTGTGTCATTTATTTTTGAAAATATGGAATTTTGCAATCGGATTATTCATTTTGGATAACACTCTTAAAATAATTTAAAAGTAGATTTTAAAATGATTGAAAATTTTCGAATACTTTTTTGAAATATCCAATCATTTGCCAAGCAAATCTTGATCTGCTTGAAAACGGAACCAAACAGTAATAGATGGTCTATAATATTATGATTTAAAATAACGGTAATAAGCCCTTATTTTTATAATTATCTCGCACACATTAAAAATTTCCTTCTAGTGGTAACATTTGTCACTAGAATTTTCCTCTACAGTTGTTATTAAATGTGACTGCAGCTGATAAAATAACATCTGACTTTAATAAGTTAATTTAACGAATGGACTATTTCAAATAATTAGAATTATTTAATAAATATCTTACATACTTGTCATAGTTTAGTGATAAATTGCGATAAAATTAATGTTAATATTTTAAGTTACATTCAGTTCGATACGATCAATAATAATTTCTAACATACAGAACCCTTTTAACAGTTACAGTCATCCTCATTAATAAGGCATTCGCTCTTTATTAATCAGAAACATTTTAATTTTTTCCTTAATTAAATAGTAACAAGGCGATGAATTTCTTACATCGAATTAATACTAATTATCTGCTTGACACAATCTTTAGATGAAGACAGATAATAAAACGAGCTCATCATATTATTCATCTGCCTACGGGAAGAAGGAGCAGAAAAAGATTTTTTTTCTATCGAATTATTGAGAAAATAGGTCAAGAGGAACCTTAAATGAAATGTGCTGATAAAATTACGATTTTTATTATAATTCTATGTAAATAAAATTGTATTACTGCGGGTAAGAAAGATGCAATGAACTTGAAACAAATTCCCCTAACTGTGGTTAGGGAAAACTTGTAATTGATTTGAATAAAGAAAAGCGGAGAGAGAGAGAGAGAGCAACAAACGGATATATTTGTAGATAACTTCCCTATATATCCCAAGAATGAAAAGAAATGAAATTTCGTTTTCTTAAATATATTCCGAACGAAATGTGTTGGAACACATCACAGAGCTACGCATAAATATCATGTTTCATTCTTAATATCGCGGAATTTTTCTGATCAATAAACACTTTTAATTTGTTCAAAGAGAATTTTCAATTAAAAATTAGCGTAACAACTTAAGCTTTTTTATATTATAAATTTTTTTCTTAACTTATTGCGCTAATTAATCCTCATTTGTATAGCTAAATTCAAAATATCAAAAGATTAACTCAAAACTGTAAAAGAATAAGTTTGCATAGAATATAATACATGAATATAAGAGTATCATATTGTTAATCTTATTTCCTAATTTATCCGATTTTTATTACTGTGACGGATTCAACTATGAATAAGGTGGCCGCGGTAGCCTAGCGGTCATGGTTCCAGCCTTCATGCTGTGTAGCCGGGACTGAACACGTTAAGTCGGTCGAAGCTCAAAGTCTTTCCTTGGCATGGTGTGGAAGTTTGGAGAAGGGGTGTCAGCTCAGGTGTCGTCACTTGACAGAGTTTCAGAACTTCGAGGTCCGTCGCCAATAACCGTCGAGTTGCTTCTCATATTGATGTTAATAGAACCAAACCAAATCAACTATAAATAAAAGATATTTGGAGCCTAATACTCTTTATGTACTGATCTGTGCTCATAGATCTATATTGATTGCTTCAAAGTAAGAAAAATGTGAAATTGCTTAAATATCAACACACATAGTATTGAAATTCAAAGATGAAGATAAATATGATTCTGAATATTAATAACGTATAAGTTGAATTTTAATAAGTATGTAATTATGTATATGAAAGTTGTCCATATTCCTTGTTTGAAAAAAAAAGTATCCAAATACAAAATGAGAATATCAACACTTGAATATCAGTTGAAAAATGACTAAATCAACTTTCTGACGTTATAAAATATCAGTCAGGAATTACAGAATTCTCTTGTATTTTTTATTGCATTTAAAGGATTTCATTAAGTGTAATGTAATTGTTAACATTTTATTGTTTGAATTTATGATTAAAATAAATTTTAATAATTCCAAAATTCATATATGAAATTTGATTTTTGAAAGAAAAATATGATAAAAACTGCACTGGTTCGAGAAAAGATTTTCATTCTGAAGCAGTAAAATATCAAGATCATGAAAGAATTACAGCTTTTTTGTATATGTATTCAAGTATAACAACTTTATTTAGAGTAATATCAGTATCTCGATATTTTTATTTGGATTCTAAATTTTAAAAACTTTTACAAATTACAAAATTCATATGTCAAATGCAATTTCTGAAAGAAATCGGATAATGAAAATATCCTTACAATAAAAATTGAACTAGTTAAATAAAAAGAAATCGACATAGCTTTCACAATGATAAACATTAAAAAAATATTGCAAAATATGTCTTATGATGGTCTTCTTTACGTCAAATATCGTTAAGTAACCGCTCTATTGATATGTTTCTTAAATATCTTCAGAACAAATGATCTCACTAAAAGTGAAACAAGGCAAGATGATAACTCATTTGTACGGCGGCTGTGTAACCGAATTTCTCAAAATTTACTCTCATTACACGAAAAAATCTAGATCTTTATCACGTTATTTCATGATAACCCTTGACAAACTGGTCTCTTTTGCAACCTTGTTCTACAACGGATGCTAGACCACTTTTTACCCTACTAGGGCCCCTTTTTGACCACGGGCAATGTTTGTGTTCTATTTAGGCAAAACAAACCTACTAGCTTGGATTCTTCACGACTCAAAATAACATAGAAAATATTTTTAAAAAAACGGATGAGAGAGAATGTTGAAACACAATGAACAGGAAATACAGAAGCCGATGTTTTGATTCTCTCGTATTTACTTCTTTCTGGGCATCTATTGTAACGAGAAATCCAGCAATTTTCACGCTCTGTATTTTTAATACGTTACGTCATTCATTACGTCACATTAGACATGACATCGTTTTTAACTCTTTATAATTTTCCAGCATTGATATTTTATTATTGTCCGCATGTACAAAGGGCATTACTATTTGATACAATTAATTTTCCGAGGTATTTTCTGAGAGAGTTTATTTTGTGCAATTTTTAAGTATAACAAAAATGATAGCACTTACACTTTCTTATATATATATATATATATATATATATATATATATATATATATACAGACGATTTCATGTGGTCGCTGTAGCAGAGAGATCATAGTTGGGACCTTATGGAGTAGTTATTTCAGTGAAGACTTGAGTGTTCGAGTCTCAGATGTCGCTCCTGTCATTTGACCGACGTTCAAAATTGTGAAGTCCGTCGCCAGTAACCTTCGTGATGCTCCTAAGGGCGAGTTTATTAAATAATTAATCAATTTATCTATTTATCTAGGAGAATTGTCATCCAGTTGTTAGAGTTTATCTATCATGGAAAACATTGCAAATGCAGCACAATCTCTCTCTGTAATCCGACAGATATCGAATCAGAGCACGATGAATTTCTGGAAAAGAGCTAATGACAACGTATTTAAAGACTAAAAGCAGTTTACTATTACATAAATTTTAATACAGTACTCCCTAATGAAGTGTCAAATACAAGAAATAATTTAAAATTACGAATAATAACACCGGTAAGAAACGAGTTTTTTGAACATGGGTTTTTTACAAACTTCACGCTTCGCGCAACATAATTTTTTTCATACCTTACATTTTAAGAGCAATGGAAAACATTGAGTTTATTCAATAATTAGTTTTAATAATTTATTTTATTGTTTGAAGTTTCTTAAAGTTATCATCTAAAATAAATTATGTAAAACTTTGTAGCTCAATTAAGCATTGGATTTGCCGACCATTTGGCGATTTGGCGAGAAACTTGGCATAAAATTTAATTCTTTAAGTAATTAGTTTCAATCAAATAATTTTTATTGATAAGAATTAAACTATCGTATTGTCATTCAAAACAATCATGTATAGAAAATTTCAGCTCAATCGAGCGCTTTTAAATGTGAGAAAAAAAGCTTTAAAATTTTGACCCAGACATACAATGTGAGTAGAAGAAAACCCGTTAAAAAGTGCTGCTTTGCATTCATAACCTACATTATTCTTTTGAAGTAGAAGGCATAAAATAATTTTCCATAACTTGTGAGCCTGTGCAAAAACGCAGGATTACTGACAGAGCCGGAAAGGTGATATGCTGAATTTTAGAGAGAGTACTGCATTTCTTTTCAGAATTTTTTCCATGCATCTTTCACATCATTTACATATTCTTAGGGCTATGTATACTGAAAACTTAGTGTCACTCCTCTGGCTTTAGCGGCGCTGTCATTGCTCGAAAATAGCCGAATACATACAACAACACATGTAATAACATATGTAACAATTGCCCAACACATGTACATTTCGCCAAAAAACCAGTTATGAAGCTCTAGTGCTACATTGATTAAGCAAGACAAACCTAATTCAGAATATTTATGTTGTACGAAATCACGTAAGAATGTATTTTAAGTTCCTATTATAATTCATGATGTTTTAAGAAACTGAACGAAATAAACTTATATTTCTATTGAGAGAATTAATAAATATGTATGATATTTGTGTGTGTGGATTTAAGAATAACAATATTTTTTCGTTTCAAATTCCAAATTATTTCATTTGAAAACAAAATGAATAGCTGTTAGATAAAAAAAAGTAAGTTCTATTTAATTTGTAAATCATTCAAGTGTCAGTGAACTCAAAAAGTTTATTACAATTAATAAACTGAATCTTCAGAATAATAATAAATTAAATTTGCATATTAAATAATTGGATACTTATTATACTCGAGCAGAATTGCTTTAAATAAATTATCATTCTATAAGCAGGTCACCAAAAATTAACACTCTTACAGAGGAAAGTAAAATCACTCTAATGCAAAACGTGATCTCATTAAACAACTAACACTGATTAAATAAGTTTCCTGATTAATACTGTTAACGATCATGTGGTAATAGGTCTACGATCAGTTAGAAAGATGACATTGATTATATGAACCGAATGCGTTATCTGTAAATTGAATTTCGATAATTATGTAAGTAGGAAATTTCTAATAAACAAATCATATTGAATTTCAAATAAAAAGAAATGAGGTTATTCTTTTTTTGGTGTCACATTAGAGCAACATGACTGTTGGTGGTGGAATTGGTTCTTTGATAAAGGTATTTCCTGAATGAGCACCTAACCACTGAAACTTTCGTACAATACCGTTTGAGGTCAATTTAAAAGCAACATTATTCACAAAAATCCAATTATTTCAAGCTCTTTAATAACTTCAGGCAGCTTACCATGTAGGAAGCGTGAAGAAATATAGTACGGTTATGCATGCCCTCTGGTTTCAACCATCCTAAAACTTGAGAAATCGGAATTATGAGAATTATGAAGTGAAGGACTGGTTTGTCTTGACGTATAAAATACTTGAAGGATTTCCTATGCTTATGTTTTTATTTTAATAGGTAGTAATCAAACAAAAAATAAATACAAATAAAAACCAAGTTTTTCGAAACTTTATTCTAACTAGAGTTTCGTTCCTCAAAACCATATTGTTATGGAGTTATTGAACTTTTTTTTTCTGGAGAGGGAGGAGGATATTAGGAATAGAGCATCATGGTTATTATTCCCTTTTAAGGAGGCTTATTAACGTCACATTAAGAAACAATATAAGATCTATTGGTGACAGGTATTGTAATTTTAAACCTAAGTCAAGTGGCGAGGACGACACTTCAGCTTGCAATTTGCTCGAAACATGGGCTATTCGCAAACTTAACTAACATCTGGGTTTCTTTTTGATTTAGCAATTAAATGCCCAGCTTCTTCCCAATAAAACGAAACGTGATGAAGCAAATTAAGTAAACTTTAGAAGGGGAATGAATATATATAATCAAGTCATATAAAAGCTATAGAGAGCTGAATCGAGAGATAGTGAAGTACAGTGAGAGAAAAGGTGATAGTATAATTGCGTGAAATTCTTCTTGAAAGTTAAGTTTATTTGTTGAGATAGGGATCCAACACTGTCTGATTGAATATTTGAAAGATGTACTCGCAGGATATTCAGATAATCATATTCTTTGATATATGATAGAAGTAGTTAGTACTCGCGCATATATAAAGACTTAATACTGGTGGAGAGCATCCTTCTTATTAGAGAATTAAGAAACTCTATTTTGAAATATAATATTGACTATTTTCATTACTTTGTCTATGCTTTAAACTAAGTTGAAATTTAGGTTTTGCGATCACAGTAACATTTGAGATGACAGACGTGACGGGTTACGAGAATAAGTCCCACACTTTCTAAACTTCTTCAAATGCGGGAGAACTATGAAATTTGACAGATTGAACGTTCATCAGTTCTACATTGCTTTACGGGTCTTCAGTATTATCGAGCCTACGACTCGAATGAAATAACGTCGGCCGAAAGTTCGCGACCATGACCACTCGGTTACCACTACATTTTATGGAAGTGATCGATAAATCTATTTTTGGATTTATGGATAAATACACATTTCATAGAAGAAATTACGCACCTTGAAGTGCGTATTTCATGTACGTATTTTTCCTTGCGTATTTGAATCTATGCATTTTAAATGCATATCTTACAAGTATGCATATCAAATTCTGTCTAAATAATGTATGCTTAAAGTGTCAAATATGTTATTTAAAATATGTACCTATACTAACAAAACTTCGTGATGATTTAAAATAATTTTCAAAATGACAAAACATTTGTAGATTTCTCTATAACTCAATAGTTGGATAGTTTCCTGAATACAAAAAGTATTTGCTTCGACTATATAAATATATAATCGAAGCAAATACTTTTTGTTGGGAATTATTTAATTATTTTTGTTTTAGCATATAAGGCAGCAAATTATTCGAATAGTTTTCGAAATTTACAAACCATGAAATAACTTAAAAAAGGAGGTGATTTTAGGAGTATAATACTTTAAAGTCGTAGGATGAATTTTTAAATGACAAGTTTTTAGAGAATGGAAGAACATACTATTCAGTTACATTAATGGTTCCTGCATTTTTGTTATGAAATACACAAAACTCATTTCTAAAAATAAATTTGTAAGAATAAACAAGAACCACTTCTATTAAATTTTAATTCAAATAACTATAACAACTACAATGAAATTCGAAATTAAACACTAAACGAAACGCAATTCAAACAAGATAAAAATTTTAATAATACTTCGATTTAGAAAACTTCTCATATTCATAAAAATATTATTGATGTCAATTTTAAAAAGCAAAACTAAAAATATTAAATGATTATGAAACAGAAAATGAAATAAGAAATCTGATAGAGTAGAGAGCTGACAACTAGCTGCTTATACATAACTAAAATCACATAAAGATTCGAAACAAATTTTTAAAGTTTTTATAGAAGTTGTTATTACATTCAATATAGCTTCTATTTACTTTATATATGTAGAATGGGGGTTGATGGAGATTGTTCATCCCGAATCTACGCTAGTATGCTCTTATGCATAGGGCTGGTTGTATAGGGGTGTAATTTCGGATTCCATATAATGTTGTTGATAATATTCAAGGATGAAGCTTGCAGTAGTTTTACTCGTTTATTAGGAGAGATGATGAAGAATAAAAGTATTTACACAATGAAAAGTATTAGTAAGTTAACCAGTTCGTCAGATAAAGTTAGATGGCTGCCTCATTTAACCCATATTGGCGATGGCCGATGGAACGCGCTCGGGCGTTTGCAGTTTACTTCCGACGCGGGTAGCGAAGGAGAAGAGAAGCGGAGAAAGTGGCGGCAAAAGAGAGAAGAGAGAAGAGAGCGCGAAAACGAGCTTCACTCAGTTTTGTTCTCGGATAGGTGGCGCTGCATGAGCTTATCACATGACTCTGATTCGTGGCGACATCTATTGAGTATCGGAGGAACTGGTTTTACAGTAGATTGAAAAAATAAAATTAATTGCATAATAATAATTGGATGGAAAATCCTACATATATATATAGGTAGTTCGCAATGATGACGGTATCTTTGCTGCCCCTTGATACAAATACTTCACTGTAGCTCAGAAATAGGTTTAATGCACATCACAGAGAATTAAACGTTGCATTACACCCATCAGAATGTTCTGTTCATTTATAAGTGAAAGATAATAATACATTTTTCATACATTTAATAATATTTATTGCACAACATAAATTCTCCCGTTACTAATGAACTCTGATGGTAATTTGTAAATACCATTTTAGAAAAATACCTTGTCTTCAGAGGAGAAGAATTTCAATGAGTGCTTGGTTAAATTCGGCTTTTGTTTAAAAAATATTTTTTCTTCAAAAGGGAATAGTTAGAGGATGCTAGGTCTGGGGTGTGTAGTGGATGCGATAGAATTTCCATTTCCATCTGTGATTATCTGACAAGTCGCCAAAGTAGCATGTAGTCTAGCATTATCATGACGCTGTATGATATACTTCTTACTGAACATCGTTGGCCTCTTTTCTTCGAGTGCTTTCCTTAAATCATCCATTTGTTGACATTATCTCACCGAATTCAGCTTATCGTTAAGTTTCAAAAGCTCGTTACATACTAGTTCTGGGACATACCACCCTATGCACAACATTCTCTTATTCAGGCTGAATCTCGATTTAAAGGTAGTGGAGGAAGATAGTCCGTGCTCCCAGTAGTCTTTTCCCTTCGATGTTTTCATAGGTAATCCACTTTGCTTCACCGGTTGTCATTCGGTCTAAGAAGGGTTTTGTTTTACTCAAGCAGATATGCGTATCTAACGAATCGATTAAGCAAAATTTTCTCACTTGATACATAAGAATATTCATCAATCAATATTCAACCACCAGGAATATTTATAGATCAAGGCGCCGGGAGATATTGACCAAATAAGTCCAAATCGAGTATCGGTGACTTTTGGGTGCGATAACAATTTAAATGGGGCAATTTAGCTTATGATAACCCTAAATTTTGGATAGCTTTCCATTTGCAACATCTTCATAACGTCACTAGTTACATAACGCTACTTTGGCGACTTTTCTTCTAAGTCACTAAGTTTTCGACACAATCGCCAAGTGACAACCAACATTGAATTTTAACCGACCAATCCTAGTATCCGAATATAGCTCGGAACAGTTTGTACAGCTCAGTTAAGTTTTTCCGCAATCTTCGATATTGTCAAAAAGAATCTTGTTCAATCGTTCCATTGACGATATTATCATCGATTAAAGATGGCCTCCCGGATGGTTCCTGTCCCACCTATCCGAAATCACGTCTACATCAAAAACTTTCACTAAATTTCGATAGGTGTCTGAAACACTTTTTTTTTTTGGAGTTCGAACGAAGTACAGTATCGTAGCATGTTTGCTCGATTGCATCTTTCATAATAATGACACGGAATACCTGTTTTAGTTAATTTAGAAGATCATATGTGTATATAAATGCAATAAGAAAAAGAGGCGGCTATCTTTGAAAATGTACATACGTATTGAAACCAGAAATGACATTTTCAAACGGAGCTTTCTAGAACTCCCGATATCTTTCCGAATCCTCAAGTAAAAGATGAGAATTTATATTTCATTGTAATAAAGCTCCTTCTTGAATACACAATGAAATGTTTCGCTCCCCAGATTCTTATTTTTCTTAAGACATTTAGAGAAAAATAAATTACTTCAGAGTTAAGTTACGCATTAAAATGTGAAAGAGACGTTTTTAATAAAAATAACACTCGGAACTTTATAATCGTTCAGAATAATTGAGATTTAATTCTAGGGGATGCAAAAATATTTTAAATACAGTAAGTCTTATATAATACGGGGGTAAAGCTCTAAAATTGTGTGCACAAATTCTGAAGTTAGTGTGCCATCTAAAATGTACATAGGTAAATAATTGTGTGCGCTTTCTTTCCTACAAAAAACTACATGTCAATATTATAAAAATAGGGGGGAAATAAAGCTCTTTGAGTGTATATATTTTGATAAACGTCGTGTTTTGAGATCATGTCACATTTAATATAAAAAAATTAAGAAGACATTTTTACATACCATGATAATTTTGAGTGCCATTCAAGCTTTTCGATTAAAGAGTATAAGATACTAAAATTGTTTAATATTCGTATCGATTACATATCGATTCGACCGATTTCAACTTGAGCAATGAAATTACTCAGAGTATCACAGAATGCATGTGTGAGTTGAAGTAGATTAACTATGAATAATAAGTCATACGAAATGAAAAAAAAGAACATAATTACTCAATTTATCATCTATTTCACCCAACAGATGAAATTGTTATCCTTCATTTGATGAAGTGTTTTTAAATAAGTAAGGTGTTAGCACTTTACTAAAATCATGACGTCAGACGAAAATTTATGTTTGTTCTCTAACATTGTTGTTATATTACCTTTGACTTTGTTCTGACGTCATACCGTGGTCTCGTTTTTAATCGTTAATTAGGCAGACTTACTCATTGATTAGACTTATTCATGTTGTCTGACTGTGCTATTTTTTCTAGCATTTATTTCGCCTTAATCAGAATGTCCATTAACTCATTTCAAGAACATTTCTTTCCAATTCAGAATCTTAAGAAAAATGTTTCATTCATCAAATCTGCATCACCACTGACCATGTAATATTTCCGCGTGATCTCTGAAACGCATTCTTTGCGCACAAAAAAACGAAAAAATGGGTAAAAATAATTGTGGAATACAAGTTAAATTACACTAATCTCTTCATCCTGCTGCCTTCCAGAGGTCATCTGGTACCAAAGGCGTGAGTCACTGACCATGTACCTAAATGAACACTGAAACAGATTTGGCAGGTCCAGCTTGTTCGGTAAAGAACTCACTAAAAAGGTTCCAAACAATGAAAACCCAACGGACCTTCCATCCTAAAAGGTGATTGGGTGATCAGGAATCATCGGATTGGAAAAAACAAACAGAATCCTTTCTGCTCGTCGCCAAAAAAGAGACAAAAACCTCGCCAGCGAGGCGTTACTTCGTAATTTCTGCGCGCGATGACTAAATACCATCGTTTAACCGGCGTTCCAGAGTTTTAAACACGATTTTTAATAATGGGAGGCTCAGCAGGTGTTACATTTTATGCCGGTGTGACCTCTGCAGTAAAAAACGCGTGAAGAGAAAAACCACTGCTACTGAGTGTCGTAACGGAAGCAAATTTGGAGCGGATGACTGAAGAAGTGCAATTTCGAAGTTGGTCCGTATGAACAGAATAACGCATCGGGAGATTATTTATTTCATTAATAATAAAGCATTTTGCTCACGTAAAGCAAAGTCTGGGATGCGAAATGAAGGAAGTGAGTCAATTACTGAGATTAATCCAGGCAGAACAAATAGATTACCAGATCAGAAAATATATTCTTTCAGTTGCAGGTTTTGCCATCCATCCGCTATCAGGCTTCTATTTTAAGTAAAATTACCTAAATTTATACGAAGAACTCTTTTTGATTGTTGATTGATCAATTGTTTTATTAACATCGCACTTAGAAGCAAACGAGGACTATTGGCAACGGACTTCTTAATTTTGAACCTTGGTCAGGTCATGGGGACGACATCTGAGATGGCACTCTACACTAAAAATATTTCACACCAACCCAACATAAGGACATTAACCCTCGACCGATTTCACGTGTATATATATATATATATATATATATATATGTGTGTGTGTGTGTGTGTGTGTGTGTGTGTACTATCGATTAAAATTGGAATTTTACATGTACCTTAAAAATACTTCTATCTTTTTTGCAAGTGTGAATTTTGGAAAGTTTTTGTTTAAAATTTTGTAATTGAAAACTATTGCTTTAAAAATAACAGTTGAAAAAGAACACTTCGAATTTTTGTAATTAAGGAATTTTACGTTTTTTTCCCCTTGTTTTCTTTTTGCATATTCTAATTTGGAGTGATCCAAGTTTTACCCAGCATGATGTACTGGGAGAGGGTTGGTACCGTAGAACATGTTTAACCCCAGAATTAAGTCCCTAGTATGCAAATGCAAGTCTTTTTACTAGTTATTGAATTACTATTTTTTCTTTCATTTTTTCAATAAAAGTTTGTCTCTTTCTTTTGAATCTTTGTATTTTTCTGTGTTTGTTAGACTGTTATTTCTGTTTTATTATTATTATATATATGTGTGTCGTTTTTCATTTTTTGATTTTAACTTGTATTTTATAAAGTATATAAGTACAGTTGGTTCCTTATTTCTGGAATAACTACGCATCCCATTCTGTTGCTTGTGACAGCATTAAATTACTTTACATTCATATCTTTTTATTTTTCTATTTGTTTTCTACATTTCTATTTGTTTTCTACATTTCTATTTATTTTCTACATTTTTTATTTAATTTCTTATACTTTAAGTGTCCCTTTATCTATGCAATTTTTCTAATATTATTTCTAGCTTATAATTCTTTTTTAGTATTTATTATTTCCTTTTATAATGTAAAATAATTCTTTATTGAATTACTTTTTACATTTATGTTGTAATAGCTTTTTATATAAGATAAATTTATTTAATAGTTCTTACAAATAATTTTTAATATTTTTTATTATACTTTATTTATTTAAATTTTTACTATACACACAGTTGTAGAAGCAGTGAGGCGAAGGCAAGTGTTTGGGACTTGTTGAAAAGCATGCAGAAGTGTGAGTTATTAATTGAAGAAATTTATAGAAAGAGGGAAAATATCTAGACAATAAAATGGAAGTAAAAATCATAACTAGAAAGCAGCAAAAATAAATAATTAAAAAAAAATTAAAAGGTTTAAAACGTTTATTCAAGTTTTTAACCCGTAAGTGCCCCATAAATTATATATTACGAGTATCGTCGAAATATATGCTTCAAGTAAACAATCAGAGCAAGGAGAAAAGAAAAAACAGTTTACTTAAATAAGAAGGAGTAAATTCCATATAATGTCTAGCTCTCCTTTTCTAATCAAAAACTTGATGACTGAGTCAAAATTAATATGATGTCTCTAAGTACACTGTTTTGTCGTGGGATTTTGGTTCCTGTTTACTATAGAAATGCGAAAAGTTTTGATAATAATTAATTTGAAAATCAGTGATTCAGATATTTTTAATAAATCTAGGTGAAGAAGACTTTCAATGAGTCATTAACACTTTCAGCCTCAATTAAAAATTCACTCATTTTACTGTTTATTTTAGCGCTTCACAGTGTTTAAGTTATTATTTAAGATTTTACTTTTCATGTTTTCTCGGTATTTGAAAGAAAATTTCAAGTTTGTTGTTCAAATTGACTCAACATTTTCATTTGGAATTGTTTGGACAATAATAGTTGGTTTAAGTTGAGTCATAAAAGTTGATTGTTATACTTTGGAACCATTGATTAATGATATACAATTTTAGAACTAGACGAATTTTTTCTATTATTCTTCCTTTAAAGAATATATTTGTACAGTAAAATAATTTAAAAGCTAATGAATATTTATACATTAATTTTTTTATCAAGACTTTATAAAAATAAAAATAGTTATGAATAAATTTTACCTTAATTTAATTGTGTGTAATTGTTATGCCTGATACATAATTTCAGAATCATGCAGTGACGCTTAAACTCATGTATTACAACTTATAAATGCACGCTCCTGAATTGTCACAGTATTATATTGTAAAAACAGAAAAGTTGTCCTTGAGCGTTAAAATACACGCTTTTTAAGAAGACATTACATCTCAATTTTCATTTAGCACGAACATTAACATAAGAAAGCGAACCAACTTGCACAATTTAATTTTACTTTTAAGTTTGTGTATCTTTCCTATGTATAATTTGTGATTTCAAAACTTTTACTCGAATTTTAACCCCCTTTCTATCATTCGATCGAGATGAAATTTTGCACACACGTATATTTTCTATGACAACACATTATTATGGCATGTTCAAGCAGTGACGGAGTTAGGAGGCTTTGCACATTACACCCGAATTTTAGCTCACTTCTCATCCAATCGAGCTTGAATTTTGCGTATGTGTATAACTCTAATGACAGCACAACATTACAGTATGCTCAAGCATTGAAGAACTTGATGAACAGGAGGCCTTGGTTTTACATTTAATAGCGTCCGATTCAGTTGACAATTTGGTACTTTTCCATTTTGCCGGCTCAAGCGATAAAGTCGCCAAAAAGAGATACAACTGACGCCAAACGGAATATGTGTATGGCGTGTGTTGTTGTTAATAAAGTCTTCTTGGCGAGATTTGCGCCGGCGAAATGGAATAGTACCAAAAAGGGTTATACTTACATGAAAGAAAAATCATGATGCCAAGGTAGAAGCAACGATGACGAATCTTACACAAGTAAATGTTTTGAATAAGAAATTTGCATCAATTTAACCTAAGTGCTCATGGAATATTTAGTGTTAAGACTTATCTAAACAAGAATTAAGAAAATGACAGATACAATGATGGCTCATTAGGTACCCTTATTAGAAATGGGAATGTGCGATACTCAAAGAAAAATTGCCATCGATCATTTTTTATTTTGCTGAGAATTTCATAGCATGTCACCCTTCACATCCTAAAAAATCGTAGCCAAGTCTTTCCATCCAATAAAAATGTCTTCGTCTTCTTTGGAGCAGATTCACAGAGAGCAATGCTTTGTTTTGCTTGCTACTTGATTTCTGGTTAATAATGATAAATCCAAACCTCACTCAGGGTGACAAATCGACGCGGCAACAATCGATTTTGATTTGGCAGCAAATGGGTTCCAAATCAATGTTAACCTATGAATCAGTGTCAAACTTAGTTTGGGGCCATTTTAACATCTGGCAGTTTACAATGGCTACAACAATTTGCCAGCCACTCCATCTGTTTCAATACACTAGTATGTTTTGAACCACCTTCCTATATGTACTATGCAAGAATGGGGGACCTTGGAAATGCTATTAATATTTGTCCATGAAGTTATTCGAATTTAGGAATACTTCAAGATCGTAATACATTTCCAATTTATATTTGCATTCCTTTGTAAATATTTCCGAGTTGTATCTTCGGAAATAATTTTCTGAATTATCTAATGATTATCTGATTATGTGCGTGTTTAGCAGTTTTACTATAATTTCCTTTCTTATGAAAGTATTTCCATCAATATTGCCTTGAAGCTCGTAAGAACCGATGCGCGAAGATGTACGACTCTAGTCAATAGATTGACAGTTCCCAGGTCGAAAACCCAGTAACTGCAACATCAAAGTTCATGTAAAAGGTTTGTCAAATTGTTCTCTTTTTTAATTACCATTTCTAAGACCTTCATGAATATATTACGTTTCTAGGGCAGTGTTCTGGAAAATTCCATCGTGATATATAAAAGTATGTATTCTCAATCAGAGACAGTTCTCAGCGAAGTGTAGCTGCTCTCAGTTTTGTGTTTACAAACCACGTTTATCTATTGTGTCTTCACCTCCACCTGCTCCAACATCTAAACGACAATACACAATACTGTGGTTGGTGTGTCACAAATTCACAAAAATTTAAAATAGCATTATGAACTATGAATCTATACCCTATTTACCTGTTTAAATGTCAGACAAACTTGGAAACTCAACCACTTTTATCATAAGAAACAAAACCATGCAATTGTCTGTGGCGATTCACCAATGTTGAAGATTACATCAAACACGTATTAATCAATTGGCATATAAATTGATCTACTTTTTAACATTTGCACTGTCAGATACTCTCTCCCAAGTCCAGAAAACCGTTTGGCAGATCGATACGACCAGGTTAGCCTGTCACTCAATTCTCCAGATATACAAATAGATTGAGATAACAATAGATAGTTAATCAGGTTGATGAATGATCTTGTTTCCACCCGCTTGGTGTGTTGGTTGCATCTACAGCAAAGGGCTGCATCCATAAACAGAAATCAGTCGACCAGAGAGGTGAAGAAGGCGACACCGTCACAGAGGACCACGTGACTCATGTGACACAGATGGGCTGCGCACCGTCGCAATCTAATGTTGCAGAACGTTTTTGCACAGCACTGGTGTGAATGGTTTTTCGAGTTTGGCAAGAAACGCTTCTCCGCGTGGTTGAGGTTTTGAATAGGGATTGTTTTCACAAGCAATTTGGAGGAGGTCGTAAATCAAACTGTCAGACAATTTCACTCGAATAGGGATTGATATAAATATTTTTATTGAGACACTGTTGAAAGATATTTTGTGTAAGCGTAAAAACGCAATAAATGTCAGTTTTCATTTTGCTGAGACGTTTATTTATTGCAAATGTCTATAAATGAATAACTTGATGTTGAAAATAGAAGTAAGATAATAACGGCTTTTAAAGTTGTCCAAATTTTCGGTAATTTATTTTGACAATTCATTATGAAGTATTTTCAATGAAGTATTTTTGTTCTATTTCATTTATGAATTTAATTTTCATAACAATATTCCATAACATACTTTGATAATTTAATACCAATTAGGCAAAGAATTTTAATTTACTGCGCTGAAAGTCCCAATGAATTGTTTTAATTGATCAGTAGTAATTTATTTTATTAGTGTTGATTAACATCTCAGTTTACAACTATTTATGATTGTATTTGGTGATTATTAATAGTACTTAAAATGATATTTTTAACAGTAACCTTATTGGATTTGACCTTAATGTTCAATTACCTTAAATAAGTACGAAGTTCGAACTGTCAGTCACTGTCAAGAGAGAGATATTAAGTTATAGAAAACTATTTAATTTTAATAATATACAAATTTTCTGCTCGACAGCTATAATAAAAGCAAGCTTCGGCATTAAGGTGTAATAAATAAGAGCGAAAACAAGGGTGAAATAAATGCAAATCGTAATTAAATCCATTTTCAGACTAAAAATTTCTTTTAAATTCAGATTTGACGTATCCCAATTTCAATCTCTTTTAAACTAGCCTTAGGGATTGATTGATTATTTATTAACATCACACATAGAAACAACATAAGGGCTATTGGCGACGGACCTCAAAATTTAAGACCTCGATCCAGTCATGTGGGCCACACCTGAATTGGACCTCACTCTTCAAATTCTCACACCATCCCAACGTGAGGACATTAAACCTCGACCGAATCAACGTGTATATATAATCTTCTGAATATTGACGACCTTGTAAGAAACGTATTAGCTGTGTGGTTGAAACAGAATGTGCTCCACACCATGACAGAACCACCTCCTTTTTCCGGCTAAAGAAAGAGCGAGGTTCGCGTCGAAGGTCGTGTCAGTAATAAGTACAGCCATCTGGGCCATCCATATGAGATTTCTTTTCACCGTTGAAGAGAACAGTTAAGCATTTGTTTTTCTAATGCATATCTTTTTAGCTCTCAGTGTCACGCCTCTCTATTATGTTCTTCTAGCATTGGTGTTCGCCACATAATATAATAAGCATAAAATTTGCTTGCTGGTAAGCAACGACAAACTACATCTGGGTACTAAGATGGCTAGGTTATTTGAAATTTACGGAATGGCATTTTTTTACTGAAAGCAGCACACAAAAACAATCTAATTTTCAACCAAGATGTATTCTTTGGTCACCCTGTAAGCTCCCTTACTGTATTTGTGCCACGTTATAAGGCCTACTAGATATGCTGCACTGCAAGTATGGAATTTTTTAAAATCTTCATTCCTTTATTTTTTAAATGCCAAATTTAAATCAGCTTTTGAAAACTCAGTATTGAAAGACAATTATTTTAAAATAGAAAAACTGATTCGTCCTATATTCTACAGCAATTACGTTACGGATTAAGTGCTTAGAATATGTTTATTTTCTTATTCTGAACTTAAAATTGCGATTTTTATATTTGTAATACACTTTTGGAACTGCATATTTTTTTATGAATTCACGTTTATTCTCACTTAATAAATGCGAACAAAATTATAACAATTAATATTACGCGCGCGCGCGTTTACCATTATATATATATACCATTATTTTATTGTTCTAGCACATATACTTTAATTCTTATCTAAAAAAACACATCCGTCCACATATTTATGAGACGCACATTATGAACATGATCCTATTTTAGAATTACAATCGTAATTTTTTCTCTGTATTTTAGAATCATATTTCACTGCACATATTCAAATATTAAATCAAATTTTAAAAAGAGATGTAGAGCTGATATGTAAATTTTATATCCTTTTGAAGAACATGATCAACTATCATTTACGTAGCTTTAGTGTAATCGAATACTATCTAACATAAGTTTATATTTGGCCGTTTTATAACCTTTAACATATTTAATTTAGATAACTCGTATATTAATACGTGTAGAACAACAAAAACTATTATAATAGATATATGTTTATCTTCCATAGCCTTAAAATACTCATGAACACTATATACTAGGACATCAAAAATAAAATATGTTCTTTGCTTGTTGTTCATAGGAATTTGTGCACAGTGCTTTCCTGAACAGCCTACGTAATTGTTTTTTACAAGCATATTTTGCAAGCATTATAATATAACATTGATATGATATCAAATATTACGAAAAAATAATTTTTTAAAAAAATTACCATTATAAAAAAAAGCAATAAAAACACTATTAGCAAATTTTTCATGCAATTTGCGTCGAACGAATCGCATGAACTCAATATTAATAAATTTATAAACAGTCCTAACTATTTTTCATTTCTTATGATGTAGTAAAATTAAATGTTTGCTTAATTTTCATTCATATATGTTATCTTTTGAGCAGAATCTATTTGTAAATAATTTTGTTGCATTTTTAAATTTAAGGAAAACAAAATCATATCTATATATATATAGATAGATAATACGTTCTTATATCTCTTAATGCTTAATTTTTTTAGCACTTCCCTTACAAATTTCTTAACAAGTCCAAAATAACACACTCCAAATAATATTTCCCCAGAGAACTGAATTTAACGAGTTTTGTGCAAACATTTTATTTAAAAATATTATCTACGAAATTACTCGTAATAAAAGCAATGTTACTACCCGCCTCCTCGATTTATTTCTTTTCTAAATAAAAAAAAAAACTTCTTTCCCACCTAGATATAATGCTCTAGCTTATCTCGTATTAACTGGCAATCCTCGTGGAAACACTATATCACGATACGGAAGAATGCAGCCAATGTATTTATGGATCATTCATTTAAAATTCACAGCCTATTCAGTCATACTCAGAAAATAATTCGTGGCTTATGCTTTTATAAATTTGATGCAATAGTTCTACAACTTGTTCACTAAAGATCGAAAGATATTACTAAAAGAGATGTTAGACTAAAAGAAGATGTATACTTTTCAACACGTGCAAAATAATAGTATAATCTGTTGTTTCCTATTCATTCTATAATGAATATAGTTTTGTACACAAAACTAATTTAAGGGGACCGGTACCTTTTGACAATTTTTTTATTTAAGTGTTTAAACTTATCTTTTATGTATATTATTAACAGTTAATATTAAACAAAGTAATTTTATCATGAAAAAAGGGCTTAATTTGATAAAAATTTTAAAAATTAAATTTTTTTAAAAATGTTCAAAATTATTATTTTGACACCAAAAATCATTATTTTGATACCAACATTTTTTTCAGGCTCATAAGAATATATGTAACAACTTTAGAGATGGATTTTGCAATAAACAAATCAGTTTTTGAGAAAAAAAATTAAGAAGCATACATCTATGGAAAATAGGTAAAAAAAACATGATTTCTTCTACATTTTCTATTATAATATTTTTTCTATTCAAAATATTGAAAAATGGATCCCTAATTTTATCAAGCACATTATAACAAACAAACACACCAAAATTCAAGTTGTTTATTAAATATCTGTTAAAGTTTTGTAGTTTTAAAGACCATGGTTTCATGAAAAAAACCAAACTGAGAAAACGCTATTTAAAGAATAATAATCAGTAAAAAAATATCAAAACAGTGTCTAATTTTTGTAATAATTTGTCAGTATAATGTATAGATACATTCCTTTAAAATAAAGTGTAATATAGTTCAATTTGAAAGCATTTAACAAAAATATAAGCTTTTATAAAAAGTTTGTCTGAGTCCGATATCGAAAAATTTGAAAATCATCATCTAACTGCTCTTTGAAAGAAACATATATCAAATATATTTAAAAATAAATGAAATATATAAAATAAATAAAGTAAAAGTATATGAAATGTTCAATAGAAAATTTAAAATATTTTGTAAAATTTATTTTGCCACTTAATTTCAATATCTTATATAAAATAAAGTAAAACATGTTTAATCTAAATTGTACTATTTTTTCAATCAGATCGTTTCAAAACTTTGCACAGTTATACTAGAGGTATCAAGGTACATTTTGAGCTAAAAATTGAAAAATCGATATTTTCATCGATTTTCGGCATTTGAAAGGTGCCAAGTCCCCTTAAAGAGTAATCTGATTTTTTTTCATAATAATTTTAAAATAACAAAATGCGATGCATTTTTATTCCTTCTTTCTCTAATTTATATTTTTATTTCCAATAGAAGATTATTCTCGGCGATATTATCATTAAAATACAACTACTTACCAATTGTTGATTTGCAGTCCCCTTTAATAAGTCCCCACGAAATGGAAAAAATAAAATAAATCTATGCATAGATCAATCATATTTCAATCCCACACTTTATTCATTCACAGTCAAAACCAATACGCACTGGAAAATGCCTAAAGATTCAACTAGCTAGTTCTCCCACACGAAGATAATCACCAGAGAATAGTCAAGGCCGGGAGCATAATCCAAAGAGAGCAATACCATCGATCCATCCGTTCGCGGCTGTCAAAGTTTAACTGAAGTAATAGGAGATATTATGGATGGTAAAAAATGCAAATAGCATGGATGATTACTTCCGCGTGCTGGTTTTAAGAGACACCCAACAGAGCTACCGTTCGCGATGCTATAATAACCGGGGTCATATACGCAGGAGGGAAGTTTATGGAACACTGTAAGCAGAGCTCGTTACGTGTGAAAACAATCGAAACCGGCCCGAAGCAGAATTCGCTCCGGAATTGCTTTCACTGATCTTTTTGTTCCACGGAAAAGGGAAATAAATAAATAGAAAAAAAAGGGAAAAGAAACGATAATTGGTAAATAAGAGCCCTGTTTCAAACACAGAATTTAACTCTCAGTTTGTTTCACTGTAGATTCATTGTATGTGGGCCGGTTTTTCAATGATTCATTCGTGTTGTGGAGGAAAAAGTCAGATGTAAGCAGTGATGGATTGAAATCAATCACGGAACAGATTGAATTGTTGTGGTTAAGGGAATAATTGAATGTTTAGGTAAGGATTGTGAGATTCGTTACATAGTGTCTTTACAAGTAGCCACTAATTAAATGTAGATCTAATCTACCTTTCAACAGAGCTTTTCACGGTATTACTTCCCGTATTTTTCAATCTGTCTAGCGCTGATAATTACTCTTCATTATGTTCAAAGCTGCATAAAGAACTTTATTTCCTTAAGTGAAATATTTTAGTCTGTAATTTGTTCACACTTCTTGATCCAGACTGTTGAGATAGATTAATACAGGTTTGGTATTGACATATATGAAAGATAATTGCAAATAATATATTTTTTTTAAATTTCCGTTTAACAATCAGTTTCCATGATTGCATTTGATTAGTTTAAATGAAGGATTTCATTTTTGTTCTTGTTAAAAAAATTGGGTAAAATAAGAAGGCTGATACTTTTGAAAAGGCCAAGAAAAAGTTTATGATCCGTATTGTTAAAAATAACTCTTTCTACCAGTGTAAAAAAGTAATCAAGAGAACTGACAATAATGCAAAAGTAGAACATGTATTTATTGGAAAGCTATCTTTTTTATTTAAACTAGTTAAAATATGACGTAGAATGCTTAATCTATAGAATGTTTGACAATTTATACCTGCCTTTTTGAAATTTCTAGTCAGTCTGCTGATTGATTAGATTTATTTTAATGTATGTATTTAATAAAAATTATTTATCATTTTATTATTTGGTATTATTTTATTGTACATTCTCACTGTATTGCTGGTTACTGTATTACTGGTTTTTAAATTAGAATAATTTTTTAGGCGTTTAAACTTAAAAAATTCCAAGGACTCCTATTTTAAAAATAGGCATAGTATTCTTTACCTCCGACGCGTAAGGTTAAAGACATTTCACGAAAGAAAAATAAATGGTAATTGAATTATTAAGCTGTTGATTAAATTAAGCAGAAATAAATTTTTAAACGGCTTATCAAATTAAGCGGTAAATTTGAGTAAAATAAAAATCTGTTATATTGACAGCAGTTTAGAACTTATTATAATTGTCGAATCTCATATTCTTTTGCTATAAATAAAAGTGGATGTTTATTTCAAGACTTCCGATGAACAATTTGAATGAGAATCAAATAAAAAAATTTTCAAATAATAATGAAATGATTCGTTTGGATAAATAATGTTATTATTAAGGCTATTCAAACACATATAAAATTGTATTCAAATTTTAAGATATTACCAATGCAAATTAGTCAAAAATAATATTTGAGTTCGATTTCTTACCACTCATCTCAGGATGAGTAAGTTATTAAATAAATATAAGTAGAAATTCTTAAATCAAGCGCTTTGACTGAAAAATGAATTAAAGATACTGAAATAGTTCTTTAAAGGAAAATAAAATGTAATGTTATAAGCTTGTGACACTTAACTAAGATCCCTGGGTATTTACCTGCAAATTAAGTAGCAAAGCTACTTACTTATATATGAGATCAAAATAAGTATTAATGCTTCAAATGTTTATAAATACATTTTATTTACGACTGAAATATTATTTTTAAACCTTTTATCTCATTGTTAAATAAAAACTCGATTAAAAACATTTTATAACTAATATTTATTTAAATTATTTTAATCTGAATCTTTAAAGGAAAAAAACTTCAAGAGCGAAGCTATACATGTGTGTGTAAAATTTCATCTGAATTGATGCTGTAAAGAGCAGAGCCCAGGTCCTCTTAAGGCTCCCGTCCACCGGTCATTTTGATTTCATGAATGTTATGTTATTCCTGTGGAATTTCCACTACCATTTCTAAATTAATACTATTTTATCTATTTGAATGCAATAAAGTGCATGTGAAAGAATAAAAAAATAATAAAGGTTTCTGCGGAATTACATTTTTTCTCTGACTTTCAAAAAATATTTTTAAAAACACCCCCTCCCCCCACCACAAACGAATCATTAAAATAAGGGTAAAAATATTTTTAGAATTGGAGAGAAAATGCAATTCTGCAGAAACATTCACTATTTTTTGCTCTTTCGAATGTACTTTTTTACATTCAAATAGATCAAATAGCAAAGATTTGAGAACGGTAGTCGAAATTCCATAGGATTAATATTAAATTCACGAAATCAAAATAGCCCGCAGACGGGAGTTTTAAGTCCGTCACTGCTTGCTCATACCATAGTATTGAATTGCCATCGGAGTGCAAACTAAATTTCAACTCGATCGGATGATAGGAAGTAGTTTAAAATTCGAGTATTAATTTTGGACTGGAATGATGTATATAGGAATATGGTTAGTCTAAAGTCTGCCTGGACTAAAGAAATCCAATGAAGCGGTGCCCCTTTCCCTTAGGTCTGGGATGCTAATTACTAGCTGGTATCCGGTCCGAGTGGCTAGCCCGTAATTAGAGCGGCATTTAATTTACCAATCGTAATTGCTATTCGTTTATCGACACCGCATAAGATGAAAGGCTGTGTTGACCAGCTACCCGAGCCGAAGCCACCAGGAATCGAACTTGAAGTAAGAACATAGCAAGTTAAACAAAAGCTTATGAAAATATTTCATCACGCTGGATGCACAAAGAAACAGAACAGACAAAGGGAAAATATGAAGCTGTGAAATCAATTGGGTAGATAATTGGAGTATTCTAAATACACGGGAAATTAAAGGATCAGTTAAGTATGATCCTCTGGGTATTTTTTCGACCTCTCAGTCATCCATGCTATTGTTCAAGGTCGATATTGAGCTGTTAATCGGGCGAGGGTGGCTCAGAGATTAGAGCAGTAGTTCGTCGCTTCGTTTCGTTCTTCCTAATGGTGTTGCACAAACAGAAAAATTAGTGTGTTTAGTATTTATATCTATTAAGCCCTGTTCGATTCCAACTATATGATCTCCTTCGAGAACAAGTCCTCTTAGAATTTTTTTTTTTTTTTTACCCTTGGAAAATTTTATATTTTTTGTTTACGTATTAAAAATTCAATGTTTTACTTATGATTAGTTTTCACAAAAGCAAATTCAAATTCCTTTTCACTTCTGAAAATATATACATGTCTGTTTCATCCTGTATTATAAGTTTTCAACTTCTGTCTTTTTCTTTTATGATTATTTTGTTTGCTTTTATATAATTTACGTCGTTCTTATCCTCACGCTTGATACTGCCCTCAGGGGCTTACTTTCTTCAAGTAAGTACGGGCATCACTAGTTTAGTTTTTATTAACGTCGCACTAGAAGCAACACGAGGGCTATTGGTGGCGGACCTCGTAATTTTGAACCTCGGTCATGTGACGAGGACGACACCTGAGCTGACACTCCCTTTCCTAACTTCCCCACCACGCCAACGGGAGGACTTTGGACCCCGAACAGATTTAACGTGCATCAACCCCAGCTACACGGCGGATCTTTGGCAGCCAAGGATCGAACCCACGACCGAACGAAAACCGCCGGTCACTAATCCGAAACCATGACCACTAGGCTACCGTGACCCTTACGGGCATCACTCACCCGAGGCAAAATAGTTATCTTTTTTCCTTTTCCATGGGGTTTACTGTTTTTTGTGAACACGAATGATGCGCCCTGAGATACCCTAGCAATCCTTCTCTATTTCTGACCCTCCTTCTTGCCAACCAATTTTTACCTATTTCCTTATGTTTTCAAACGTCTAGATCCCAGTTACGTCTTGTTTAGCGTAGCATACTCATATCTCGCTCTTGTGCCATTAAACTTCAGCTTGTACTTGCATCTCACTCATTCACATTGGATGCTATACCGCACGAGGTGGAGAGGGAATACAATTAAAGTCCTTTTGAGGAAGATATCCCCCCCCATATCAAAAAGTTCTTTGTTTTTTGGATCCTTCCATTCGATTTAAGAGATTCCGATAGTATTCCATATTACTCATATTCGTTTACTGTATGTCTAGCGACAAAAAACTTATTCAAATAAGTAATATCTCGAGAATAGAAACAAACGCAAGTTAATTGTTTAACTGATTTTCTCATCTAATAGAAACATCTATTTAAAAGTTTCAATTTGATTGATTGATTGTTTATTAACGTCGCACTTATAAATAACCCGTAAGCTAATGACGATGGATCTCGTAACTTCCTACTTCTATCAAGTGACGAGAGCGTCACTTGCTCTTGCACCCAACTTTCAATAGCTTCCAATCTATCCAGTCGTGATGATTGGGAGTTTCGCCAGATTTAATGTGTATCAGTTCCGAATCAGGACTCGAGCCCACGACTCGACTGGTCATGGGCTTGAGACCATAACCATTCAATTGCAACGACCGCTTAATAGTATCAGAAATATGAATTACAAGAGATAAATGCATTCAATAGCATTTTGGAATATAAATGCAATTTTCACATACAAAAACACTTTTATTTCCACTAGTTTTGCGTAAATTAAGTGTCGAATGAAATGAGTAGAGATGTTCAAGATTTTGAAAAATATTAAGACAATAATTTAAACTCTCTCTCTCATATACTTATATATATTTTATATTCCTTTTTTAAATTTCTTTAATACTCTTCAGAATCACTTAGGAAGTGTTTTTATATTTTGAAAAATTGCCATGTTATTTATTTTGTTTCACATATAATAAATGTCTAACTGCAACATAATTGTGAAAATTAATAATTTAACTAAGACGGTATCCAGAGAGTACATTGATTGGATTGCCCCAGAAGAAATCAATAATGATATTTTCCACGACATATCGAAAAAAACCAATGAAAACTTTTATTCAAACAAATATTTCTAAATCTTAGGAAACATCCCCACCATTGACATAATATCTAAATGGACAAAAAAAATAGAAGAGAGGAAATACTAAGTACTCGATTCATCAGTAAAATGATTATAACTCCAGGGCTTTTGCATAAATTCAACTTAAGCGATAACGCACAATGTAGAACCTGCAACCACGTCAATGATTTGGAACATATTCTTTTGACTTGCAAAATAATTACGCGTCCCATAGAAATCTTCTCTGGAATATTCTCAAGATAGGCCCACAGCACTATACTAATTTCAAAGAATCTTTGAGAGAACTGTAGCTAGTAAACTAGTTTTCAGAGCATTCTTGCAAAAGAATAAATATTTTGATACTGATTGAATTAAAAGATTCTGTGAATAAGGGGATAATAGCCTTTGTTGCTCTATATCTCACAAAACAATCAATCAATGAGCGTTTTGAAATTTTTCTGCAATGATTCATTTTTAATTCTTAAGTGTTTCGTTCCTGTTTCCTCACAATTAGTTAATGGTAGTATCTAATTATTTTCACGCTTTCTGGTAGTTATGTCTGATTTCACAAATTGGTTTGGTTTAGTTTTAATCTGGGAGAGAAAGAGAGTATATTTCTAAAAAACAAAAGAGAGTATATTTCAAAATTCACGGAAATACACATCTGACATAATTTCCAAACAGACGAATTTATTTTTATAGATTTTTACTTCAAATACAGTTAAGTAAAGATTTCTTATAGCGAACATAACCTCTAAGCAGTAACCTTTTTATGTGAAAGAGAAGTTCAGCTGAGTAAAACGCATAGACATCGAGATGAAAAATAAAGACATGGGAAGAAAATATAACTTTTGAATTTTTTATTCATTGATTGATTGTTTATTAACGTCGCACTAAGAAGCAGCACAAGCGCTTTAGCGGCAGATCTCGTAACTTTAAGCCTCGATCAAATGACGAGGACGACACTTGAGGTGGAACATTTAATTGGAAACTTTTACTTAGAAAAACCAGTAAAGGACTCTCACGCGCATTTTAATTTTACTAATCTCTGGTGCTACTTTAATGCGATACTTGATACGAGAATCTCTCCTTGTAAATTAGCCTTACTATGGAAGCGTTGGAAATAGGATTGAAGCGAAAGGTGGGGGAATTTGACAGATTCATAGGAACACTATATTGGTTCGAGTAACTGTATGGCAATGTAGTGGGTGTGTATTCCTGACTAGGATACTGTTACTAGAAGTCTTCTTGAATCGAAACGAGAAATCACATCAAAAATATTAACAGTGAGGTAATTTAAAGATTAAAAATGAATCGACTGCTTGATTTTTTCCCGTTATTGGTGTTTTAAGTAACACCATTTAATACGTAATTTTATAAAAATACACTATGACACACTTCAGATCGTTCTATGCAAAATTCTACAAAGAACTAAGTTTTTAGCAACCACAGGTGCTAACTTTCTAAAAAAATAATTGTTAAAATATTCAGTAATATTTTAAATTAAAACAAACGATAAATTATGAAATTGAATAAATTTTAATCTAAATATAATTATTGCTGCGATAAAAGGAAAATTAAATAAATCTTTAGGTATTTATTTTTAACACTAATACTTCAATGAGGGGACTAAAATTCAAACTGAATTTTTTGTAAATTGATAGGAAGAAAAGAAATTAGATTAAATTAGTCACGGATTAAATTTCATGAAAGATGTTACAAAATTTGCCTCTGCCTGTGTGTGTGGAACATAAAATTATCGATAAACTTATCTCAGATATAAAAAGAGCAAAAATCTATTTTGTCACTATGAAAGTTAAAGATTATTTAATTTTTTAAATCGAATGTTTTAATTGTCCAGTTAATACATATTTTATGCTTTACATTGATTTAGAAATCTGAAAAAATGAGCGATTGTACTTTTATGAAGAATATTTTTATTAACAGAGCGCAACTGCCATGCGAAATCAATGTAAACGAAATGCAAAAATAAATAAATCTACAAAAAATAAATTATTGAAAAAAAGATAAAGTAATAACCTCAATGCGCATGTAAACACAAAACTTAAATATTAAAATAATTAAAATTTTCAAAAAAAAATCTTTTGTACAAAAAAACGGAACAAGTAATGTCTTGTTTAGGATTTTGAAATTCATCAAAGCACAAACGCTTACATCTTTTTTAACATTTTGACAGCCAAAACAAGAAACTGCAAATAAAAGCTTCCGCTATGTTGAATATACTAATTTTGTTTTTTACATTTCTACAAACTCTACTTTCTGTGATATTTTCACTTTGTATGTTTTCTTTCCACATTATCAAAAGCCAAGTAATGACGTCTTCATACTTTCATTATTCTCTTTGAAATAAAAAAAAAACGCTTCATTTTTTTCTCATGTAGATCATCAAAAGAAAAGGCGCTAAAAAAACATAACTAACAAAGCATAAATGCTTTTGTCTGTTCCAATGGTTCGTTCAACCCTCTTTCATGGTCGATAGAACTGCCCTGAAGCGTAAAATACATTCACTCACTGCTCTTTGCGGTCTGATTAATTATTATCTTGCCTTCCTCTGGCTTGAAAGTGTTGAAAAGGCTCTGAGAGGCGAAAAAATTGTTTCCACTAAATTGCTTCCTGAAACAATTAGAGAAAGCCAGAGACAGTTTCGATTCTGTAGCTATATTAGCGCTTTCCGTTCTTTTGTCTATCTTTTGTTTGGATGGACTTCTGGTGGATAATTGGACCCTGACGAAACGCTGCGAAATATCCTTTAATTTGACAAGAGAATAACGGCTAATGTTCATCGGCGTTGTGAAATGGTAATACTTCGGAACGTTCCGCGTGTTAATAGATTTAATATTCGAGAGAGAGAAATTATGTTTTATTTTCAGGGATGGTTTGACCTGGTTACTTAGAAGAGTAATTTTGTAAGTTATAGTTTGGGGTTTGCTTGTGATAGAAATGCGCCGTTTTTGGTACTTTTCCTGGTGGTTCATGTCCCGTGCCATTTAGGTTATGTATAATTTCTCCTGTCAGTGAAGATTTACAATGTTTGTTGAAGCAGGAGCGCAAAGGGAAATGTTGTTGGACTTAAAACTACTCAGACCTTTGTTGTTATTGCTTACCAGAATTTTAAGTTTTAATGTGATTTAAAATACTACGCTCTAATTTTTAGTTTATTTTATTCCGAAAAACTAAAATAAAATAACTTTCAAAATGATTTCTCACGTTTTAACAAAGAGAAGGTTTGAAAATATCATGTAATGTTGATACACCAAGGTTGTGCGGACATGTCATCTGAACAGAGCCAGAAGAAATCAAATATATAAAAGATTTGATTAGATAACACTTAGTTTCATTAATTTACTAACTATGAAATAATTTAAAAACTTGTCACCTTTTATAGAGAATCAAGAGGATTCTACATATCACTTTATTTTAAATTATTTTAAATTATCTTCATGTTACTTATACTGTCATATAAACAAGCACTAGCATTTTTAATATACACAGATCATCTGGCTATATAAATTAGCAGCAATAACACATCTGCTATATATTTTATCTTTCTGCAATAAGTAACCATTGTAGTATTGCTCAAAAATATCTTAAAACTAATACGATGAAGATTTAAAACACGAGATTATATAATATATATATATAGAGTATATATATATAACTATGTTTTATTATATATGTATATATACTGTATTAATGTATATATTGTATATGACATGATATATACATAAGATTATAGTATATACATATATATTATATACATATACATATATGTGTACGATATATATAAACATCAATCAATAACCCTGAGACTAATCCCAGTGAGATGATGCAATCAGCAAACCAGTTAACCAGGTCTTCTAGAGTACTAACCTTGCCTTGAAAAGTGTCAAAATTTAAGTCGATCGGACCAGAACAGCTGAGTTATCGAGTTGGAGTAGTTTTAGTTTGTTTAAAAATGGGAAAAACCGAGTTTCGTGTTCTGATAAAACATTGTTTTTAATGGGTAAAACACTACAAGCTGAAACAATGATTGAAAATACACTGACTCTGTCATCAAAAGCAACGATTTGTCGGTGGTTTGCTTGAGTTTAAACGTGTCACCGACACAAATGATGCGGCGCCTGGTAGAGCCTGGTAGCCGTTACACCGGAAAATGTGGAGTGAAGACAAAATTATAATGAAAGATCTAAAGTGAAGCCATGAGATTTGAGATGCACAGATATCATATGAAGTGTATTTACTGAAAAGGTTTTTGAAGTGAAGTGAAAAGGTTTTTCCAAGGGTGCTCGATTCTGAACAAAACACAACGAGTCGATGAATCAGAAAGTTGTTTATCGCTATTTACTGCAACAAAAGATTTCTTTGGAAAAAGAAAAGAAAAAGATTTAGAAAAGCGGTTAGAACGATTGTATCAACTCAAAAGTATTAACAAAAGGTGTTATGTTGATAAATAAAAATTTGCAAAAATGTTGTTTCAATGTTAGTATAAAGGACAACCGAACGAAGCATACCA
>BMAW01059177.1:0-13589 GCA_019974015.1 Nephila pilipes | reverse complement strand
AAGTATTTAATTAAACTCTATATGTAACAAATATTTTTCAGACGAGGAATAAGTATAGCTCTTTTGTAGATTTAATAATATGCATAGGTTTTGTATGGAATGGAAAGAACAATTAAGTAAATAAAAGAAATACAGAATAATAATAATTCAGCATTATGATCAAAAATATTTGTTCCAAAATGTGCGAAGAAGGAAACCGAATTAAAAAGCATTTATCTAGGCACAAAGATATGTTGGTCCCACGATAGTCCTACAATTCTGAATAACTCTGTCTCAATTCCGTCATTTCTTAAACTCGTGAATGTAGATATAATAAAATAATACATCAACCCATAGGCCAAAAAAACAAAAAGGGATTAATTTTTTATGAAAGTGTTTATTCAATCCAATGAGAACTTAAAAAGAAAGTTTTGTTTTTGTTTCTGTGTACTTTTGAATATTGATCTCATTACTCTAAAAGCAAGCGTGGCTGGTGATGCCAACAAATATATAAATATATTTTAAATGTCAGACTATATTATTTTACGTTACTAGATTTATTTTTCATTAAAATTACCTCTAATTTCCCTGGAACTCTGAACAATAAAATTAGTTGCATGTATTACACCAGTCACCTTTCAGTTTGCCTTTTAGGGATCTCCATTAATTTATCGGTATATTATTTCAGTTTTCTCAAATCAAATGATATATTTTGATAGTCATTAGTTATATATAGTGCACTAATCTAATTTTTCTTAAAAAAATTTAGTTACTAAAGTTTTAGTTTAAAGCTTAATTAAAGTTCTAAAAACAACTTTTAAAAGTTAATTAAAAAGTTGTATTGCGTTTTAATTTTTAAAACATAATAAAAACAAAAATAACTATTAAAATTTTCTATCAAAAAACTTTATAAACTTTGAAAATTATTCTTAGACAGAATTTTAAAAGAATTTATATTTTAAACTTAATAAAACTGTACACGAAATGCAATATTTGAGTAAAACTAATTTTGTTTTTGAATTCATTATTATATATTAGTGTCAAAGATCGTTGACCATGCATATTTGACGAATCCTCTTTCACCACACTATCAAAAAGATCGAGTGAAGTATTCTCTTGAATATAATCAATAAATCAGCATAAAAATATATCAAAGTATTATTTGCCCTACATATTCAAAGCAAAGGGGTAAATTTCGTTAAATTTGTGTCGTTAAAATTTTCTTTTATTAGCAACTTGACACGCATAAATATTTCTCGGTCTTTTTTCAAGTAATTCACTGAACTAGAACTGTCTCGTCACTCCCTGAAAAAGAGGTATTAATATTTTCATCGTGCCAATCGAAATGGAAATAACTTATCGGTTTACAGTCCATAAGCAGGATCATCACACTTTCTTCCCTGTACTTAAAATTCTGTTAGGCGTACGAAATCAAACGCAGAACAAAAAAAATGTATTTATGATGATATATATTACTGAGATGTATCTTGGTGGAAAGTTTTTCACAGGTAATCATTTAGGATAATTTTATCATTTTTTAATGTTTTTTTTTATGAAAACTATTTTTTGCTGTGTACGATGGAGATGGGGAAGAGGAGTTTTAAAAGCATTATTTCAATGAAAAAGTTTCAATTTCGAATTCTTAGTTCATTTGAATCAAAAAGAGGAGTTTTTTTTAATTTTAGATTAAATTGGTCGATTGGTTAGACTTTCTTTATACCAGAACTAATCGCAACATGACCTCCGTAGGATTAATTAAAGTTGTTTGAAAAAATTCATACAACTTTCCAATTGTTAATCCTACGGAGGTCAAGCGAAACAATGATACATTCACCATCAAAATTTCATAAGTGCCTTTAGTATTTTTTGTGATAGAAATTAAATATTTTTCTTGATTATTTTCAAAGATAATCAACAAAATAGTTAAAATAAAAAATAAAAGCATTGATCTTTTTTGGAATATATATTTTCACAATTTCAATCGGAAAAATTTCATAATTATTCACAAAGGTGTTTATAAATTTATTTTACACTGTTACAAATATTTTATCTTAGGATTTGAAACGATTTGATTAAGTATAATATTTGCTACTCTGATTATATCTACTTGATTTAAAAGTTGTCCATTTTTGACACCTCGAGATGATCCGGTAGTGACTTTTTAAACAAAGATCTTCATAAGACAGAAATCAATGAATGTTAAATCTACTATTATTCAAATTCCAGTATTAAATGTGGAGATTAGGTGCCAACAAAAAAGGTGCTTATCTTATCTTTTTGCGACTGAAATAGCGTATTTGATGTGATAAGCGCAGCTTTAAGCAGACAACAGGAAATTTTTAATAAATGAAATGTAACCATCGTGAATTCCAAGTTATTACTTTGAGAATTCTTGTTTCAATCCAAGAGTATCCAATCTATATAAAACGTCACAATATATAAAGAGAAATTAAGACAAAAAATTACTGTCTGTTTGAATCTGAATTTTTGCATAAGATCAGTTCCCATTCGGTACCCAGTCCACAAAAATTTTGCAGCTCAAATCAAATGCTGAATGGAATGATTAAATGTTAAAATTAAGAAAAAAATCTTATATATATATATTTAGATTCAATAAAAATTCATAACATCTTTCACATATTCGTCATAATTTATCATTTGTAAATGTTTTAAATAGTTTTTTCTTTGATCTTATTTTGTGGTGGTGTGCAAAATCCTTTTGCACAGCTGTTGATATAGTTAAGAAACAATTAAATTAGTTAATACGATAAGCCTTGTGCAAATTGCGCAAATCTCACCTGCGGGATAACTTATTTTTCAGGGGGTTTGTGAAAATATTTCTTATGATTATTCGCATTTTTGCTTTAAACATATTTACTTTATGTTATATCTATTTTTTTTAGAAAAAAGTCTTTTTGCAACAGAAAAGAGGAAGGAGTCAAAAATAGAAAAAAACATTTAATCAAACAGTCTGTATTAAGATATAATGTGCCGTAAGTACGAAAAAGAAAAGGTTGGCAAATGCAAAATCCACATAAAACGTATCCACAGGTTAGGGCACTTCGCAAAGAAAAAAAAACTAAACAAAAAAAAAAAAAAAAAAAAAAAACCAGATGCAATAGTCTATTGGTATTCACACAGCCCGAATGAAGAAATTAAAAACGATTGTCGATGGCCAGAACGTGTTAAGGAATCTAAACTATCAGTAAATCAAAATAATTATGATGATATGAAAATACACTTAGCACACTAGCAAGCTTTCTTTTAAAATATTGAACAGCGTGGGCGGAACTAATCTCAAAATCTTACAACTTTTTTTTTAAATTTTAAAGAGAATATAGGAAAATTTTTTGAATGAATTATTTTCGTACAATCTCTCATCATTATCAATATGAATTCAATAATACCTTCCGTAAAATGACGAAATTATTCAATCATTGTTGCCGAACAAAGGAAGTATTAACGTACACCTGCGGGTCATCCAAGTTCACCACGCGTCTTTCGAAATCTACAGATCAAACAAAAATTCTTTGTTTTTCCTTTAAAAAAACATACACCTCCCTTCTAAAACCAATATTCCTTTATAATCGTTTTTTTCCTTTACCATCTGCAACTTATCTTTCTATGTCTGAAACAATGGTCTAATGTCTTTCTTTTTTTACTAGAATCTTGGTAGATAGAGCTGAGTAAAAAGAAAAATAAATAAATAAAGCCCGGAAACACGGAACATTCTCTGCAAAACTATCTTTCCAGGAACTTGGTCTGTCTAGATTGAATTAAATTTGTTTCGATATCAATAACTAGTGACAGCTGTAGCGAGAAGAATTCTCGATAAAAAAAGCACGTATACGGAAAATGATTTGAAATTCAAATTTGGGAATTTTCGTTGAATGATTTTTACTGAATGAATGCGAGGGATTTTTTTATCTATTTATCTTCGAAATTTTTGTGAATAGACAAAAATTTTAAAAGTGTTTATTAAGAAGCTCTTTTGAGTTATTAGAAATGTACTGTATGATTATGTTACTAACTGTACCAGCAAGAGAGTAGACCATATTTAGAGAAATTTCATGGAATGTAAAATTTACGATTGTGCCTCGATAATATTTTTTTAAAGATCTTGGTAAATTTCCCATACGTTGTAAGAGACATAATTTTTTAAAAGTTTTATTTGTATTTCGTTTCGTAATAGTAGGCAGATGGAAAATAAAATTTTCGAGGAATCTCTGTCACTACAATGGTTTTGGATATTGCATTAAAATAATTAACATTTTTTTTCCTTTGATAACTAAGGTGTTTTTTATTCTTATCGTTTTATATTCCGATTAAACTTTTCACTTTTATAAATTAGTAATCCTTTTTCGAACAAAAATTTACAATTGTTTTCAACCACTTCCAAAAATGCTCACAAAAATACTTTAATAAATGATTCGCGCAAAAAATTCCTAACGTCAAATTTGACTTTAGAAAAAAAAGAGAGTACAGCAGTTTCGCGAGTTGTTTACACTAGTAATATCAATATTTACATATTAAATGAAATAGCTTTCAGTGAGGTGAAAAAAATATCAATATTTGCGATTAAATGAATGTTGATGTGTGTACCAGAATGTAAATTAATAAGCGTGATTTTATGTTACAATTAAAGAATACGAACGAACTCAAAGTAAAGAATCTTATTATGAATTACATATTTTAGAATTTTTAGTAATTTGAATCTCATTAACTATTATAGTAACAATTATGAGACTTATTTATTAATAAGTATTTATTTTAATAACACATTTTAAGAAATAAAGACAAATTGTTATAGCTCTGAAAGCTTGATTTAATTTAATGTTGTTGAAAGTTTCAAAAGTTTGGATCAGTATGCATTATTATGTCACAAACTAATAACGCTTAATTAAATCGAAATAATTTATTTATTTTAAATTGAATAAAGCAATTAAAGAAAACTACGTACATAAATTCTGTAATATTTTTACTGACATGTCTATTAATGAATCCTTCTGGAGTAGAATCAATTGCTGATAGAGTGAGGAAAAATCACGTCTTAGATTCTTGAGTCTATCAAAGATTGACGAGCTTAGCATTAAAAAATGTTTCTGCATATTAAATGCAATTAAATGGGTGATTGGAAAAAGAATAAAGTTCCGAAAATATGACGAATTAAAGTAAGATAGCCTTTTGATGAAATTTTCCGCAATTTATCGGTAGAACGAAGAAAAAAATCATGATAATCCAGTTGTCATTCCATCGCAGAGAGGAAAAACAATAATATTAAGAGAATATTATCCTTTATTCCACTCACTGCCTTCAAACCATACTTTTTTGTAAGCTTATACTTTATCTAATTACCCATTCAACAGAACCGTAAATTCTTAGCGAAGCATCATGGGGAAGGTAAGAGATGTGATTTTGGTACTTATCTTCAATAAACGCTTAGTGGCTCTGTTCTCTCTCCATTGCGTCAACAATGAATCAGAACAACAAACAACATCAGAATTTGATGAAGTTTATGACTTGGAATAAAATTCATATAAATATATTTCATGTTGCGAGTACTTTGCCCACAATTGTTCTTTTTTAGTTTCTTCATTCCGACTGTGTGACCACAGGTGGACATTTTGTTTTAGCGCCTCGTATCCTCACCCATGGTCACGTTTTATATGTTTTTTGCTAATACTAGCCAATTATTCGGTCCCAGGTATATTATGCCTTGATACGGATTGGGATTATTAAATGTTTTTCTGTTTTGACCCCTTCCTTCATGGAATCGAATATTTTTTATTAAAAATAACAGACAAAGTATACAGAGAATTAAATCGAGAGCCACTAAAAAGATCTTCTTGGTTAAGCCATTTGGTACCCGAAAAAAGAGGGATACCAGAAGCTAGGTGGATTGACTGCCTGGAAAAGGACTTGAAAACTATTAAGGTAACAAATCGGGAAACTGTAACCAAAAACTGGAGGACATGGAATGAAATTCTAAGAAGAGCCCCTCCGGGGGCTATCGCGCCAGTGAAGTAGAAGAAAGTGTAACAAAGTTTCATAAGCCAACAAGCGAATAGTCATAAAAGACCAGTTTAACAAAAATCCTGAACGAACAGAAATTGATTTCACAGGTGATATTTGCGTAATCAGTTAGTGGTTTAGTGTATTAAAAGATAAATATATTTGAAGATTACCAAATATATATAGCTCGCGCGCACACACACACATAGCTGATATAGCTGATTCAAAACACATTTCTTTTTATTTTGATAGATATTAAACAGTGGGAATTTTACAATGTCAAGTTTCCTTTAAATGTAAGACTTTTTTGTTGCACCAGTTTCAGTTAAACGAAATCGTCTATTCATCGTACTTTTAAATGCATCAATAAATGTCAAGTCTTGATTGCCATTTTCTTCGAAGCAATTTTTTTAAAACGAATCCATGACTCTAATGAGTCTGTTCGCATTTTAGACGCTTGACACCTTAAAACTTTCTAAAAATACAGAAAGCAGCAGTAAAGATCTCGGTCAGAATCCAGTTAACACGCAATCATTATGCAGAACATGTGGGGCTCATCTACAGCTTCTGACTGTTAATTAGGATTCTTTTCCAACCGGCAGAGAAATGGCAGGTCACCGACATCCTCTGATGTATTGAAATGACCCTTTATGAAAAGAAAGCTGTGAAAGTGTGATTCTATTCTTCTAAAAATACTAGACCGCAATTAAAATTTCGGCAGAGAATTGAGCGGACAGTTTTATGAGTTGAGGAATTTATAGTTATTCCAAAAACATAAGGAAGAGCTGAATAGATGGGCAGAGAATGGAAACGAGAGATTTTATGAGTGGAATGAAAGATTTGAGTGGAATTTTTTTTTCTAAGGAATTTTTTATGTGCATTACTTGAATTTTCTCATAATAAAGATTTTCTTCCTTCTAAGAAAAGAACCGAAGCATCTATCTATTGATAATATAGTTTAAGATTATTAATGTAGATATCAGTTAAAATAAATATTTCACCGATAATCAAGTGATCTTATCATAATGAATTTATTTTTCAAAAGATTATTCTATTATGATTCTATATACCTTCCCCATTATTCTCCTTATTTTAATGATATATTTATAATCGGTCATAATGGATATACATAACACATGGATCAATAAGTCCCGAGACTGTGCGGTCGTTTTTTTGCGATTTCCTCCTTCAAACGCACCAGCAAGTCAATATAATAATCACTGTTGATCGATTTACCTTTTTCGAGGTAGTCAATAAAAATCACGGCAAGCGTATTCCAAAAAACTGACGCCATGACTTTGCCAGCTGACTGCTGCGTTTTCGGACGCTTCGGACGGCTTTCGCCAGCTGTGCGCCACTCAGATGACTGCCGCTTCGACTCTGGAGTGTAGTGATGTATCCATGTTTCGTCCATGGTCACGTAACGACGCAAGAAATCTTTTTTGTTGCGAGTAAATAGCGATAAACAGCTTTCTGAATCATCGAATCGTTGCTGTTTTTGTTCCATCGAAAGCAATCACGGCACCCACTTGGAAAAAACCTTTTCCAAACACACTTCCATATGATATCTGTGTCATCTCAGCAATCTCACGGAGCTTCACTTTACGATCTTTCATTGTAATTTTTGTCACTTCACTCACATTTTCCGGTGTAACGGCTTCCACAGGTCTACCCGAGCGTTCCGCGTCATTTGTGTCGGTACAACCACGTTTAAACTCGGCAAACCACCGACAAATCGTTGCTTTTGATGGACAAGAGTCCGGGTAACTTTTTTCAATCCATTGTTTCGCTTGCACGGTGTTTTTACCCATTAAAAAACAATGTTTTATCAGAACACGAAACTCGGTTTCTTCCATTTTTTAAACAAACTACAAAACGACTTTAATCCAACCTCGATAACTCAGCTGTTTCTGGTCCGATCGACTTAAAATTTTGACACGTTTCAAGCAAAGGTTCGTACTCTAGAAAGACCTGGTTACTGGTTTACTACGAGCGCCATCTCTGGATTAGTCTCGGAACTTATTGATTCATGTGTTATCTTTATCTAGTCAAATGAAGACTATTATTCTTAAAAATGTAGTTAAACCATTAGTAAAGAATATATATATATATATATATATATTGCGCAATAAAAATAAAATGTTAATTTACAAAATCATGTTCATTCTTGTTTCACAGTAATAATTTATCATTTAAAAAAGACTAGTGATATGGATATTATCTTCTTTCATATAGTTGAAAGTATATAAGTTGAAAGTATCCATATTATATAATAAATAGGCTACATATATGTCTGCATATTTAAAAAAAAGTAACACATGTTTCTATGATTTTTTGAGGTGTTTGTGTGTCTTTTTGCATTTCTAATTTGGTTAACCATTACAATTTATATGCATCGATCGATCGTTCGCAATAATCAATCATGAATATTGGATTGTACATTTCTGATTAACTCTTTCACTATGCGAAAGAGTTAATCAGAAATGTACAAACATAACAGAAGCTAATTTGCAAAATTAAATTACATAGGGTCTTTTATGGGACCTTAAGGTTTATAATATAATTTTCGAAACTTTTGTATGCTTGTAGAAAGCCTTAGAGTTTCTTAAAAATAAAAAAAAAATATTCCAAAACTTTCAAAATACATGGATTATTTAATTTTATAACCTATAAATGACCATAATATCGAAAAAAAAAACTATAATCATAATTTAACTGAATGACCTTTTTAAAAATGGGAACCAAATTTTATAGGTTTGGCTACATTATTTAGCGAGTGAGTTATATTTTTTTTTAACTAAGCTAAGTCATTTCATAACCTTCGAAAGTTTAAATCGTTCTTTCTCAGCTTTTTATTTTTCATGACGGTCATGTACTTAAAATGTTAAGGGATTTTTATTTTAAAATCGGTATACAATTTTTAAATTTTTTTCTGTGGTTTTGCATAATATATTTGATTATTATTTTGAGGATGGAATAAGATCTTATATAAGTAGTTATTTCTTAGAAATCCACAAATTTAGATATAGCGATTTTTTTTACTGTTTTCGTAATGCCTGATAGAAAAATTGTAAAACTATGAATGACACTAGTACAACCCAACCCATGCACATAACTGTGAGAAATACTACTATGGGATTGCGAAAAAAAGTTGTTTAAAATATTAAAATTTATAGTGGTAAAAATATTTTAAAATATTGAAGAAATATTTTGAAAAAAAATTAAAAAATAATTGTTTCTTTGAAAATGTATATATAGTTTTTTTCTCTTCTCAAATTCATATTTTATGTTCGTTCAAATAGGGTGAATACCCCCCCCTTTTTTTTTAATAAAAATCGAAATAAAAAAACGTTTCTCACAGAGTACTGAGTCCCTTTTATGGTTATAAAACTGAAAATATTATTTCCTACCCCTTTTAAAATTAAAAAAATATCTAACTTGCATGAATTAAACAAATTCTCACATTAAAATACGCCAAGTAAATGCGCTCATTTACTAACACAAAACAAAAATGGAAGTGAATCAACGGATCATATTAAACTGTACAAAACATACTTAAACGAGGATAATACAAAATTATATTATATAAATAATAATTATCATATATAAAATATAATCACAATAACCTGTGTACTTACCGATCTTCTATCCAAATACATTAAAACCAATCCAATTAAGTGAAATTAAGAAATGTCCAACAACCGAAAAACACAGATTTTTTTCACCGTTCTGTTACGCCGCCAACCGCCTGTTAAAAATCACCCTCGTGTGGTCGGCACACCATTGAAAGTTATGCGCCTCGGTGCAACTGGATGAGGCACGTCTTTATTAAAAGCGGAGGCAACGACAAATAACATCGCGTGCGATATTTTTCTTCGAGAGGTTTTCTTTGACCTGTTTTTCGCGCTGCCTTGCTAATCCCCTTTTTCATGACCCGTAATGCGAGCCAATAATGTGTTGGAGGATCTCGAGACGCTCTTCTAAGACGGTAAATATACCTTTTTGCTTTTCCAGGTTGGATTACTAAATATTTTTAGGAACAGGATCAGGCTATTTGTTGTGTTCGGTTTGGAGGAGAAGGAATTATTCGATTTATTAAAAAAGTGGAGTGGTTTCGTATTAAAAAGGATTTATTCTGTTTTCAGACCTCGTTTGCAAATTGACAATCGAGGATCTGATCTGTTTTGGTTTCGATTAAAAGTGTCCCATTGAGTGGTTTTGTTTTTAAGAGAGTTTTTAAAAAAAAAAACGTAGTGAAAGGTTTGAGATTTTATCTTTGGAGTAAAAAAGAGTAATTCAGCAAAAATGATTACTATTTCGTTGATCACATGTATTCGATGTTTTCACTACGCTTGAGAAGACTTATTCTATTTAGATACTTTATTTCTCTTTTAAGAATTATAAATTAACAAATATTAATATGAATATTTCTTTTCATATTTTTTATTTTCACTTTTTATTTGAGTTGTACTTACCCACTCGTTAATTTTTATTATTCTTAATTTCTTTCAATATTCCTCTTTTTTTATGAAATAAAGTTTTCTTAAAAACTTATGCTGAAGTTATATTGAATAGAGTAAGTTTCTAAAATCATTTCTATTCGACAAAATTACATAAATTATTTCATCACATTTTCTTAAAATCCCTCTCACTTTTAATCAACCTTATTTTATGTATTTAATTGTTTCACTTAGTATTTTTTTTAAATTTTGAAGTGTGAGATATGTAAATTAAAATATGCGTCATTAAAACATTTTTCAGTTTTTTTTTATCCTTGTATACACTTTATAACTTTAGAAAAAAGTAAGTTACCTACAAAATTATTTTGCATACAGGAGGAAAACTGATTTGTGGGAAAATGTAGAGCCCACACATTTTTAAGGAGCTATTGTGAAGGAAAAACCCAATACATTTAGATACTGAATACTATTTCTGTCCGATTTTGCGTGCTTTCATTAACTTATAATTATTTTTTCTAAAAAAATGTCTCAACTTACGAATGTAGACAATTTCATAAGGCTTTTAAAAGCAAGGAATTTAAAATAAATTTATCTGTGCAAAATGTCGTAATCCCATTTCAGAGTGGTGAGCACACAAGCATTGTAATAAAATTTCTTACAGTTCACGTGTACATTTCTGAGACTCAATCTAAAGCAGTATTTTGCCATGATTACAGGTTCAACTCTGAGTTAGGAAAATAAAATACGTAATTTGCTAAAATGTAGGTCTCCATATCTAATTCCAAAAGATTTTAAAATTTCGAAGGTTTCACCTAGGTTCATATACATACTTTAAGAATGAGGGGGGAGGGGGAATGTAGTAGCTCGAAATTATGTAGAGCACGCCCTTTGGGGGACCGAAGACATTAAAAATAGATTTTTTCTCGACAAAAAAATATAACGCAAAAACATTAGAGTTGTAAAAATTGATGAGAGGATTTTTGAATATCACAAATACTAAAAAATTGAAAAACTCTGTACGACCACTCTTTTCACTTCTATTTAACGTATTGCGATTGAGAAAACTTTCGATACAGGGTTTAATTGTAGCTTTATCAGAAAAGATTAAATATTGTGGCGGGGTTTTGTATACAAGTATCATATTTCTACTACTAAATATTTATTTCATGATGCAATATATATATTATTAATGGAATTATAAGACACAATTGTCAGAAGGTGGGGGAGTTCGCTTTATACATAAAAATAGAAAAGATATAATAAGCGTAAATAAAATTTTGTAATGCTTTTTATTCAAAACCCAGAATTAACAATATTTCCCTCTTTTTTACAACTATAAAATATAAAAGGATCTAATTTAAGCAAAGGTTAAAATAAAAAAGGGTTCGCATTGATATTAATATGAGACATATTCAATAAATTTCGAGAATTCACTCGACTAGGTCAAATACGGTACATTTTAAATCATTTTCAGTCTGATTGGCAATTTTATTTTTCAGACAATTATTATATCCCAACAATTTATCAATATATATATTATGTAACGCAGTAAGGAATTTTATTGTGTTTTGTTAACTTATGGTTTTCTTTTTGTTATTTAAAAATAATGCAGTACTTTTTAGTTAAAACTGCTAAGAACTAAGAACTTTATATGTCACTGAATTAATTTTGTGAATCATTAATTGACAAAGTTTTTTTTTTTTTTTTTTTTACATTTCTTCTCGTAAAAGTTAAAAAAATATCAATGTTCCAAAGTCTTATGCAAAGTGATTGAATACTGATTTTTATTCATCCTTGCTGATAGAAAAATTACTTTTTTTATTAAAAACGATCCGCAAGCCCTTACATATTTGAATGGTCTTATTTGAGAAGTCAAAAAAGAACGAGAGATAAAATTTTTCAACACATATTGATAATTCGTTGGTACAATAATGCGTTAAAAAGCAAAAACCTCTATCTTGGAATTTTGAAAAAAGGGATATAGGAAATTAGTATATAAATTGTAATGACCAAAGATTGATACAAATACAAGGATTATTTTTTGAAACAAGATAAGCAGTATTTCCTCCCCCCCCCATAGAATTAAGATATTGCAGAAATATTTACATTCACGAAGTATTTAGATTTGTATTGATATATTGTAAACAATACAATGGAATGTTAAGCCAACGAGATATTGTTGTCTTATTGTCTAAGTACTACATATCTTATCAGAGAAAAACACTAGAGCAGCTCAAATTGCACCATGTTAGTGTGTGAGAGATTATTTATTAACAAGGGCTATTGGTGACGGACATCTTAATTTTCAGCTTCGATCAATTGACGAGGATACACCTGAGCCAGTACCTTTCACAACACGCCAACAGGAGGCCTTGGAACCTCGACGAGATATAATTTGAATCAACCCCACTGCATATTAGGGGTTTCAGGACTCAAGTCCCCGACTTAGCGAAAACAACGCCAGTCAAGTGTTTAAGACTATGACCACTAGGCCATCACTGTCACGCACCCATTTTAGAACTGGAAACTGGGGTGTTAGGAATGGAAGATGGGAATACTGCAACTCACTGTAATATTATCATCATCTGAATTTTTTCCGGCCGATAAGATCACCTTTGCCTTCTTTGGAGTAGATTTACCGGAAAGAAGCCCTTACTTTGATTGGTGCTTATTTACGGGTGTTAAAAGATGAATCCAGGTCTTATCGATTGTCACAGTTCGATGCAAAAATGCAACAACCATTCGATGTGGCAGCAATCAAGACTAACTTATGAATCAATGTCACATATGTTATGATGTCATTTAACAGATAGCAGCTCTCAATGGCAAAAACATCAAGCCTCTGTTGTACGATCTTTCTGAAAGGACGCTTTTTAAACTTTCCATCGTATGAAAGTACGAAATCCTATATGTGTTATGTTATTAAATGCCTTCAGCCAAAATTCTTGAATGTAAACTTTACCTGAATTAATGTAGTGGATGCGGTAGCCTAATGGTCATGATTACAGGCTCACGGCCAGCGTTGTTTTCGTCAAGTCGTGAGTTCGAGCCCTGATTCCATTAAACACCCGTCGGGTAGCGAGGTTGATGCACATGAAATCTGGTTGAGGCCTCATGACCTTACTTTGGCGAATTGTG
>BMAW01059171.1:0-16216 GCA_019974015.1 Nephila pilipes | reverse complement strand
ATATATATATATATATATATATATATATATATATATATATATATATAATCTCAGTTTAACAATTTATGCAATATTCAATCAAACAATATTCTAAAATAGCATAATATTATTATGATCCATCTATTTTAAACACCGTAAAGTGCATTTATTTATTGCAATATGGTCTGCTTTTCTAATTCAATTCTTAAATTTTTCTGACGCATCGTTTTTAGTACTTAGTTTTCAATCACACTTTAATCATAATATAAAATCGCAACATTCACTTTTATTTCAAAATATCGTATAAAAATATTCTTAATCTCTGATTATGACTTTGTTTTTATTGCTATCTCATTCAAAATTTCTTATTTTTTCCTATTAAATCTCAAATGCGCTATTATAAATTGCCTGAAATTTAATTCATTTCCAATACATTGCTCCAAGAAATCTGCGTGCGTAATTCACAGATGTTCAGGGATGATAATATGTAAACAATGAAAGACATAGAAATAAAAATAAAACAATTTTTTAATCTTAATAATTCAAGACACTAACAAAAATAAAAATTAATGAATTCTCTCCTATGCGCTGTATAGTTCTAAAAACTAAACTTCAAATTGAAAGAAATTGGTTTAAAATGTAAACATAAATTTTACAGGAAAAAGAAAATCCTGAAATATCCCCATCTTATCCAAATCCACAGTTTCAAAAGATAATGCGATTAAAATTAAAAGGAAATGAGTTACTGCTTAGTAAAACAAATAACAAAGAGGGGAAAGTTCAGAGGAGAAGAAAGAATACAATATAACTTTTTCGTATTTGTTTTCGCTGCGACAAAAGTGAATAAATTTTGTATTAGTAAATTAAAATCATATCCCTAATGACTAATGTACACCTTCTCACTCAAAAATGCATTCTCCTTCAAACTTTCTTTCTTACATATTTCTTATCAATGCTAAACAGAAATAATTATTATCAAAACTGCAGATTCGTGTAACATATCAAAAGGAAGTATTCAATTAAATTAAGAAGCTTACAAAAGGAATTGCTACTTTTAAATTTCATTTTATTTACATGTTATGTACATTTCAACAGCTATTATACAGGATTATTCAAAATTATTTATCTGAGAGAGAGATATTTCAAAATTTGATTTTTTTCAAAAATAAACAACGCAAAATTATAAGTAATGCACGAATATAAAGGAAGCTTTATTTTGCGAAAAATAGATGACTCACCTCTGTTCTTCGTGAAGCTATTTCATGAAAGTTGTTTCAGAAACTTTAACTGAGCTGCCTAGCAGTTGATGTTACACAGCTGGTCATCGAAGTCTCCTGATAGCGATTACCTGTCTAATCACCTAATATACCCTACGATTCCTTTCTTTGAGAGTTTGCAAAAGATAAATTATATGCAACACTATTATCCACAAATTTATTTGAACTTAAACAATGAATTTCTGCTGCAGTACAATCAGTTACCACTGACACTTTACAATGTATTTGGCAGGAATTTACATATGGAATTTAAATTTACATTATACGTTACTAAAGGAGATTATAACAAACATTTGTAAACAAACTTTCCTATTTTCTCCCTACATTCAGGCTTTATTGAAGATTATGCGTCGTTTATTTTTGAAAATGCACATTTTGGAAATTGGAGGAATCATTTTGAATAATTCTGTATATCAATACGCATTTAGTAATTTTTAATTAAAAGTTCTTCTCATAAACTAAATAACTAATTTACAAAATGAAGTATTCAGATTCAATATGCAATAAACGTAAGAGGCCAACAACCTGTTTTAAACATAGAAAAAATAATATATTCCGTTACTTACTGAACATTATCCACATTTCAGAAATTCAAATGAAAAATAAAATTAAAAATGTGCCCCCAAATCAGAAAGAAATGGATGAATCAATCTCAGTGTGCTTAATGCAGATGTAATAATTCATTTCAAGGGTTATGATATGGTAGGAAAAACAATGAATTGAAAATAACGCAATATGAAATACAGGAAGCTTATGATCATATAGAGATGTGACTCATTAAAATTTTTCAGAGTCTCATAAAAAGGAAATGCTGGTTTGATAATAGATTGACATCTTATTTACGAATAAACAGAAGGATGTAAAGCTATTGCTTCTTGGCATTGGGGAATCTTCTTAGCGGCTTTCTGTGGGTCCTTTTGGCGGCAATCGGTTTTGCCGTTTTCTCAGGAGCAGAACCCTTGAGCATAGTTTGATTTCCTTCTGTTGTTGTAGTCATTCGGAAGGATTCAGGGGCTCCCTTTCCTCTGGTCCGCAATAATGTTCCAGAAGCAACGGTATTTTTCATTTCCTTTTTTGATGAAAGAAGACAGCCTATTAACACCAAATTTGTAAGCAACAATGTAGTTATTGATTGACTAATGGAGTGGGGGAATGATCTGCCATGTTCTTTCAAACAGCTGTATTCACTTTTTTTTGATACATTACGATGGTTAGGAATAGTTTTTGGCTTTTCAGATACTCTGTAGGTGTAGATGAAGCAATTTCTTTTGTTTACCATTTCGACGCAGCTCTTGTTTTTCATTTATAAATGACAGCTATCTTAATCTGGCAAACTTAATTCAATCAGAGAGGAAAAAATGATTCGGCAACAATAAGACTACTCTGCAACAATTTCATGAATATGACATCTTTAACTGTTTAAACTTTTTGTTTTTCAGTAGATAAAGTTTCAAATTTCAGTTTGAAATCTCCATTTGCAGGATTTTGTGACGATTCGGATAAGTTTAAAGACTTTCAGATATTAAAATTCTTTTCGTTCATGATCAAACTCTTGTATAGAGCTTCAAATCATAGAATCACACTCAGTGCAACCCTAAGAAAGCTGAAGAAATTTGGGGCTGGATTGCGTAATTATTGCAATTAATGTTAATTAAGCCGTTTTTACTGTAGGATTTGTATTAAGGATAACGCATGAAAGAATTTGGGCTTTGACCTTAAAAGGAAATTAAAGGAGATTGGAATATTAAGTTTGGGTGATCTTGGCATTGATAATAATAACTATTAAACATTATAATCGAATATGTAAGGCGAGAAAATAAGGATTAAACAGGAAGTAGAATTTAGGTCGAGTTATAGATTAATTATAATCTTATAATATATATATATATATATATATATATATATATATATATATACATATACACAGACGCGCTACTCTATGAGTGAAAGCTGAAATAGTTCTTACATTAGAAGATAAATAACGGTTAAAATTATTAAGGAAACAAGAATTAATTCATAACCAATTTTCCTTATTATAAATTTCTTAATTATAAAAAAACATACAAGTAATTGTTGGATTAAGGGAAAATGAAATAAAGAAATTTAATTGCAAAAATCTAGTGAAAAGAAAAAGCAAATTACGCCTTAGAACATTTAAGGAAGAAATTAAATTCCTGAGAGAATACAAAACAAAAAATCTAGAAGATGAAATTCAAATCATAAAATAAGTGCAAACAAGATATGGAAAATAATGAAATAAAAAGAAAGAATAACCCAAAAGAAAAGGAAATATAATATTTATAAATTTTAAATCTGAGCTAATTAGCCCATGAAGTCATATTTTATAAGCACTACAATCCCAGCAGAAACATTTCATAAGGTAGTATAGAAATTCCATAAATTTTAAAAAAAAATGCAAAATTAAAACTACGTCGCAATAGAAGGAATTAAGTAAAAAATATATAGAGACATAAATATACACCAAAACTGTAACCAATGACAACACAGAAAAAGGACCACCGAAATATTAATCAATCACATTAAAAAAGATTTACAGCCTTAACATCAGATTATTATATTAAAAACTGAAAAACATCACATGAATCTAACTCTTACTAAACAAGAATTTCCTACTCTTGGTAGAACCGGATATGTAGCAAAGCCCTCTAACAGACACAATGAATACTAATAGCGAAAATTTGAAGGATTTTAAGATAAAAATAAAAGCAAAATACGAAAAATTAAAAGAAAAAGTTTTCAAAAAATAAAGGAAAAAGAGAAAAACAAAATTAAAAGCAAAATTTACGCAAAAATATCTAGAAACAAAACATAAAAATTTTAGAAAGGAAAAAAAAACTCAAATATTGATAGTTATTTTATTTTAAATTATTCTTGAAATTATTCAAAGGAAATTCTGCTTGAAATGTGAATGTCCTATGTTTTAGTCACAAATGTAATATTTTGCAATATTTGATTATGAATTATATTTCTAAAACTATCCAGACTCAATGAATTCACAAAAAAGTCAATGAATAGTAATTTTCCAAATATTTTTCGAAATTATTTTATTAATACCTTTTATCAGATACATTACGTGAAAAATTTTATTTTCTTTTAATTTAAAAACGTATCTAATTTCTCTACTTCATTTGTATTAATCGTAGTTTGCAATAAATCTGGTTAGAAAGATAAGACAAATTCAACAGATTTTTTATTATTAATTTGAAAGAAAATAACACCATCATTACAACTGAGAATTCTAAAATTATTGTTATTGAAAACTGTAAATAAATATTGCCTGAAAAATTGATTGCAGACCCACCTTATGGTACATATTTAATCTGTTTATAAATCTGATTATAAAAAATTTTGGGCAATTTTTTTAAGATTAAATAATTTAGTTTTTTTTATATGCATATCCTTATTAACATCAAATTTCTTATAAATATGTTTTAGAATTTGATTACGATTCTTTATGCTAATCGAATTAAAAAGATCATAAATGTTATAGTTATAACTAAAATAAATATGTTCATTATTATTAATATATATATGTTTTTTTTTCTGTCAACACTACTTTCAAAAATTGAATTTTTAAAACTTATATATATTGTTTTGTAATTTTCTTATCAGCAAGGTATTATATGTATTCTAACTTTTGTTTCTGCTCTAAATTTAATATGATTTTTATGAAATTTGGATTATTAATATAAACTCCAATTTCCTTATAAATACAATAATTATATTATAAACTTACTTTTGACAGTTGATCACAACTTTGAAGGAATTATTACTCTCATGATATTTAGTATGTTTAGCAGCATTTTTGCATACAATTGGATAATAATTATGTATTTTTTTCACATAAATAATAATAAACTTGATCTGAAGTTTAAAAAAATTTCTATTTTTAAATCTTTTTAATAAATATCCTCAATTTTTATTTATCTAAAGAACAATATTTAATATTATGATTAATACAGTCTTTTAGCTGTTTAAAAGTTTCTAATGGACGATTGTAGTTATTTGCAAATTTGTGGTAGTAAAATTAACTATGTGTAAGCTAATTTTTTTCTCATCATAAAATTGTTTTTTCGAAATGCTATTGAAATTCTGAAATTAGTCCCATGGTTCATAATATGCCTTAACTTTCTTATTCTCAACAATATCCAAACTGAAGTGTGTGTGTGTAAATGCGCATCTACAGAAAAGGGATACATGGCTCGTTTTTTTATTGTCTAGGGTTTCCTGGATTCAATGACGATTCGGATTTTTAAAAGATGATATCTAATGAAACAATATATTTTTATTTTTGTACAGTATTTACAAAGTAAGAACAAAACTATTGGGCATATATATTAAGGAAATAGGTTGACAGGCTTTACTGGAGCTCCTGAGCCAACGACTCTAAATCTCCATATCAGAGCGGTTTGGGATGCTTGACTTTGGCTTTTTCCAGCCCAGAATTGCATAAAAGATATTTTGGATGGCTTTATAGTGTAAAATTAATTTATCAGAGTGATTTAAAATATAAAAGGATGAAAAAATTAAGTGAAAGAGAGTTTTTAAAGCATTGGATTTAACCTTTTTTTTTTTTTTCGGAGAAAGGGTAGATGAAAGTGAGGGGGTGAAAGCAGTTTACCAATGGGGGTGCTGCTTATATGTTAGTGTGTGTTTTCAGAGTGAGAAGATATCCTGGTTTGTATGAGAGCTGTGATTGGTCGGCTTGGTGTGGCAGTGTGAGGTGGATGATTCAGAATGGGAATATTTTTATTTTAAAAGATTTTGGGAAATTAGAGTGAATTTAATAAGAATCGAGTAAAACATTTTTGGGTCTTCTAATAGCTGGGTCAGGATCATAGTTTGAGATGTTTGTAAGTGTGTTGTTATTTATGTTCATGAGATTATTAAAGAAGTTAAAGGATGTTTTTTGTATGAACTTTTTTACAATTGGGAAGTTAATTGAGTTATAAATGTCTGTATTTCTCATGAACCATCTAGCATTTACAATTTGTCTAATAATGTTATTTTGTGCTTTTTCAAGTTTATTAAGGTGTGTGATTGCAGCAAAACCCCAAACGGCACAACTGTAGGTGAGAATAGGTCTGAGAATCAGAGCATAGATAAGCAACTTGTTTTTAATGCTTAATTTTGAATTCCGAGCGATTAGGGGGTAGACCGAACACGCGCCTGCTCGGAATTTTTAATTGTTTGTGTGATATGTTGATTAAAAGTGAGTCTTTTATCTAGGATAACTCCTAAGTATTTTGTGTGTTGAGACCATGTGATCTTGTGATTGTAGATAAAAACGTCCGGGAGCGAATTTTTTGTTCTGTGTGTGAAAAGAAAACTGCCTCCGTTTTAGATGGATTCAGGGCAATATATATATATATATATATATATATATATATATATATATATATATACATTTTGAGACCTTCCAACACTAGAGGGCCCCACGAACTTAATCTCTACTTTGTGACCTCATTCCAAGGGGCTCACATGAGTGTCCGCATACGCAAGGGCGCGCCAACATAGAAAGACGAGTGCGATCTGATATTACGTGCTTTTCGAACCAAAAAAACCCATTTACAAAAAAAATTACAAAAATTAAATTTTTATACGGTCCCCAGGTCCTATCGCCTATATTTAGGAAAAGATGCATTACACAAAAACAGAGTTAACACAAAAAGTTTCATTTTATTACAATAAAAACTGACCGAGTTATTCCTACACAAAGTTGAAGCATCTGAATTGCTCAGAAAAGGGGTTCGTATATAAATTGAGTTAAGAGAACAGTAATTCACTATCTGCAGAAAGAGCAAAAGGAAAACATCATAGTAATATTAAAACATCATAGTAAACATCATAGATTGACAATTTGTATTGCTGTATTGAAAACAATAAGAGTTAAATTAAAGAAATACAACTTGAACCGAAAAGATTAAAACAGCTTGTTTTAACAAATAGCAGCAAAAGAATACAGGATTTGCCGTTCAAATTATAGCATAATGTGGAATGATGCGTCAATCATGAATCCGCAATCAGGGGCTTTATTATATCAGAATGATCAAATTAACTTAAATAATGCTCAAAATGACTGCCTTCCGTAGAAATGCAGTACCGAACCCACGTCAGAAACTCCGCCTGTAGCTTCTACAACATAACTAGTTGGTATCACAGACCTGCATGCCATGCTGATTCGATTGCGTAGATCGGATTTACTCTAGGATTCACGTTCATACACTTTGCTTTTTAGGAAGCCCTAGAGAAAGAAATCCAGAGGACTTAAGTCGAGTTATCACGGGAGCCACTCCTTTTGACCTCCGTAGCCGATTATTCGAGTGTCAAATGTCTGCGCCAAAAATGTATATGTTTGCGCAGATTTGTAAACGGGTGCACCATCATGCTGGTACCACATGCGTGACAAATCCCGTAAGGAAACTTCATCTTCTAAAAAATCGGCTAATGGTCCAGATAAAATTTCCGTTTTTGATTCTGATGTTAAAGGTCCATCGAAACACATTGGGCCAATTAAGATGCTCTTCCATATTCCGCACCACACATTCACCGTCCAACGCACTTGGTGGCGATTCGATCGTTTTAGATGTGGGTTTTCCAGGGACCAATAATGCGTATTTTGTGTATTAATAATGCATTGCCTCGAGAACTGGCATTCATCCGACCACAAAACTTCATTCAAAAAATCTGGATTTTCATCCAGTGTGTTTAACACGAAATTGCAAAAATCAAAATGACGCTCCTGGTCTCCGGGCATTAGTTCCTGCACCAGGACTGGATGATAAGGATATGCACCGTACGTATGTAATATGTTCCACACCGTCGATTTTCAGTAGGAACATGTCTTGTTAATATCCCAGACACTTGTTAATATCCCAGACTTGTTAATATACTTTCAGGATGAGCCAGGGCATATCCTAGAACATCCTCGACGGGCATCCGCAAGCTTGATGGTGTAGCACGAGACAAGGGGTTTTGTTAAAACATCCTTTAATATATATATATATATAATTTCGAACTCCCACCCGAAACCTTTATATATTCTTGTAGAGGGACTCGAGACGTAGCTAATTGCCGGATTTGAAAGAAATCGGTCTGTATTCAGTTGGGTAATTTCTGGGTGAAAGTCGAAAATTTCGATTCTTTTTTAAGGGAAAAAAAATCACACCCGTGAAGATGGGAGACCCTGTCTTTCCGGCCTGCATTTCCGCACTTTTCCGTTTTTCGATCCCATCGAAATCCATAGGAATCGTCGAAGACTCCTTCGGGAGTGTTCCTGCCGAATTTCGAAGAAACCGGAGGACTTTCACACACTTTTTGACATTTCGAAATTTGGGAATCCGGGAAATAAGTGTGTGATCCCTTTATATTCTTTTACAAAGCAAAAATATTTTCTTTCCTAATGGTAGGGGTTATCATTACACTCGGTGTTTAATTTACCGGTAGCATTAGCTTTGATTTCCAATTTTCTACAAATTTATGCTATATTTATGTCTTTCTTCCTTCAGGTTTTGTTTTTTTCGTGATTCTGATTGTGGCTATGCTGTACCAAATAAAAAGGGCACCACACGTGTGCCGTTCTAAAATGTGGACCAAAAGAAATTCAACGTAAGTATAGCAAAACTTCGTTTTTTCTTATGGTAGCGTTTCTTGCAGTTTGCTCGAAATTGCATTCATTCTCAAGTATTGGGAATTCATTTCTTAATAAGCTTTCAGCAGATTCCTGAGCAAACATTATATTTATTACAGTTAAATTGTTGTTTTATATTGTGTGATGTATTAGAACGGAAATAAAAAAAAAAAATCCCTGATAAGAATAAGGAGCTGGACTTATTTAATCATTCTATCTTCTTATACATACAATGTTAAGGAAAGTTAGAAACATATTCAGATCACCATTTCTTTTTACAACATATTTACAAGTTCAGTTGAGATTTGAGTTAATAATGCTTACATTTCTTTTTGCGGATTTACACTGGCACTCCAATTTTTGGCCTCCTCATTTTTAACGGTAGAACTTAATACCTTTGTAATAACATCTTTAAATTGATTTAATAATAAAGAGATTACATTAAAAAACTGCCAAGTGGTTTTTGTTGGATGCATAATTTATAATAAATTCTCAATCCTTGAATCCATCAAGTTCAAAGTTACGAGGTCCATCACCAATAGTCCTCGAGCTGCTTTTACTGCAACGTTAATAAAAACAACCATCCAACCTTGAATAGTTGTTTAGTGAAACGAAATATATCTATGTGATTTGCTTCTATATTTTCAATATTATTTTGCCGAAACTAAATTGTTGATTTATTACCACAACAACTCAAAGTTTTTTCAATACGAGGATAAAGTTCAAAAATGAACAGAGACATATCTTGGATTTCAGCGAATGGAACAACTGAAGATTTCGCATTCTTTTCTATTTGCCAAAGTGCATTGGGAAAAAGGAAATGAATTTTAAAAATTAATTAAAAAAAAATTAAAAGACGAAATATCGAAAAATGGATGATAGTAAATTTTTACACTATTAAAATCTAAGAGGAAACGATAAATTATTAAATTGAATGTATTTAAGTTAAATGTAATTAAAATTAAAGCAAACGCTAAAAAAAAATTGAAAAGCGATCTGGCATGCCAAAAGTGAGCCATCTAAAACTTATAGCCCTTGGGTGGCAAAGATAGTAAATCAATATTAAAATCAATTGTCTCTAAAACACTTCAAAAAGGAAGCTAAACGAAAAAGACGTAGTTTTAAATTCTTGAGGCAAAAAAGGATTACCTCATAGCTTAAAATTCTGAATAATATTATTTATTTTTAGTCATACCTTGATTCGAGCTTACATATGATTTATGGTAATACATAAATCCATAATTAAATAAAATGCTTAATTTTTATATTTGTTTCACTTCAGTCCAACAAGAAATTGAAGAAAATTATATTCTTATTTTTGAAAACTAAGTTCATTAGTGATTAAAGCAGGTATCAGGCATATATTGCATATTTTTTATTTGAATCCAATAAGAAAAATCAGAAGAAATTTATTATTATGACATATTTTTGAAAATTAAGTTCGTTGTTGGTGAAAGCAGGCATCAAAAATATACGCAAAAACAAGATAAATTTTTGAAAAGTTGTCAGGTACGACACATTGGTAGGGTAAAGAACACAATAGCTCCTTGGATGGCTAATAGATATACACGAAAACAAAGTAATTCGCGAATATACTATGTGTCCACTGGTTGAGTGCCTAATTTTTTAATTGTTTTCCCAGATGGCATCTGAACATCTTATCAAATATGAACCATTTACTTTCGATACATCTATTTCATTATGTTTTGTGTGTATACAGTATATAGTAGGTGTATGTGTGTACATAGCGTTTTGTATGCACTTATAGTATCTATAAAAAATTTCCAATCTTGGTAAGTATGACAGTTAACAACTGTGACTTAGTGTTAATGTAAATGCAATGTGAGGTCGAATTTAAACACTGAAATAAAAGATAAGCATCCTATTAAAGTTCTGTAAGAATATTTTTTTTCATTATTTGGCCGTCCCAATTTTCGAACATTTCTCAGGAATTGGGGAATTTATTTCCAACTTTATATGGAAGAGTCATATTAAATTTAGATTATTCGGGAACTCTCGACATAAGTATCTCAATTCAAGTTTCCCAGTTCAAAAAAAAGAAGAAAAAAAAGAAAAAGAAAAAAACCTTTATTTTCATAAAATTAAAAGTCACACCAAACCAAAATTATAATCATGTATATTAGTGATCATGGTTGTAACCTCGGGGCCGCTGTTGTTTCATCGAATCGTGGGTACTAGCTCTGAAACTTCCAAGGACCCCGCCGTGTAGTGGGGCTAATACACGTTAAATCGTTCCGGACTACAAGCCCACCCTTTGGCTGGATGTGGAAGTTTAGAGGGTCAATGCCAGCTCAGGTATCACTCTTCATTTATTGACAGAGGTTCAAAATTACAAGGCCCATCGTCAAGAGTCCTCGTTCTAAGCGATCAGGTCAATAAACAACGAATCAATCAAAACCAAACAAAAGGTTTGTTTTTCCTAAATGAGTTACATCGGTTATCCTTGGAATTAACTTAATGTTTCAATTCAATAATTCATTTCTTAGCTAATTCTGTAACATCTTAAAATACAAATTAAATAGCTTTTTTTATTTTAAATACGTATTTGTATCAATTAAATTTCTCGTGGTATTATATTTCAAAAGCTTATTCGTAATTGCATCACTTTTCTTGCTATGGATTTTCAAATATTTTTAGATTCACTATGTCGTTAGTGCCCACTCTGATGAAGTTCATATATACTTTTATGTAATAAGCATACTTTACCAAGTTGATAATTGGCAGGTGTATTAAGAGGTTGTTCCCTATATAATTTTCCCTTCAAATTCATATACAGAAAAGCCTCTCTTATATCCAACGTAGCATTTTCCACTTAATTATTTAACCATCAAAATAAAGAAAAATCTTATCACAGAAAAATAAATTACAAGTGCCAAATATTTCAAGTAATTTACAGTGAGTTTAGAAAGTAATCGTACACTGATAGTCATAAACTAGAGAAATCTCGCTGTCAAAAAATACATAATTAAGTTATACAATAAGTCTTTCGATTGGTGTAATAGGATACAATTTAATATTTTCATGCAAAAATTTAGGTATAAAATATAAAATTTGTAACATATAAATAATGTTTAGTCTAGAGGCATAGAAAATTTTCCTACGCAAATAATCTCAAGCACTTAAGGAAATACTTTGTTTTAAATATCTTGTCCAAGTAAGATATCCTTGAGCTTGATTAATTAGTCTGATTCTCATTTGCATAAAATGAATCGTATTTCATATTACTGAATTTATAATATAGTCCATACTTGCTTAAAAGCATTAATAAAGTCATATTTATAGAAATAAACCTACTTACATAGTTCTGATTCAGATCATTCATGCTAAATAGAATTGATGAATTTCTTAAATTTAGGAGCTTTATATATGTTCTAAAGTCGTGCATTTAAGGTTATATAGTTAGGATAATTACCGTACATAGAAACATTATTATCATGAAGACCCAATTTTATCACATTAAAGTGTAAATTATTTTTCAAAATGTCTATATAATGCTGGTGATGCATATCTATATCAATTGGAACTAAATTACCTATCCCTGAGGCACTCATATAACCCAAAAGAAGCATATCTCCACATCCATGCTTCTTCTTGGATTCATTTCTGTGTTTTGTTTCATTCCCAACATTCGCTTACTTTGCGATTCAAAATCGTTAAATTTACATTCGGTAGAAAAACAACAATTTTACAGAGCACTGGGCTTTCGTTTATTTATTTGATTGATAATTATTATTGTAACTTCCGATTCTTCGCATCCACAAAGAATTTTTATCGTAAGACGCGGTCGTGGAAGCCTTGCTGCTTACTACATTTTCTTTGTGCATCCAGATACATAGTTCTTTTTTTTTTGATTCCGTTGTAAGCTTAGGGGCATTTATTTTTGAATTTCCTTCAACGAACAAGCGAGAAATAGTTCTTTAACGCAGATAAGCAGAAATGGTTGACAGATAACAGAGATCAACATAAAACTCCTTGATCCAATTACAAAACACTCGCAAGTATTGTTTCAGTTGAGTACTTTTAACATGTCACAAAATCTCTAAGCCTTAGTTTTCTTTATATTTGTAAAACAATTCCTTCTTTAATTAATTTTTCATCCCATGTTGTATTTGTGGAAAACTGTGTTTTGTAAGATTTTACCTTTGGAATTAATTTTATTTGAATTAACATTCTAAAACAAAAGCTTATTTCCCAAAAGCGCTATTGTATGAATACTTTCTACATATCAATAATGTGATCAAGAAAAATAATCCTTACTATTATTAGAAATTTTATTTTTAGTTTAAGGCATAGTGTACTTAAAACAAATTTATTGCGATCATCTTGAGAATTAATTGGTGCTCAGCATCTGTATACATCGTTTCAGATCTTAATATCTTATACCCAGATGGCTAATAATAAGAAATGTCAATTTTATCAGTTACTCCATCGGCTTTTTCACCCTAGTTGATTCCTTATAATATTAAATTTAAATTATGAAGAATTTCTCTTAAATTTTTGATTTTTACATCTTCACATATTATCATCCTTTTAAATTTTGACTTATGATTATTAAGATCATTAGTCTGATTACTGAAGAAATCTTGAATCCTCATTATTATTAACTTAACACGAGGTTTTCGGCTCTGTCTTTCTCACAATCGTATCTTGTCAGCTGGGGTATACCTTTTTTAAGTAGTCATCATAGGATTCATGATTTCGATGCATCTTAATGATCTTTTTTCCACCTTCCTCATGGAATCAACTATTTGTAGTAACACGGGTTGCATCTCTGGGATACCCTGGTAATCTTTCCCTATTTTCGACTCCCCTCCCTGTCAAACATATTTTGTTTTTCCCATTCATCTTCAAACATCTGGATCACAGTTACACCTGTTTGACTCAGCACAGCCATATCTGGCTGTTGAGCCATAATGCTCCACCATTTTAATCTTAAGCTTCAAAAAGCATATTTTATTGTATTTCACATGTTTAATAGGGTAGAGCATAAAGATTTATCTTTATCTTTTATTCAATTAAGACCGAGACCTTGATTCTTCCAAAGAACCGTCATTCTGAATACTAGTATGAGGTAATCAGCTCTAAGTACTGAGTTCGTTTAACTTCACTCTTTTAACATCAGAGATTTGGAATGAATTCACCCGTTAGTATGCATTTGAATAAACAGAAAAAATACTCCATGATTAAGTCTCAGTTATTTTATTTACACACTTTTCTAAGGGGCATGACTCAGACGTATACAAATCTGTTCTAGCTCATCCTCTCCGTTCCACGAACTCGTCTCTTCTTTCTTTGTTCTTTCTTCTTCTGTCTTCGTCAGTCTTCCCACCGTTTTTTATTACCTCCTCAGAGCTTTATTATTCAGATAACGGCCTAGCCGTATTCAGATGCGGGCATCAGATCCTGAAACTTTTTTTTTTTTTTTTTTGTTAAACTTAAGAGTAATGCAACTTGTCTTATTTGTAACGAGAGTGTAGCTGTGATGAAAGAATACAACATTTAGAGACATTTTGATACTAAGCAGAATAGGAAACATACTGCATTAGAAAGCCATATTCGAAGTGAATTAAAATGAAAGATAAATTATATCAATTATATATGAAAATAATGCTCATGTTAGCTACATAATAGCAGAAAAAATTGCTAACAGTGATAACCCTTTGCTGATAGATAGTTTGTAAAAGAATGTCTGCAGAATGTAGTTGAAGTGCTTTGTCCATCACATGCTAAAGGCATATTGGAGATTAGATTGTCTGGTGTGACAAGAGTGAGATACGTGGATGATCTTGCAAAATAGATGTAATCAATAAATTAAAATCCAAATGCAGGAACTTCAGTTTTATTCTATAGCGATTGATGAATTAAAAGGATGCAACAGATACAATACAAGTAGTCATTTTTATCTGTGTTATTGATACAGACTTCACATTTACTGAGAAATTAGTTAGTGTAGTTGCACTTAAGGTACAAATGAGGAACAGATTTGTATTCGAGACTGACACAAACTTTGGATATCTGTGAGTTAGACTTGGCAATATATTTGCTATAACCACAGATGGTGCTAAATCTATGACTGGAGAGGAAATAGGAGTAACCACATTGCTCAAGTCTGATGAAAAAGCAAGTGGAATTAATACCATGATGACTTTCTAATGTATCATCTATCAAGAAAAATTCTTTCTCAAACGCTGAACATGTGATAACAGTTTTTGCATAAGTGGTTAATTTCATCCGGTCTAAAGGACTTGATTGTGGTCAATATGAACAGATCTTGAGTGATTTAGAAGCTGTATGTGGTGATGTTGTGCATTACATGGAAGTATGTTGACTGAGAAGATTCTTCAACGCCTTTTTTCTTTGAAGAGCAAAGTGCATCAATTCATGGTATCAAAAGAAAAATCTATTCATGAGCTGAATGAGGAGGATTGGTTGAAAGTAATTGCATTTCTTGTCAGTATTACAGGTTATCTCGATGATTTGAGCTACAACTCACTGGAAAAATATTCACTTTTTCATAATCCGTATGACTCTGAAAACTTTTGGAGACAAAATTAATCCTATGGGAAAGTCAATTGCTACATAAGAGTTCCATTCACTTTCCTTAAATTGATAGAGCGTGTGAAAAACTCTACAACATGGAATTCAAACAATTATGTACAGTGCATTTTACATTTGAAAGAGGAATTAAAATGCCGATTTTCCAATTTTCATGAGAAGAAAATTTTTATGAGGGTGTTCTCTTCGCCATTTTCAGTAGACTTCGGAAATGCTCTACCTGAACTTCACTTAGAATTTATAGATTTGCAATGTCACTCTGCAGTAAAATACAAGTTTTTTTTAAAATCCTAATCAATTTTTATTCGAAGCACGTGATCGGGGATAAAAGTATTCAGGAATTCGTAAACAGGCACTGTTCTTGTCTTCTATGTTTAGCAATAACTATTTATTATGAACGGTATTTTAGTAAAATGAAGAACATAAAATCAAAAACAATAACATGTTTAACATTGAAGGAAACATTACAAATTGCAACAATGCAGAATAAACCGGATGATGAGGCTTTAATCAAGTAAAAAAGTGTCACATTTCACATTAAGATTAAAGCAAATACACCATCTACAACAAGTAATATAAATTTTGCTTAGTGTAAATGTATTTTGTAGTCCATTCTGTACGATAAACTTCATTTTTATTTTCATTGTTTTCAATTACAAAGTATTTTAATTTGACTTTCATTTACCTATATATATATATATATATATATATATATATATATATATATATATAT
>BMAW01059160.1:32517-57064 GCA_019974015.1 Nephila pilipes | reverse complement strand
GGTAACTGAGATTTAAATTTTTTTCTGCTTTTTGTGTGGTGGTGTTTCTTATTTCGCTAAAAAAAATGGAATTTTCCCTGATTCCATAGATATATTATTTATGTGAATTAATAAACACAAATACGAACAATCGAAATTTCAATTTATTAACATGCAAATGCCTCCCCATTGAGAATAGTATCAATTCTAACGGTAAACTCAAATTGTATTTTTATAGGATTTTGGTTCACTTACCTCATACTTTATTTTATTCTCATATCGCTCATATTTTTCACGTTACAAAATAAAGACAATGACTATATAGGGAATGTAATCTTCTTAATAAACACTCAAAGATGTTTGGTATTGCCCAATACTTGCTTAAAAATGTAGAGCAATTTTAGTTTTTTATTACTCTAAAGTTTATAAAGATCATTCATTGAAATTATAATAAAGTAATTTATATATGTATTACAAAAAGTATTAATGTTTATAATTGGATCTTATTTTGTACAATAAAAAAGCTTATTACAAGATTTACAAATGCAAATAAGGCTTTTAATTATTAATTGGTCATACATAGTATTTATGTTTATATTGACTGAATGATTGATTGTTTTGTGGGATATGAAGCAACAAGGACTATTACCCCATTTTTCATAGATTCTTTTTATTCAATAAATATCAAAATATTTCATCATTTGCAAGAATGCTCTGAAAACTTGTTTATTAGCAGAGGTTCTCTCCAAAAATTCTTTGAAATTAATATTTTGCTGTGGGTCTATCTTGAGAATATTCCAGGGAAGATTTCTGTAGGAGGCGTATTTACTGCAGGTCAAAAGAATATGTTCCAAATCATTTATGTCGTTACAGGTTCTACGTTGTGCGTTATCATATAAGTTGAATTTATGCAATAGCCCTGAAATTATAATTATTTTGCTGATGATTTGAGTGCTTAGTATTTCCTCTCTTCTATTTTTTGTCCACTTAGATATTATATCAATGGTGGGGATGTTTCATAAGATTTCAAAATATTTGCTTGAATAAAAGTTTTCATTAGTTCTTTTCGTTTTGTCGTGGAAAATATCACTATTGAAGTCTGGGGCAATCCAGTCAAGGTACTCATTGGATTCCGTTACCGATTTTGCGAGATAATCCGCCTGTTCATTCCGAAAAATTTTCTAATGTCCCGGAATCCGAAAGAGAATCGTCTGAGTACTAAATCGTGATTGAATGAAGATTTTACTGATAATTACCATTTCGCAAATGCACAAAACTTTCAATAGTCAACCTCCACTCATAGAATGAGATTTCGTTTTTCAATTTATGTTTATAAAAGAGTTTTTCTTTATATTTATACTGATACATAAGTACATAGTTATCTCAATGTTGAAACATAACTTGCATACCATTCGTATATTTCAATTGTATATGTGATAGTACTAAAAATCAAAAGCGTAAATGAGACGTAATGAACATACCCAAACCCTTAGTAATCTACATTGGTAAAAGAAACCTATATAAACCTAACAAAAGGAGCCATTATGGAACTTAACTGAAAGAATCACGAACAATAGTCAGTGGAATTCAAGAGTACAATTATGGTTATAGACAAATAATTATCTTCAAAAATATGAATATTTAATGTTTATCACATACTTTACTTTATCTGTGGTTGAACTGACTTTGCACATCTAATCCATCGATTAGAATTTTATTTAATTTGTCTATGTTAACTCTCGCGTGTTCTAGTGAGTAGAATAAATCGAGTTGAAGATTCGATTTCCTAACACCATGTCTAACCTACCTCACGAAGATCTGGAAACTCCTAGGGCTACTTACAGCTGATCCAAATGTCTGACTTTTATAACTTTAATTTACTATCTATATCTCCAACAAATTGACTTTCAGCAAACTTCATTCAAAAATTTATTATTTATAAATATAAACCATCAAATCCACTCAATACTCTTCATGATTTAAATCCAATCAACTTAAATCACGTTTTGTTTTATTGGATGCAATTTTGAGTTCATACACAATCAGAAAGAATTAGTTGAACAGAAAATAGCGATGTTGATAGTTATAACACCCAGTATTAAAAATCTTAATCGCTTATTGAATTTTTAAATTGAACGTCTTTAATACAAATTTCCGCAAATTTAGTTCGAATTGCAATTTTGTCGAAATTCGCTTGATCGACTTTATCGCAGACGTTTTTTAAATAGATTTCAAATGTATTTATACCTCCTTGTCTTCAAAAACACGTAGAAAATTGCTATTACGAAAGAGAATCTATACACGAGTTTGATGCACCTGGATAAACTTACTTTTTTAAGGATTGAGAAGAAATTTTTGACTTCATTCTCATAAAAGAAAATATTTTATTATAAGATGTTTTACCATTCAAATTAAACAGTCATACTTTTATGATTCATATGCTATTTCTTTCATAAGGCAAAGAAATAAATTAAGTAAAAATACTTTGTTTGAAAATTCTTATCAAAACACCTTTCTTAAATTTAGTTCCTAAGATATCGAATATATATATATATATATATATATAAAAGGAGAACATCTGAAATGTTGTGCCCTTTTGTGGAGTGAAAGAAAATAATACACTTTTCATACATTTAATAACATTTATTGTACAATAAAATTTAACCAAATTTTTTTTAACCTCAAAATCAAGTCTAAATAAGAAATCTCTATGAATATGGCGGGACGTCCAAGAACAAATATATTTAGAGCTTTTGAAACCTAACAAAAAGCTCAACTCGGAGAGATAATGTCAGCAAATGGATGGTTTAAACAAAGATCTGAAAGGAAAGAGATCAGCAATGTTCATTATGAACCTCTTGGACTCGCGACCGGCGGTTTTCGTTCAGTCGCGGGTTCGATCCTTGGCCGCCAAAGACCCCCCGTGTAGCCGGGGCTGATGCACGTTAAATCTGTTCGGGGCCCAAAGTCCTCCCATTGGCGTGGTGTGGATGTTAGGAGAGGGGGTGCCAGCTCAGGTGTCGTCCTCGTCACTTGAAAGAGTTCAAAATTACGAGGTACGTCACCAATAGCCCTCATGTTGCTTCTAGTGCGACGTTAATAAAAACTAAACTCATTATGAACCTCATTATATTGCATAATGATAATGCCAAACCACATGCTGCTTTTGTGATTTGTCAAAAAAATCAAAGAGCTAGGTTGAGAATCTCTGTCGCTTCCACCATACTCCTCAGACCTAGCACTCTGTAATTGACACTATTTTCTCTCTCTGCAAAATTTTTTGATAGGAAAAAAAAACTAAAATTGAATAAGAAACCTCTATGAATATTGCGGGATACGTCAACCTAGCACTTTTTAAGTTCTCCGCCTCTAAACACAAGGCCTTTTTTAAAATGTAAATTTCAAATTATCCTCACGCTGTCAAGAGCTATAAGTAAGGATAAAAAATATTTTGTAAAATAATTATTATTATTAAATGTGAGAGAGAGAAAGTAACAAAACTTCATCCGAATAAGTAAAATTTATTAAGCAATTTAGTGATAAAATTATGAGAATGACACACTAATTTTTCCAATTCTTGAAACAACATTTGAATGCTTAAGAATTTGTGATTTAAAAAGAGATACCTTTCCTAACATATTTCTTACAATTATTTTTATGATAGTTCAATCCTGATGTATGTTTGGGAAATGAAAAAAAATAATGTAAACATTTAAAATCTAGATATTTAGTGAATAAAATAAGTTATGATGCACTGAAATTTTGAATTACTTTCTTATTATTTTTTTCTACGGCTTTGTGAATCCGACGAAGGAACACAATGGAAGCCAAAATTTCAAGTATCTAAAATTATAATTTCGTAGTAAACTTAAATCGATAAAATTTAGTTGTTTCGGAAGACTATTAACTAAATTTGGAATAAAAATATTACTAAGAAAAAATATCACCCAAAGATTAATATCACATCTACCAAGAATCAATTCAAACAAATCAAGCACAAATATCTTGAAATAAGTATTTTTATTTTGTTCTCTTCTTCAAAATACATAAAACAGAGACAGTATATTCAAATATTAGAATGTTTCGTTGTTGAGTAGAAATACCTATAGGGAATACTCTTTTTGCGCTTCCACCAAAAGATGAACCTGATTCCGTCTTGGGATTTCGCGGTGTACTATCTGTTCCTGGCGTCATTTTTTATAATTTCCACTTGCGTACGTGTTTTTTTCTCTTTTAACTTCTCTTTTACTTTTTATAACCTTCTTTGGGATGTAAATTCTTAGAGATAAACTGCTTTCGGTAGTAAGATTTGTACTATGATCATATTCTGCTGCTCGTCGCTTGGAAATTATTTTACGAGAAATTCAAACCCTACAAGTTGAATTATTTTGGCTTCATGACACAATATATTATTTTTATTAAAATATTTTCTTCACTCGTCTATTGTGTTCCTTTAAATGAATACATTTATTTTCACAGTTCTTTTATCGCTCCTATGAACTAGAATTCTGTTATTACCAAAATTAAAAAAAAATTCTTTAAAATACGTTTATTCTAAATTTGTCGTCTACAAAATGATTTTTTAAAATATCACCGTCGGAATAAAGAGCCAATTTATAATGATAATTTTTGAAAAATATTGTATATCCTTAAATTATTTTAGGGGAAAAACATTTTTTTATTCGGATACGTAATTCAATATCTTTTTGTTTCATATTAGTTGTTTTCTTCAATAAAAATTTAACTATTTTTATGACACAATTTAAAACAAAAGGTATTTCAGTTCAGCTTTAGGTTTTAGTTTTTTTGGTAGTCTTAAGCTAATTACGTTTCTCTTTATATTAATTCTTAACGATCGACAGCCTATTCAGAAGACACGTTTGTGATATTTTATATTTTGTGCAGATAAATCAATCATTTTTATTGTGTAAGATAGGTGTGATTTGGGGTTGCGCAGTAATTGTTCATATTCTACACAGAGAAGTAAGCAAAGAAAAACAGGAAACTCCCTGAAATCATTTAAAAATTTTAATTTTTTTTTATTCAATGGAGAGAAGATTTTGGAATAAAAATGCTACGCAGGATCAGCATCTGTAAAGCAAAAGTGATCTAATACAACACTACACATTTCACGTTTTGGAAATAAAAAAAGATTTTCGAGCATGTTATATTAGAAGAATTCGCTATAAGACTCAAACACATCGAGATAGCGTCCAACAAAACCTGAAAAACCCTTGCTACACATGGGAAACTTTTTGAAAAATTTCATGCAGCAAAATAATATAAAACTGAATTCAGCTTTAAAGGATTATATCGTCGAATTTCATATACCTTTTAAAAATCTTTTCATTCTTTAATCTAGGTTCTTACATATATTTTTGCTTTATTATTATGCCCTTATTCAAACGATTTAACTATTCCTCCTTGATTTGTTGGTGTACATTATAATAATCTTTCTTTTGCGTTAAAGTTTAATTTGTGTATGTCAATTCTCAAAAATGCATACCTTTTCCTGTGTTTATATATTTATATTTCACACAATATAAAATGATGAAGTGAGGATGTCAAAATAAGGGTGAAAAATAAGATAAGTATATGGAATAATATAGGGATCTCCTATAAGAATGCATTTGGATAATGAGCCGGTTGTACAGTTATCTCAATCCTACCACCACCCGCTCGGGGTACCTAAGCAACCTTTCTTTTTTTTCGAAACTTCATGTAGACTCAATTTTTATCAATTTTCTATTTTTTTTATGACTGGATTGCAGTAATGCTAAGTTTGGCGCAGCATGCAAGATTTGGCTCAAGATTCATTAACCCGAACTTTCACTCATTCTTTTGAAACATACCACTGAATATCGTTAATTATTCGGATACACGAGTAGCAGAAACTAGTATTTAAACATTATGGCTTTTTGATTAAAGTATCGGAATTTTAAATTCGCCCAAACAAAAGAGAAATAAATGTATACGAATTTAATAAACGTCAGAAAAGAAAATAATTGTTGAATATCCGATTGTGAAATGGTTTAATGATTTTTTTTTAAGAAATTTTACATTTACATATTCGATGGCTTAAAAAAGGATGACTAAAGCATGAAGCTTCTTAGAATTCAACTAGGAAGGAAACGAAAATTACAACCTTATAACAATGAATTATTCCTAGTATTGATGTCATAAAATTAAAACAAAACATGTACTTTTTTTTCTTTAAACATCAAAAACATTGAATTAAGGAATACTATTAAACTTTTCATTGTATTTGTATTTGTAGAATGCCTTCCGTTAGAAACCTATCGAACTAAAGTTGCGTAACTTTCCTCCAAAAATTTTATTATTTATATACATCACAACACAAAACTTAAAAAAAAATTATTCGTTCCACATATTTAAAAAATAGAACAAACGAAACAAACTATGACATTTATTTTTCGAATTTAGAGGAGGATATAGTTCAACTAAGAGCAAACTAGCAAAATAATATAAACAAATTGTATTAAATTAAAAAGCCTATTAAAATACGAATAAAAAAATTATATTAAGAATTAAAAGAGCCTATCGATCTAATGAAAATATTAGGCGTTAGTTAATGTTTTTCCTTTTAAAACTATATAACACACGCAAAAGTAACAGATAACATCTGAAACACATTAAATAACAATTTTGATGGAAGTTTAACGAAGTTTTGAAAACTATTTCTGTATAATTAAGCTCTTTAACTCACAAATATTATCAAAAAGGGGGAAATTCCATACTCTAATGCTATAGAATATTCTATTAATTTAATTCGTATTCTAAGTATTTAAATATATTCAGATATGGGTCGGATAGAATATCTCATTTCTGTAGTTAATATTTATTTTTTTACCTGATTAATATCATATAAGCCACAGGTAGGAGAGCCAGATTGAATCACAGTGGTTTTTATGTATTTTTAATCGACTAATCTGACAGATTAAATGTACTTTTTTCAATACTATTTTGTCAAGGATTATAAATGAAATTGTTTTATATGAAAATGTGCAATTTTTATCTGAGATAATCACTTTTATGAGAAAATGGTTATCTGGAGTTTTTCTTCGATTAATATTAGAAAAAGCACAATTAGGAGAGATAGATTGAGTTACATAGTTCTTATGGTAATTTTTAATGAATTAACTAAGCAGATTATATGAATTTTTTCATCACATTTCTGTTAAAGATTATTAAATAATACATTTTTTTCTGATATAATAATTCATATACAAAAGTGAATCTTCCAAATTTTTCTTCGACTAATATTAAATAAAACACAATCCGACAATGTAGATTTCATTACAGAGATATTTAGGTAATTTATAAAGAACTAATGCGGCTAATTAATGTACTTTCTTCATTGCCAAAGATTATGTGAAATCACACGTGATTATGTAAAATCGATTGTAACAAAAATCTTAAAGGGTTAGATGTGTGTTTTTGTAAGAATGTTGTCCATTTTGCAAGTTAACTGCCGAATGTTTGGTTGATGATTTATTAGGTCAGTTCGTAAAGGCTCAGTTAATTTCAGAACATTTAAAAACAAAACAATGATTATTTATGATAAATTTAAGTGTTTAATATAAACACTAACTTCAACACTAAGTATCGGAAATTGATTTTTCTTTTATCTAAGCGTAAATAGTCTAAGTGTAGGATATTTTTTTTTGTAACCTGTTTCAGAAACTCGATAGTTGAAACACTTTTTTGTTTTATCTGTTTCAATCCTTCATCTTCTAAATACTCAAGTAGTTCCACCTCTACAGCTGCTATATCTACAACTGCTATATGTTCTTCAAAATGTCACCATCAAAAAGGTTTTAAAAAATTTGAATGAAGGCTTTAGAGCATTTATAAATCACTTATATCTTCTGTTATATATGTGAGCGTTTATATCATCTGTTAGTCTGTGCATCTTACATGTGTATTTATAGCTATAATTCCTAACTTTGGTAAGGTTTCTAACATTTTAGTAAGGCAGAGGTAGTACGCAAAAAGTTTAGAAATCCAGGTCTTCCTCGATGAGCTTAATTGAAGCTGATGGAACTCTGATCAAAGCCAGATATAAGTTTACCACGACCTAGAAACAATAAATTAAATAATTGTAAGTGTTTCACTACATTTATGAAAAACCGTATATCAGCTAACTATTTGGCATATTCAAATTCTGGGAAAAATTTCCCTCCGTCAATAATAAGTTGTTCAATTGGTTCTAGCTATTTAAGAATATTGATAGCATAGTGCACACCGAGAGTCCCTTTACGAAAGAAAGCCCCGGTACAACAACTAGAAGTTCATCGTTTACTATTTCTTGTACTAAGATTTAGATATGACGATCAGTCGTGATATTTCAACATATACAGCTAACAATTTTGTATCCTACCCCATAATGTGGTCATATTTAGCTGATAGGAATTCCCTGTGAACAATTCAAAGGACAGTGAAAAAATTGGAATACAATGCACAGGTATTTACAACAGCCAAAAGCCTTTCAACATATCTCTCTAGAATGAAGCGCCATTAGTAGCAATAGTGACCAATTTTTTAAACGGTACAGAAAATTTTCCAACACTGAGAGCGTTTTTATAGCTTCACCTCGAGTTTCATCCTTTAGTGCAATAAAGTATATTAATTCTTCTGCTTGCAATTATTTGTTACATAACGTGTCATTAAAATGTGGCTTACGTTCAATGTCCGCAGGTTAGTCAGCATAAAGACGTTTTTCACGAGCGATATTGAATGCCATAAGAAATTTGGTTATGATTGTTACATATGACTCTTTAATAAACATTGCCATAAATTTGGTTCGATACTAATATTTGCTTTTAAAAACAATATTCAAGTTCGTATGAACTCGCAGGGAAATTATTATCTTAAAGAACAATGATTTGATTCATAATGTCGCTTACGATTCCTGACCTTTAACAATGTTACTTGACCTAAAGACGCATTGTTTCCTGTGTGATTTTTTTTATTTAGTATTTTCTCCTCCATAACAAAGTCATCTGTCCAATGCACCTTTAATCTTTTGTTCTCTAAATATTTAAGTTTCCCAAATACCACACACAGGTTTACTTCGCAGACATAAATATCTTTGAAAAATTATAATTTCCTTTTTCACACAAGTTCACTTGAGAAATTTTAAAAAAGTACTAATCAATAACACCCTGAGTAAACTACACCATCTGCTATGGATAAACCTGAATGAATTGTTATCAAAAATAAATAAACATAGTGTTTCTAGATATCAGATTAATTATTTTACAGAGGATCGTTTGGGGACAACGGAAGTCAGTGGAAATGTTTTGGAATGAAAAATAATTACAACAAAATTGAGGGGATACAAACTCATAGCTTTTCCTTCTCGTAGTTCTCTGGATCAAACTCCTCACGTTAGCTTGATCTGGAAATGAGAAAATGGAACCAGCTCAGGTCCGTTGATTCTCAGTAAATCAATTGATTCTCGGTGGACAGTGATAAACAATCCATAACTTTACTTACTCACCTTGACAATTCAATGGATTACACATAAAGTATACATGTAAGCGATCCGTTTGTGCATACCACTGCGAGCATAAACCGTCAGTAATGAAGAAGTAAGTTTACAGAAGTGAATTTAAGAGGGGGGTTGCATCAACAATTTTAATAGGAAAATTTACATTTTTAGAACAAGCTTCCATCTCAACATACTCTTCAGACGCAAGGCCCAACTTCAGTACAACTTCAACCATTCTCCTACTTTTCTTCAGCTGCTCAAATCATAATTGATATTTTTACTTCCCTTAATTTAAACCACATTTTAATGTTTCATCTCCAAATATTTTTTTTTCAAAATGGATTCTAATCTTTAAGACTACAGCTGTTAAATTCATCAGCCAGCTCAATGCCTTCCTGCCACACATGCATGAGTTCTCTAGGCACAGAATTCAATAAAACTGTTAGACGATTATTTATTCATTAGATAATTGTTATTACTTTTTAGTTCTTAACAAGATAAAAGTATTTATTTTTAAAAATCTGATTAAATTGCTTCTTTATGCAGATTATCCCCTTTAATTAAAAACAAAATATTTAAAATATCTATTAAATAAAGCGTATAGTATATGTTTAAAAAAGCATTAAATTTATTTATTTGCAAAGTAAATTACTTTATTTTTATAAAAGTGAAATTTATGATAATTAAATTTTGTTTTTATTTACCTTTAATAAGTACTACTTCAGATTCTAAAAGAAAAAGAAACTCGTATATGATTTAGTTTCACTCTTATCTTCAAGAAAGTATTTTCAGGAAATACAACTGAAACTGAAAGTTTGAAAAATTTTCATTTTGCAATAATATTAGAGAAATTTCCAATGGCCCTTTTAACATGTGTTACCCATTTTATATTTTTTCTTAAAAAAAAGAACATTTTTAACATTTATAAAAAGAATTCCATTCACTGACTATCCGAGTTTAATATCTCTCACAAGGAAGAGATTAGTAAAAGATGAAGCAAACGATATACATAAAAGTGAAATTTTTCTTCTTGTTTTGTATGATTTTTATTTATTCCGCTTTTTCATTTTATATCATCGTAACTGTTTTACCTATATGTGTTACGTAATCCTCTCTTTTTTTTCTAGTTACTTGCATTTTTACTTCTTTTTTTCATTAAAAGAAGATTTTGTCATTTTTGTTTAAAAAGTCGTATTTTTATTCATTTTAACTTTTAGGAAGGAAAGCCTTACTCGTTAAAAAAGATAACTCTCCCGAAATAGTTTCACTTTTTAAATATTTTTCAAAGGAAATAAAAGAAAAGTTTCTTTAAAACACTTATGATTAAAATAAAATATTCTTTCTTGTTATCTCTTAATAATTATGAATAAAATCGAGACGTTTTCTATATCTAATATATGAATAGATACTGATTATAACTATTTCTTTTTTCTATATAAGTGATGTTATAGAAAGAAACATAATATCTTTTTTTCTTTCCAAAATACATTCCTTTTTATTAAAATATTCTATAGATAATACAATAAAAAATTTATAACAGAATATGCATCAAAAATAAAATTGTAAATTATTACATTTTTTGCAAACATTTTTCCATTACAATAATTATTAGTTTCATAGAAGGCTATTAATGATGATGGTATCATCAATAAACTAAAAGATAATGTATTATTAAAAACGTTCTTAAATAATTAATTCGAAAGATATTAATTTTTTTCCATGCAATTCTTTACAGATTATTCTAGAATTAGCTTAACAAAACATGAAGAAATTATGGAAAAATCTTTATATTTTCTGGAAGACAGAAGAATATAGTATACATAATTAAATAATTTAAGACAGTTCGAAATGTTGCTAGTTTTTCAAGCTTCAACAACAATTCAAATGAGAATAATACCGCATAATACTTTCCCATAAATATGTACAGTATTTTAAAGTGAGTAAGGAATTCCCTGATGTTTTGAGCTTAAAATTTTTAAAAGCAAATTTAATTAAATATATTTTAAATAAAAAAGAAGATATTTGTTTATTTGTCACAAAAACCATTCACTTTAAGTCACTCTTCGCGAAAATTGCATTATCGTAATTACTTTCAAGTTGTTGCTACAACCACACTTCTTGAAGGTCTGTATAATTACTTCTTTGTTCATACTATTCCATGACGAACGCATGCACCTCTTTTCCAATAGGATGTCTCAACATGTTCATTGTTAGAATATATATATATGTGTGTGTGTGGTGTGTGTGTGTGTTCTTCGGAATATACGCGCAAGGGAGAGGATATTTCACAGCTGTAACTATCTGTAGTAAGTGAGCCGTTGTCGAAAATATGAAGTTCCTTTTACATGCACAGCATAAAGTCTCCCCACGCAAGCATTCCATGACCCGACGGTCTCTTTACCTTATGTTAGTAAGTGACACCATATCCCTCCCTCCCTCCCTCCCTCCGCATCCACTCGTGCTGAGAATCGTTGCTCTGACTGAAACGACTCTCATCAATGAACAGAACGTGTCTCTATTAGAGACGGTACCACCGGTAGTCTGCTGTAAATATGTGCAGAGTTCAGAATGACAGGCAAATAAGCCACTTACATGAAGATGTCTGGCTGAAGTAAACCGCGGTACCTGTCGTCCTATTGCCCTACGCAGCAACTGAGCAATGTTACTCGATGTCTAATTCCGTTTTTTTTTCTTTTTCCTGCGGAACGATATAGCCAACATTTCTTACATCTGTACCTCTCGTTCGGAAGGCTTTCAAAGCCCTTGAAGCTACACTTTTGCCATTTCCAAACTCTTGTGAGATGCTCGTCAAACTATACGTCACTTCAGGCTTCCAAATCATTCCACCACATGAAAAGAAAACTTGATGGCTTCTTGTAGCCATTATGAACATACGATTTCACTGTAACTTACATGGAATGTCTGAAAATGCATCCTTTCTTCTTCTTCTAAACTTACCTTGGCACTGAGCCAGCGCATTTCACGACCTTGAGTGCTGTAACGTCCTGTCTGATGTAACAGTGCTGTAATTTCATGTGCTTCACCTTTCTTATAGCTGCTTTTTGAAATAATTTCTTGATTGCACGTTAAAAATGCATTTATTTATTAGGTTTTGTAAGTTGTTAGCATATATATATATCGTCCACTGTCCAGGAGTCGCCTTTAGGAGACACTAAATAGCACTTTCAAGAACAGCCGCCGCCGCCAATTTAAATAAAGAGCGTTATTGATAATCATCGATAAAGCTTTTTAGTTAATTTCTTGTTAATAGATGACAGTACTGAAAAAATCTCATTTTAGAGACAGAATTTCAATCATAACTTGGTTACGGCCAAATGAAAATGGCTTTTTCCGAAAAAAAGAAAATACATGCAAGTGCATCGGTAAGTGTTCATATTTTTTATTACTCATATCGAAGAAAATTATTAAATATACTACTGAATTCCTTAGATGTGGTGTTTTTATATGGTATTAATGATTTAACTGTCAAATCTTCCTAATTCTGATTTAGAACGCTATTATTTCAATGTTGCCTGTAGACGACAAAGGGCCAGTGGCTTTCAAAATCGTTTGATTTGAAACTATTATTAGGGCATGTATTTCAGCTTAGCATAGATTGTAATTAATAATTAGATTTACTTTTCTATTTATTTATATACAGAATTAATTCTCTTATTAATTGTTAAATTGAAAATGGTGATATTGCGATTTTCTTAGACTCGGATAGATGACAAAAAAATAACTTTTGTTCTGACTAAGAGTAAATAATGCAAACTGATGAAACCACCTTATCATCATCATTATTATTATTTTACAATTTTTAGTTTTTAAAGTAATATACTCTCTTAAGAAACTTTTTTCTATCTGCTTATATATAATATATATATAAAGAGAGAGAGAGAGAAAGGAGTGTTTTTTTAATCAAAAGAAATGCTTCATTTCCCATATTTTTGTTGTTATTGTCCCTCCCGATTTCTGTAGTTCTTATCATACTTGATATCTACATTTGTTTTCTCTGATGTGCTATTCACTTTTTGCCATTTTTCTCATCCCTTTCCCCTTCCTCGATCGAAAACATATGACTAGTTGATTAAACCCATTGAAGAAGAATTGTGGTGTGGGTATTGACACCATGCTTAGATTAGCTGCTTTCAACATACCTTCAAATTGAAATGTATGCCCTTTAAGGTGACCTAGGAACAAGGTCGAGTTTTATGATGTCACTTTCCCTCTATCAATTTTATTTCTATGTGAGTCTCCATATCCTTCAGTTCTAGGCAAACTTACGACATATTGGTGGGAAAAAAAATAAACATATTCATGACATTCAGGGTTTTTTTTTTTTTTTTTTTTTTAGCTTTCAGGCGCAATAACATCTGTAGTAACAAGTAAAAATTTTATGACCAGGAAGACATTACTTTTCAATAAAGCTTCGCTTTACAAAATTTAAGAAGAATATGATGTAATTTTTTTTGAAATTTTTAAGTACAAGAATATGTTGATATGTATGGAATTATTGTAATTAACATGGTCATTTTTGTTGATTAATTCCTAAGTTCTTAACTCTTTTTAGTATACTCAATTTTTATAAAATTGCATTACGATATTTTTTTCTTAAAATTTAATAAATTTCTTATTTTTTAGATCTATACGAAAAAAATTCAATAATCTTGAAAATAACTTATTATTCGTTTCTGATTTTTCTTATAAATCAATGGTTTATTTCGGTTATCAGTGTCATGGTTCTCTAATAAGATAAAATAAAAAGAATTTTCTAGAGTGCACCCTAGGATTACGTTGCAAATCATTCTAGTTTCAAAATCGATTATTGTACTTTTAGGATACAGATGTCTTTTTTTTTCATGATTTGAGCTCATGGCATATCCCTAGGAAATTCTTCTTTTAATCTTTGGAATATGCGTAACCAAATTTGTAAAACCGAGATCATCGTCAATTTTCATCCCAATAAGTTAATGTATAATGCCGTTTAATTCGATTTACCTCTGACTCCCGGGCACTTCCCTAACTCGACCATCCAAATGACTTTCTGTCTTCTATGGCCATACGATATCATGTGCCCCTAGGTCATTTTCTTTCCATTTGTAGATCATACCAGAACATTTTTTGTGTTTTCTTTTGATGTTATTCTAAGTATATTACAATCTATGTCTGTTGATTTTTTTTAAATATTAGCGGAAATAGATTATATACAGCATATGATTTTATTGTACAATTCCTTAAATAATCATCAAATGTAGAAGTTATTTATTTTGATGTTTCTATGTTTTCGAGTGTCTAAATACACTGGGATATATTTTAGTTGCAACAGATTTTGTATTCGCAATACCACTATTTTCTAAACTTTAACCGAACTAAATTTCATGAACATTTTTGTTTAAAATATTTCTCTTAATGTGTTCGCATAAGATTCTTAAATATTCTTAATTTCTTTACCATTCTCTTATAATTATTGTTATATAAATTAATATGAAGTAATTTCTGTCTTAAACCAATATTCATTTGATTCAGTTTTTTTTTTCAGAACATTAGATAATAATTATAAATTTTCGGGAGTGGAAATAACAGATTATTTTATCTTCTCCTCGTTGAATGAATAAAATATATAAACTAAAACTTTTTATAAAAATGTTATGTTACGAATTGTGAACATTTTCTGCTTCAACTAATTTCAAGAGGAAAAGGAAGAACTAAATATGAATATATCGCTTTGTAGGAAATTGTGAGACGGAAAGAATAAAACTATGAGTAGGGAAAATAATTTGTTGTGAATATCAGCATCATGGATTAAATTAGGAAATTTAAAATACAATTAAATAGATTTATTATAATGGCTACTTAGAATTATTAGATATTAGGTTTCTTATGATTGTGATAATAATACGATTCAAATTTACAAAAGAAAACACTGTTTGTTTCCATTGATATCATACGCAGTTTCCTAAAATGTAGACAACTCTTATAAATGATCTAAACATTTAAATAAATGCCGTACTAATAGCGTCTGCACAAATATGATACAAAAATCCGCTGTGTTTGCTTTCTATTAAATAATGTAAATGTTAAGAAATATTTGAAAATTTATAAAAAGCAATAAACGATGCTGAAAATACAGCAAGTAGAAGAAGTATTATGCACTCTCAGTAGTTTCAAAAATTGTATTTTAATTTTTATTACCTTTGAGATATATTAGGTTTCAAGAATTCGCAATGCAAGATGATTCTTTTGAATAAGATATGCTTTAAATACTTCAATTTACAAAACATCAAGTACTAAGTAAATTTTGTATTCTTTATTTCAAAAGATACTATTAAATGCCCCAATTAGATTGATAATGTTAATATATATATATATATATATATATATATTGCTTTAAAAAAATTGAAATCTCTTAACCTGTTCTTTTGGAATGGAACAATGTTCCAATATAGTATTAAATCATGACTTTTGCAGCGTACATAGAAACATCATACTTGAAAACAATAACAAATTTTATTTATTTATTTTACTTCTCACTCTTTCTTATGTAAGCATATTCCTCAAATTAATTCCAAATGCAATATTAATAATTCTGAGTGAGGTTTTAAAATTTATATAATGCAACAAAAAGTAGCATAAGTTTCATATATCGAAATTTTATAGTTTTAACAATTCTACTAACTAAATCCCTTTGAATTTGATGGGATATAAATGGAAGGAATATAATTACAAAAATCAATAAAATGTGTTTTTGAAGGTAGCTGAAATCTTTTTGTTTTCGTTTTGTATTTCTTTATCATTTTGCTAAAAATAGAGGCATCTTTACTGATTCCATAAATTAAATATATACGTGAATTTAATGAACAAAACACTAAAATATTGAGTTTTAAATTTGTAAACAAACATGTCACACTATTGAGAATAATTTCAAGTTTTTCAAAGAGTGAGTATTTTTAGGATTTTGATACACTTTTCTCATATTCTTATATTCACATCGCTGGTATTTCCCACATTATAAAACGGGGGTATTGACTACAAATTGAATTAATTTTTTCTAATAAACACTCACAAATGTTGGACAATTGTCACTATTTGTATAAAAAGTAAGGGAAATTTCAGTTAGCAATATTTTATTAATTTTTTTTATAAAATTTTTATTTTGAAATTGTGGTAATATCATTTTAAGCACTCCAGGAATCTTTATTGCATATAAATGCAGCGGATTTTATTTAAAGGATTAAACTGGTGATAATTGCATGATTTACTAATGTAAATTGCTCGTAATTATTTATGCATGTAAATGTGTTTTCTTTATTTAAACTCATACATACGAGAAAACATATACATATATCAATGTTGAAACAGAACTCTTCCAATACTTATATAAAGTAATTTAAGAAAGTAAAAATTATTAGCCACCCGAGGCGCAGTCGTTTTAGTTTAATTGCATCACTTTAGGCGTACCAGATCACTTTTCAATTTTTTATCGTTTGCTTCAGTTTTAATTACATTTCACTTAAATATACACAATTTAATAATTTATCGTTTACATGAATTTTAATTTCATGTAGCTGATATAATATTCAATTTAATAATTCATAGTTTGCTTTAATTTTAATATCGCAACAGTTTATTAATATTCATTTCTCGATATTTCATCGTTTACTTTAATTCTTATAATTAATTGATTAATTTAATTATAATTATAGAAAAGGCACACATTGGGTAGCTAAATCTATTCTTTGTAAAACTTTGCATAGAACATTTTCATTTTTTAAGACTCTCGTAATATAGGCATATATTTCCTTCTGGAAGACGTCTCAGTTACCTTATAAATAAGCCAAACATTCTCTTGAAAAATTTAAATTACTGATCTTAATACTAGTTTTGAAATAAAGTAACTTAGAAATTGAAATATCAGTTGTAATAAAAATTTTCATTCACAAATTTCGATTATACATGTGATAATATTACAAAGCGAACGAGTAAGTGATACTGAAACTTTTAGTACTTGCATTGGTAACAAGGACCTAAATAAACAGCATACAATATACCTATGCATTTTCTATTTGACCCATTATTTAACTTAACTAAAAGAGTCACGAACCCATAGTTAGAAGAATTTGAAAGTCCAGCTATGATTATAAACAATTTATTATCTGCAAAGTTATGATTATTTAATATTATCATATACTTTAATTTATCTATGGTTTAACTGGCTGAGCGAATCTGAAGTAACGATTAGAATCCTAATTTAATTAGTCTCTTTCTTACTCACTCTGGTTCGAGTGAGAAGAATTAATGGAGTTGAGTATTCGAGTCTTAAACCCAAAATAGAGCCTACCTAACTATGAGCCTGAAACTCCTAAGGCTTTATACAGTAGGTTCAGATGTCTTCTTTGGATAACTCCTATTCTTTACTTCTATCCCCAACTAATTACCTTTCAACATCATTATACATTTTATTGCTGCCTATAAATGTAAATTTATACGACTCATTTCGTACATTTGTAATTTCAATCCAATGTACAAAAATCACATTTCATTTTATTGGCAGGAATTTTGGATTAGTACGCAATCAGAAGGAAACTGAAACAGTTAATTGAATTGAAAATGGCAATGTTGAAGATTGTAAAATCTAATATTACAAATGTTAATCACTTAATAGAGGTTTAAGCATTCGCCTTAAATAATTCATACAAGTTTTCACAAACTTAGTTTGAATTTAAATCGGTTGAAAAACATTTTAATGACTTTACGACAGACGATTTTTTAAATGAATTTATTCTTCCTTGTCTTAAAAACATTTAGAAAATGGCTTTTAGGAAAGAGAGTTTAAATATGAATTTGATGCAACCAGATACTTACCTTTTGCGAAATAGATAGACTTTAACTATATAGGAAATTTGTTAATTTAAATCTTATGCTAGAAGAAAATTTATTATAAGATGGCAAAGATTACAGTTAAATAATGTTAATACTTATGACTCCTATACTATTTCCTTCTTAATGAAAAGTAATAAATTAAGTAAAATTCCTTTATTAATATCTCTTCCTATTTTTTTTTTTTTTTTCAAAATTAGAAGCTAAAATATCAATTATGTATAGACAATAAGGAGCTTAATCCAAATGCATTAAATATTTATTAATGTTATTGTTAATGATAAAATTATGAAAATTACATGTAAATATCGTATTCTTGAAGCATTTGAATGCTTAAGAATTTTTATTTAAAAAAAGATATATTTTCTTACTTATTACTTAAATATAATCTTTTGATATTTCAATCAGGATGAAAATGTAAAGAAAATGAAATGAAAAAAAAAAAAAAAAGAAAAAAAACTTTTAAATTACAATTCTTCAATTGGTGTGGGTTAAGTAAGTTACAACGCACAAGAATTTTGTATAACTTTCATAAAAATTGTTTTTTTTTATTATAGCTTTAAGAATAGAATAACGAAACACGGTTAAATCAAAACTTCGAATATTATAAGTTATAGTTTCGTGGAGAACTAAAGTCGATAACATTAAGTTGTTCCCGGAGACCAGTAACTAAATTGGGAATGGAAATATTGCTCAGAAAGGAAATTTAACCAAAAAGTGACAGTATGTCATCTATAAAAAATTAATTCTCACAAAGCAAACACAAATATTTTGCAATACTTTTTATTTGCTTTTTCTGTTTCCAAATATATAGGGCAGGGTCTTTATATTCAAATATTAGAGAACTCTTCGTTCTGGAGTAGAAATATCTAGAGGGAATACTCTTCTTGAGCTTCCACTGAAAATAGAATCCGATTCCCACATGGGAAGATGTGGCGAACTTTTTTCTTCCTGGCGTCATTTTTTACAATTTCCTCTTGTGTTCGTGTTATTTCCTTTTTTTCTTTCATTTTTATAACCTTTCTATTGGTTTTTAACTCGTAGAAATAAACTGCTTCGAGCTGTAAAAATTGAACTCTTTTCATATCCTGTTGCTCGTCGTTTGAAAATTTTTACGAGGAATACGAATCGGGGCTAAATTCATAATCCACAAACAATGTTATTTTATCGCTAAAATTCATCAATATAATATTTCTGTGAATTTATTTTCGTTTCACGTCTGTTGTTTTCATTTAAAGGATAAAAAACTATTCCTTTTTATTGGATTTTTCTGTTCTTAAAATTATTGTTCTGTTATGATCAGAATTGCACAATATTTTTTCTTTCGAAACGTAGGTATCCTAAATACATTGCATGCGAATCTGAAATGTGTAATTCCATATGCAAAATATTTTTAATACATTATCGTCGTAAAAACATAAGGCATATTCAACTCACATTTTTTTGAGAAATAAAATCAATCATTAAATAATTTTTTTAAAAAAAATAATTCAGATAATAAATTCAATTTCTCTTTTTTAATCACATACTACATGTTTTTTTAATACAAACTAAACTATTTGTGTGACACAAGATAAAAAAAAAGAGATTTTTTTACGCTATTTTTAGTTTTATTTATACTCAGTAATTAATTCTAAACTATAATAACATTTCTCGTTATATTAATTCTTACGATCGAAAGCATATGCAGATGACACGTTTATTACCTCTAATTTTTATACATTTAAATCAATCACTACATTATAATTTAAAATAGGTATGTACGCAAGGCTACCCCCCCCCCCTCCTCGCCGCTGGCGATAAAAAATGCCAATGATTGTTGTAAACTGTCACCATACGGCTTTGGAGTGGGGGTTGGGGAATTATTCTGTCCCTGCATTTGTTATACACAAAGATGTATTCAAAGAAAACATGAAGCATCCTTAAATCATTTCAAAAATTATAAAGTGGCTTCTTATCCAACTGAGAGTGGACTTTCGAATAAAAAGCATTTATAAAGCATAAGTGTGGAGACAGAGCATTACGCATTTTACGTTCTGGATACACTTAGAGATTGTTGAGGATATTCCAATAGACTAATCGTTGAAGAACGCAGACAAACATCAACGAAGATTTAAAATATCCTGAGAATACTACTACATTTAAAAGAATCTATTGAAAAATGTCAGAAAATGAAAAATTATAATACCAATTTTCATGTTTTTTTTAAAACTTTCATTCCTTCAATGCGGATTCATACGTATTTTTTGGCTTTATTATCATTCCCTCACTGATATTATTTAACCATACTTCCTTGATCTGTTGGTATACATTATAATAATCTGTTTTTAACATTACGGCTTTGTTTGTGAGTCAATCCTTAGAGTTTCTCACATTGTCTTGTATTTATATGCTTACATTTCACACAGTTATCTGATAATTTACAAAATAAAGCGGGAGGAGGTAAGGATGCTAAAAAGAGAATGAAAAATAAGGTAAGAATATGGAATAGTATAAAGATCTCATAAGAATTCATTAGGATAATGAATCGGTTATGAAGTTATTTCAATCCTATCTCCATCCTCGTGATACTCAAGCACCTTTCTATACTTTATACCTTTCTTTTTATGAAGCAATTTTTCCCAGTGCTTTCATCCCACTCTAACTTCATTTTTTCCTCTCTAAGCTTCAACTTTCACTTACTACTTGAATCCTAGCACTGAAAAATATCAGTAGCTATTTGGATTCGGGAATATAAGAAATCAGTGTTTCAACGTAAGAGTGTTTAGATTAAAGTATCGATATTTTAAATTTGTAAAAAAACAAAAGAGAAATAAATGTAAGCGAATTTAATAATTGTAAGAAACAAAAAGAATTGTTGGATATCCGAATGTGAAATAGTTTATTGATTTGCTTAAGATTTTATATTTACTCATTTGTGGGCTTGAAAATTGATGACGAAAGCGTGAACCTTCTTAGAATTCAACTAGGAAAAAAAAATATTTTGCGTTGTAGAACTTTATTTTTCTCAGAGTGTAATAAAATTGAAACAAAACATATACTTTTAATTTCTTTAAGCATCGAAAACATTAAATTAAGTAATGCTAACAAGCTGTTCAATTTTTTTGTATTTGAAGAAAGCTGTATTTTAGAATCTTATAGAACTAAACTTATTTAACATTCAATCACAATCTGGACTATTTATACATATCAAAACACAAAACTTAAAAAAAAAAATGTTCCATATATTTAAGAAATAAAACTAATGAAACTAACTACAATATTCGTTTTTAGAATATATTGGAGGACATCATTAAATTAAGAGCAAACATGAAAAGATAGCAAAAAATTTCATATTATATTTAAAAATGAAAAGAACAACGAACAAAACATTAAAAAACTATCAAACAGATGTGTTAAGAATTAAATGGACTCATCGATCTGTGACGACATTTAATGAAAAAAAAAACATTTATTAACATTTTTCGATTTAAAACTCAAACTGGAATGACTCACAGAATTATCTAAAATACATTAAACAACAATTTGATGGAAATTTTACATAGTTTTGAAAATTACTTCAATATTATTATGTTCCATAGCTAACACAAATGATCATTAAGGGAAAAAATTTCATACAAATGTTATGGATTTTTTTTGTTCATTTAATTAGTATAAGCTTTTTATGGTGCTCAGGTATGTGACGAAGAGAATATCTTTTCCTCCAATTAAAATTTATTTTTCACCGATTAATATTAAATAAATTATAATTAAGGGTGATAGATTGAATTATATCACTCATTAGGTAATTTATAGTGAAATAATTCGGCAGATTAAATGTAATTTTTTTATTACTATTTTGACACAGGTTATGTAAAATTACTCAATTTCTATCTGAGATATACATTTATATACAAAAATGGTTCGTTCGAATTTTTCATCTACTAATATTAAATAAAACGCAATTATAGCCATAAAACAAACCAGGTATCGATATCTTGTTTCTAATAAGAACTGTTGTCCGTTTTCTTAAAAACATTACAATTGCTATTGAGTTCTGTGAACCTCAATTTCTTATTCTGCTGCCAATAATGTTCGCAGGATTGTACGCCTTGCTTTCTTAGTTTCTATCCCGCGTAAAAACTTTCATTTTACCACTTTCATTTATCCACTTTCATTTTACTTGCAATCCTCTTCATTGTACCATAATAAAGTCTATGGTGATTTTATGTCTTAAACTTACAATTAGACTTACAGATCCTAATTCAGGAAATCTGCAACCATAACTACTTGACTGCAAATACCTCGCGACGACTTTGACATCGTCGAATTGCGAAACGAATCTTGATGCCACTGAATCCTGAAGCATCAGTATTTCAAATTTGACTACTACGAATGATGTACGTGGAATCTCGTGGATCAAAGCTCTCATGTTGGTTTAATGTGGAAAGGAGTTAGGAGAATCATCCTAGGTGTCTTCCTCATTTTTGATAGTGGTTCAAAATTGCGAATTCCGCCGCCAAGGTGGTGTTTTTTCGAAGGGGGACATTAATAAACAAACACATAAAATATATATGTGAGGAGACTTGCGATACGTTGGCCCTTAACTCTATGGTTATAAACTAGAAGTTTTGAAGAAGTAAGCCAACAGAAGTGAATTCAAGTCTTTTGCTCAAGCAATTTAAAAAAGCAATCTTGCATACTTGGAAAGAACTTCAATGTCGACTTACTCTTCTGATACCAGGTCCTCACTTCAGTCTCATATCGGCTTTTTTCAGCTTTTTGTAGCTTCTCAAGTAACCAACTGATATTTTTATTTTCCGTAATTTAAATTTCTTTTAAATAGTTCATCTTAATAACAATATATATGATTAGAAATGACTAACTGATAATTCAGTCTAGAATAGTTAAATTCACCAGACAGCTCACAGAAGGTGATTACTAAACATATGTACATGAACTCTACACCCATAGTATTTCATAACATTTTAAGGAGCTTATTTATTCATATTTTAATTGAAATGGCGTTTTAAAAATTTAGCAAGATGAAAGTAAGCATATTTACAAATAAATATGTCTAAACTGTTTACTTGTGACGAATGTTAGCTTTAATTGAATAAAAAAAATGTTTAAGAACATTTAAGAAAAGGAAGCATAAAATAGGCTTAAAAAACATTTAATGTTGTTATTTGTCTAAGTAAATTAATTGAATTTGATGGAAAGGAAATTTTTAATTGTGACTATTTTTATCTATCTTATAAAAGTGCCACTTAAGATTTTTTTTAAAAAAAAATTGCATGCATTTTAGTATCACACTATACCACACGATTAGATTTCAGAAAGTGCAGCTGAAATTGAACGCTTAATTAAAATACTAGAATGGAATCATATTGCTAAAGTGTTAAAGAAATTCACTATGGGCGCTTTAATATTTGTTACACATTTTATATTTTTTTTTTTAAAAAAGAAGATTCTTAACATTCATTAAAAGAATTCTATTCTCTGATCCATCCGAGTTTAATATCTCTCACAAAAAATAGATTAGTAAAAGATTCCTGCAAACGAATATAAAACTGAGTTTTTTTTTCTTCTGAATTTGTATAATTTTCATTTATTCTTCTTCATTTTTCATCAGCAAAACTGTTTTATCTATATGTGTAATATAATCCTCTCTTTTGCTAGTCACTTCCTTTTTTAATTCCCTTTTCACCGAAAGAAGATTTCTTCATTTTAGATTTTTTAAAAGAAGCGTATTTTTATTCAATTTAACTTTTAAGATTCAAAGTCTTACTCGTTTAAAAAAGATAACTCTCACGATATGGACTCATTTCTTAAAACGTTTTCAAGGGAATGGAAAAAATGAGAAAAAAATTTCTTAAAAATACATCACATGATTCAAATCAATTACTATTTTTTGCTTCCTTTTAGTAATTATGGATAAAATCAAGGTTTCTTTTCTAATATGGATATACTGATTATAAATATTTCTTTCGATAAGTGCTGTTATTTGTATTGCTTCAACACATTTACTTTTTATTAAAACAATCCTAAATTAAGATGAAAAAAATTGAAAATAGACTATGTTACAAATAAAAATTGTAAATTATTATATTTTTCGCATAGATTTTCCCATTTGAAGAATAATTGGTTTCTTAGAAGGCTATTAATAATAATGGGTTTCAATAATAAACAAAA
>BMAW01059160.1:16824-27517 GCA_019974015.1 Nephila pilipes | reverse complement strand
TATATATTACATATATATATGTTTGTGTGTGTGTGTGAGTGTGAATGTATACCAGGTGTGGCTATTAAATAACGAAATTGATTCTGTAAAACATTTTCATACCCTTCCTCTTTCAAGCAATGCTCCATGCGAATTTTGCCTTGTTCGAAACAGTGCTGGTAGTCTACTATCACTTCTACAGGATGATGCAGATTTCGACTTATACAAAGAGATATAAATCGCATGGCTCCAGATCCGGTGAATAAGGTGGATAGTCTAACACTGAAATGTTTCACTTGGCTGGAAACCTCTTAACAGACAATGCGGAATAATATGTCCTTCCCCAATTCGGATCGTTTTTTTTTTCCAAATTCTTTCACGGAATGCAGCTAGAACGTGAAGTATATATATATATAGTAAAATTATAAATTTAAGAGAAAGCAGACTACAAAATAAACAAAAATCAGAAAAATAAAAAATATTTACACAGTTTGAAAAAAAAATTAAAGTCAAAATTTTTTGAAAAAAAAAAGAAGTTAAAATAAAATTATTAATCTGAGTTATTCTAGAATTATTGGCTGAACTATACCAATCAACAAAATATTTTATTAAAAGTAGGTAGAAAACCAAAACTTCAAATTGAAAAGAATCTGAATGCTAAATTCTAAGAATTAAATTAAAAAAGAAAAGCACACAATAAATGCCAAAATAAATCTTTAAAAACCAAAAGGTAGCATAACTATAGCAATAAAAAAGCAGAAAATCTAATGGAGAAAACAACTTTAAATAGGTATGAATGTTGTCTTCTCTGAAAGTAACAGAAAACGAGGCTAGCACAACCAGATTTCTCTGAAAGAAAAAAAATTCCTAATAAAACACAAATTCAAATTGTCCTAACACATGAAATCATTTATAATTCTTACAGTATTTCTTTAAGCATAGATAAATAATTCTCAAAAAATATAGTTTCTTTAACACTTAAGTATAAATTATCGTTTGGTTTGAATAATAAAGAAGCGAAATAAGGAACCTAATTCATACATGGAAAAAGTGAAAGATTCGAACGCAATTGAAAGGTGTGTTACTTACCGTTTGTTAGAAAAGTTGGAGAGGCTTTCATTCTCTTAGTTTGTGCAAATATTCAGAGTTAAAGTAAACTTAGCCTTCTAATTTTATAATATAAGTTTGCTGACATTCTTTAATAATATTCACAAATGGGAATGTTATATTGAACGTTGTACTATTTTCTTAAATGTAATAGCCTGCAAGATTTGTCTTTTGCGGAGTAAACTCTCCCAATTACTCGTACCTGAGAAAATATATAATACGTTTATGTTTCAGGAGCCATAATACTTTTTACAATTCTCTAAATATTTCCTTTAAAAATTTTCAACCAATTAGGATATATCTATATATATTAACGTCATTTACTTTACATTGATCAATAAGAAAATGTTATACATAATAACTAAAATTTTTCTAATTTAAATATCGACTGATTTTTAATAGTTTATTAACGCACGGACCTTCTTTTATGTTGGTTTTTTCATGTTTTTTTTAATTGAGTGGATAAGTAAAAATCTCTCTCTCAGTTTCTTTCGACTAAAAGTAAAAGCGTAGATATTTTATGCATTACTCTATCGACAGGCTTGTTAGTACGGCAGAGAAGTTTGTTGAAAGTTTTCTGTATGACATGTGGACACGTTTCCTCAGCATTATTCAAATGGTGTGATCGGTTTTTTAAAAATAACACCGTGCCAAAGGTGACGGGACATGGTTTGAATTTTGAACCGTGGGTGAAACTTTTTACGTATTCTGTATATTTAAGGGCATATCGTAGTGCTTCATTTCTTCTTTTTTTCTCTCAACCGCCAGTATTTCTTATACACATTGTTCGAATTTGCAATTCGTATATGGTGTTACATTACGCGTGCTCTAAGACACAAGAAAACGAGAAGAGTTTTCGATTTTATAGTGGAACATTCGAAAGGGTACCACGGTATTGAAATTGATCTTTATATCTTTTTTTATGCCACGAGATTATTTAAGATTTACAGAAATATCTTCAACATGGTAAAATGAGTTTATGTCAAGTTTAAGTACTCATCTCTTCTTTAAATTAAAAGTCATAGAAGTCACTTTTTAACATTGACAAAGACACACACACACAAACACATGCACGCACACACAAACACAAACACATACACGCACACACACACACACACACACATATATATATATATATATATATATATATATATATATATATATATATATATATATATATATATATATATATATGGGTTTGTAGAAGAAACACCCGATCATAGAGGGGGCTGCCTGTGCTTCTGAAGGGAGCCCGCTCTTGAAAGAGAGTCGACGGTAGTCATCGGAACGAGGAAGACGCCCTTGTTGATGACTCTAGACGATTTATGATTTAAGACGCTGAAGAAGATTGTTTTAATGTTTTTCAATGTTATTGTGAAATATTTCGTCAAGTATGTGAAACTTTATGTTAATGTGAAACGTCGATATTAAATGTCTGTGTGCTAATTCAAAGTTTGATTTTTATTAAGTAATATCGGCCATCCCACAAATGAGAAGTGGGATAAGGAATAGAAATAGGGATTGAGAAGCCTAATCAGGATATAAACTGATACAGATGTAAATTGATAGGGATGTAGAAGCATTATTGAATGTAAGCACATTAGGACTTGATTAGGATATAAAAATCGTGATAGAGTAGGACTCATGATTAAATTGTGAACATTGAACTGAAAAAAAAGTGTGATTTTTTAATTAATAATATCCTCCCCATATATATATATATCCATCCTCCCCATATATATATATATATATATAATCGTGTAGTGATCTTTAGGTATATCTTGAATAAAAAAATTCCTCGGCACTTTAAAATTTTCTAATAACTTTACAAATTTGAAGAGAGCTAACGTTATTTTAATTTGAAAATTTGAATTTAATCATACTTTAAATTTTAAGATTCATACTTCCCATAATTTTTATATAAATATTAAGCTATACTTCGAAAAATATAACTATGTTTATATAATATTTATATAATAATATATGTTTATTCAAATAATATAACTTCTTTGTTTAGTAAATAGACTCATTTCAAATGTAGAATATCTTAGAGAAATGAATCGATTATATTTTGAGTAAAATGTACCAGAATTCAAGAACAGCACAGTTTGGGGAAAGTACATTACATTTTGGTGTAGTATATCTTTATTTATGTTTATAACATTTATTTTTTAAAATTCAATTTAAGTTCTCAAAAATAATACATACATGTTATCAGAGAAACACACGCTAAAACATTTAAAGAAAAAACGTACAATATACGAAGTATTATTCGGTCTCAGTCACCTTTAATATTTAAGAAATGTTATTGTTATATTTTTTAAGGTATGTCATTCCATTTTTAAAGTTTTCTCTGTACAGTTGTCAATGAAATAAAACTCTGTTAACAACTTTCGTAATCCTCAGAGTAGTTGCACAAAACTCGTATCTTCCGCGATGAGTGATATGAGTCTAAATTAAGATGTCAGTGGAATAATTGATTTAATTACTGCAGTTAGTTAAATATTTTTAAGAAATTTCGTAAATTTTCGTATTTTAAAAAATGTATCTGATTTCTTAGTTTCAAATTAGCTCATTTTTTAAATATCTTAAAAATTTGTTTGAAAGCTCATGAATTATGGGGTATTAAATAATGAGTCTTCTAATATACCTGTAAATTGGATACATCAAATATTTGATGATAATTCTTTTTTACTATCATTACTTTTTGGAGCGTTACTCACCAAACAGTAGATATTTTGTTCCAATTCTTAAAATATAATAATAAATAAAGAATATTGAAATAAAAGAAGGAACTTTACAATAGTTATTAAAAATACAATTCCTTCCAATGCAGTTTCATGCAATTGCCACTATTGGCTCTATAAACATATTTCAAAATTAGGGTTGTTAAACGCGGATTTTGCGAGACCGCGTACTAATTTATAAATCATAATTGACGATCCACATGTCACAAGGAGAAACTAGAAAAATATTACGTATCATTGCTTTAAATAATCTATAAGAGGGTTGCTCAAAAAACACAGAGCTAGAAATCAGAATGGGGACTTCAATGTAATATTGTCCAGTAGTTGTTTTTTTCCTTTTTTCTAAGAAATCCATGGGTAGGACGTTCTTTGCATCCAAAAAATCGTCTCTTCAAATCAAAATTAATATTTACGAGGATTCATTTAGATTCATTCTTGTATATCTATGTCATATTTATTTTGGCGATGTTTAAGACATAACATTACAGAATGATAACACTAACTTATATTAGCAACGGCATCTGCCTTTAAAAAGAAATACTTTTTCAGCCACTCTCATAAATAGTTCCTGACTTTTTTTCCTTCTTTTTTTCGAATATACTTGGTACTAAAGATAAAATAAGAATACAGTTTAGAATATAGGTTACTTGGACCAGTTTCTACTTCTGTCTGTAAAAAGTCGGATTCCATTATGAGAAAATATAGTTCTAAATAAGTGTTAATTAACTATATTAATAAATCCACTAACATCGTTATGTAATTCCTCTAATTAGGTTAAACATTATGACACAGTTTTGTCCATTTCCAATAAAAATAATTAATGGTATACTATTTTTTGTAATTTTTCTCGAACATTCAGTTATACGAATAAATTCGTATACGTATGATTGAACACATAATGTACTAAAATGCTATGCATAACTTCATAGCATCTATTTATTAAAATCTTACGAAGAATTTTCTTGATTTAAACGAATGCAAGGTATATATAAATGAATAATATTTCTAAAATCATTCCTCACATAGATGTGGATTCCTTAAAACCGAAAAATATTTAAATTTAATTTTTTTTATTTCAGCTTACATATTGGATTTGAATTTTGGAAGATTGATGAAAAGGAAACTCCCTTTGCAAAAAAGTGTATCGGCTTGAATTTGGAAATGCATGGTAGTCGTTGTGATTACAAAACCCGTCCTCTATTTTACTTTGAACCACGCCTGAATGTGATGTGATTGTTTTCTAACGTCACACTTAGAAACATCACTAGGGCTATTGGTGAATGACCTCGTAAATTTAAACCTTGGTTTAGTGACGATCATAATACCTGATGATACCACTACACGGTGGGTCTTTCGCGGCATGGAGGCTAGAACCCAGGTCTGGATGAAAATAACGCAGGCCACGAGTCTACGACCACAACAACTAGCTACCGTGGCTTCAACTACGACAGAAACAAGAAAGAGAAGGAAATGGGAAAAGGAAATTAAAGAAACTTTTGATCCTTGATACTTCGACGCTCAGGAGAATCAAATGGTTTCTCTATCTTACTATGCTTAGCATTAAAATCAAACGATCTTTTAAAATGACATTTCTTTTCCTCTTGTTTGCTTCTGAAACCGCCACCCTTTATTGACGATTCTGAACATAGCTCACTTGTTTTTGAAAGGTATTCTTTAAACAATTATTTGAGCCACTTTAATGTAATATTTACAACAATCATTTGTCACAATTTTAAGCATTTCTATATATAATAAATAGTATAAATATTCGCCTGTAAATTATAAAATTAAAGTAATTAAATCAATACACGCAATATAAAATTTTATGAAACATATAATTACATAAAATTATTAAGTTTACATAAAATTATTTTTGTGTGAGATACACTTTAAAGAACATGGAATCTTGTACATTCCACGCAATTATCTATACTTCGCTTTTGTGCAATTTCAGTAACAAACCTGCCAAATTACACAAGAAAAGCAACTAGATCTGTAGCATTTTCCTTCATTATGCAAAACATTCTTAAGTATCCGCGATCCTATCATTTGTCTGTCCTCAAACTAAATAAATTTTTCTAGTATGTTTCGTTTGTAACTCGAAAAATGCAGAATAAAAATGGTAAACGAGCTCTACTTGTCAGTATGTATTTGGGAAAATTTTTGCTGTGAGAATAAAGTTGGATTACAAACATTTTAGTCGAAGTCCTTCTTTAGAGTTGAGTATGTCTTTGCGATAATGTTGCGCTATTCAAAAGCGAGCTGGGTCCGTTCATGACCGGGAAATGCGAGTGTGATTTGATTGCTTATTAACGTCGCACTGGATAGCAACACGATGGAAAGTGGAAACGGACCTTGTCATTTTCAGCATCAGTCAAGTGATGAATGCAACACCTGAGCTCCTTTACCAAACTTCCACACCACTCTAGGACGATTTGATATTTCGACCAGATTTACCGTCCGTCAGCCCTGCTATACGATGGGTCTTCAGTGGCATCAGGTCTCGAGCACCGGTTTCGAACAAAACCATGCCGGACGCTCGTCCGTAGTAAAGTCTTCTAGGCTACCGTTGCCACTCATGACCATGAAAGAGTTAATGATTAGGAATACTTTAATGTACACATTACTTAGGTAAAGTACGCAAATCTCTTATTATATACACGATTCTCTACTTTAACGGATTTATTTATCAACGACTTTCGAACATTGACGGAACATGTACACGATTCACTGAAACTACTAATAAAAACAATGACTTAAATACTTATTTGGGCAGTAGTGTTAGAGGTTTCTTTGTTACAAGTTTGTTTGTTGCCTTAAGATTTGAGACGAAAATAACTTCTGAATTTTTTTCTTCTTTCGTTAATTTAAAGATCAGACATTTTCAAAACAGTGCAAAAATATCAAGGAAACGTTATAAACTTTTATTTTCATAGAATGAAATTCTGGCACAAAAACAATTAATTATTTTACAATATTTATTTAAAGGGATTCATATTTGAAAGAGAGATATAAACATTTCAGTAAATGTATTTATTTTCTTACATAATGATAAATTACTGAACAGGTAAAAATTAATTAATGTATTCATATATTTTTAACAAAGAAGACGAATTTATTACGAAAATTGAATATATAAATTATTAGATTCAAGTATGCTTAAGAAATCCCTTATCTTTTGAGAAAATTCGAAATTAAATAACAATACTTTAGCGGCATAAATATTAAATGTATTTTTCATTAATTAATGGTTATTCGTAATCTACTATTTATTTATTTTCACCTTAAAACAAAAAAGCTCTTCATTAGAATAAATAAAACTAAAAGTAAATATCAAATAAAACTTCTTTTCATAACCGAATTTTTAAAAGACTTTTTCTAAAGCAAACGTCAGCCAAAAAATAGAAATGGTACATTTCTACCTGTTTCGCCATTAGGAAAATGAATTACAAATATTAATCTTTTCAGAATCATTTCGACCATAAATCATCTAGGCATCGATGGTGTTTCCTTAATCTATTCTTTTAAGCTTGTTGCGATTTAATAACCATCACATTAGGATTTGAGATCTCGGTGGGGAAAACAACATTTGAAATATCAATGCAAAATTCATTAATAGAAAGGAAAGAAGTTTTTCCGTTCTTCCAGTTTTGTTTGATTTAAATTGAATTAATTCTGATGCTAATGGATTTCTGAAATACAGAAATAATTGATTCGGTAGTTTTGAAAATGGGTCATCCCCACTTTTTTTTTTTTTTTTTTTTTTCAAGACATTTTCACTTTTGGGTGGATTCTCAGTCCTTCAGCATTTATTCGAAAATTCCATATGAAAAAGGGACTCATTTCCCACCTTAAAACATTTAACCTTTAATATACCTTTTCCTACTAAGACTTCAAATTTGTTTAATATTTTTCTTCAAAAATTTTTGTTTTTAATTGAACTCTTTTGACTTTTTTAAGTTGGCTGAATGCATTCACTCAGTAGTCACTTCATCCACTTTCCCACCTAAACAATGACATTCACTTGGGGTAACCAACAAAACCATTTCCTTCCACATCCTGTTGACAAGCAAGATAAGTTTTTCTCCGCAACGTCTCTTCCTACCGAGAACACAGAAATTACTTCAAAGTCGAGACTTTTTCCAACTAGCTAGAAAAGCCAATGGTAAATTAGCCTCCGAAAACATCTCGAAGATATCGATAAGAGGACCGATTCCGAATTGGAATCCGTCCTCTTATTTCAACACTTCTGAACATTTTAAGCCCATTTTAAGCTCAATTTTATCTTTAAGAACTATGATACTAGCTTGATGACCGTTGGGACGGTCCGGGTATTTGGTAAAAGCGCCACCTGTGTATATGTGAGCATTCATTTTGAAAACAAGTTATTTCCTAGAGTGCGACTCTCATCTTATCCGCCATGTATGTGCTGACTACCTCCCACATGGCCTCACTCTTACGTACTTCTTCATTTTTTCACCTGGTATAGTATTTGTAATTTCTTGCAATCACCGTTTTGTGTTAAACATGTTCGGTATTAATATTTCTATTATTATTCGTGCCGGAAACTATATTCGACATTGCAAGTTTATCAAGTCCATGTTCTCCAGTTAAAAAGAAGGAAATGCTTTAAAAATACTAATTATCATTTATATATTCCAGTAAGAAAAGTTAAGGTTCACGAAAATGAATATGTAAGCCGTTTGGATAATCCAATGGGGCTTCGAAGAACAGATCAGGAAGCTACCATTTATATCGATCAATCATAACGACTCATATAAGGAAATAATAAGTGTAGTTCAACACTATACAACAAATGAGTGTCTAAAAAACTATTTTTGTTTACTGACATTGACTATTTAGTAAATCCAGTAAAAGATTCAATTAGAGATTTAATAAAAAAATTTATGTCTTTACGAGTTGTAGTGGACTTGATCTTTCATAAAACCAAGTTCATTTTGAAAACGGATAATCTTCGAACGTGAAAAATATTTTTCCAGGGCATTTTGTGAGACCGTAAATAATAAAGTGTGCTTTTTTAGATATGGCGTAGTTCCTTTTATTAGTAGAAAATTACTGATTCAAATGTTTCGGAAATATAGAAATTATTTTACTTTTGTAAAATGTAGAACACATGCACATGATACTTTTTCAAAACGATCCTTTCAATTTTAATGACAATATATTATGCATTTTCAAGATTCGTTACATTAGCCGCTTACAATATTAACTAAATGCGTAATTCTCTGCCTTTTAAATAAATTCCTCTCCCACATATTAATTGTTTTTGTGTATACTAAAGAAAATTGCAGTTTTGCCACATTTCGTTATCGTAATTGTTTTTAATGTTCATCTTAAAAATAGCATTTAATGCTATAAGGCATCATCACTGATTCATTTCTTAAATTCCTAATTTTTACAAAACATTTCTTATTATTTTTATTAAATTTTTAGTTTTCTATTCTATAACTTGAAGCATTGATTAAAATTTCTTATATAGGTTTTTGTATAGCAATATGAACGATACTATGTTGGATTTAGCAATATCAAGTTCACGAATTGTTTAAACGCGCGATAATAGGGTGATTGAAAAGTTTTCAGCCATCAAAATCATATGAACGCGTAAAGCGTTTATTATAGTTTGTGTTAGTAATTTTGCACACAATGTTTTTGCATTCGAATATGTGAGACTTGATTTAAAATTCTGTGTATATATTTGAGTAAAATATTATAGTTTTCACTTATGGAAAAGACTGTAAAATGTACAAAGTGGGCATATAATTAACGTATTTGGACAATAAACGTATTAGGACAATAAGATCAATGTATCCAAATACCATCAAAATATTTATGAGAACTTAGGCAGTGATGTTTTCTTCAATACAATAATACTTATAAAAGACTGGTATAGTAAATTGAAAATGGCGTGACTGTGATATAATACACGAGCGTTTCTGTAAAACACTATTTTCACTGATGATTAGATTAAAATAATCAAATATCACTATTGCATAGTAATGAGAGAACTTCCAGCATTATGAAGTGTTGCACAATCAAGATTTGATTTGGTAATGAAACAACTCAATTTGCCAAACAAATTCAATCATTGTACCTCACATGAGTTGAGAGATATTAACAAACGTAGTCGGGAAAATGCTTGCTGAAATTTCCTTCGTGACAGTGTCTTAATCAAATTACTTCATGCATTTAAAAGTGAGCTTATTATGATAATGCCAGTCACACCGATGGATGATCAGAATCAGGATTTTCTGTTGAAAAAAGGCCATTTTTCTATCAGGGAAATTCTTTTGTGCTTCGGGTGAGAGGATATTGTAGTATTCTACTCATAGAAAACCAGATATTTGGCCTAAGAAAAGCATCTATTATCGTATGATGGACAGTGCTAGTGACGTAGTCAAAGTAAACCTTCTAGTTATGCTCAGAAGGAAAAACATTTTGTTCCATCAAAACAATGAGAATACCATACATATGTGGTTGGAAGCTATATATGCTGCGTTTGGATCCATACAGTTCAGACAATACATTTACTGATTTTTATATAATTTCCCATCTGCAGCAGTAACTTAATGGAGCACTTTTAACTTCCGCTGAGGATGTCAAAAAAAGATATCGATGATTTTCTGGCATCCAAATCAATTGAAGTTTGTAGAGGGGAGTTTGAAAAGCTGATTATAGCTCGTTGAAGAACTTAAAACTTGCTCGCATCGTTACTAACATTAAGAGCAATCGAGATGCATTAAATCAACAAAAAAAACTTTAACTACTTTATTCTAGCTTTAAAATGATAATAATTAATATATATATATATATATATATATATATATATATATATATATATA
>BMAW01059160.1:0-16724 GCA_019974015.1 Nephila pilipes | reverse complement strand
TATATATATATATATATATATATATATATATATATATATATATATTACTAATGTGGGGTGTTTATTTAATCTCCTCCTTAACTAAAAATCATAACTAAAACTTTTTATCATCTTAACTCCTTATTCGTCACACAATTTCGACAAAATTTGTTCAAAAATCATCCAATTTCTTTATTGATGTTATTTTGATGTTGATAAAATTCGAAATCTATTAATAAAAGAAATACTATACTTTTCTTTAAATCTGTTGGCTTTCTAAATATATTAACTGTTCACCAATTTACCGGATTTTACGTTATATGTGGCTTTCATCGCTCAAATAAGCCAGGTAGAAATGTTTCAATGCACGCATTTAGAAATATGTGTATGCAGTTTTATAAACAGGAAAATTACTCATATGCAAAACATTCGTAATGTATACTATTCCTTGCAAACGATGATGACGCTTTTGTTCAATATCAATTCTACAATCTTATATCTCACCGTTTACAATAATACATTGTTTCTCTCCTAATCCATTTTTCATTTAAACTCTTCCTACATGAACACCATTCACATTCTCTGGCGGATTTCTTCTTTTTTCTCTACAAGTGGTAAAAGTTCTTAAAATAATACCTCTTGAACTACTCATTTTACAAAAACTGAAAGCGAATAAGCAATAAACACAGAAATTAAATCCTTTCAAAATATGTTTTAATGGCAAAAATTATTCTCACAATATGTATTAATTTCACATATTATTGTTATATGATCAAACTACAAGCATTGCTCCGTTATCTATGAAGCACCTGTGTATATCCAAATTATATGAACGCGGTAAAAAATTCGAATTCCCATGGCTTTATTGCAGAAAAGCATATGCCATGTGAGATACATGCTCGAGAATATTTTTTCTGTGAGCTGCCCATATGAGATATGGGCATGGCAATTATGGAATTAATAACAGCAAAGCTGAATTTAGTTCCAATATATTTTTCTAGTTATTGTATCGTTCTTAGAATATCATTTTATATCTGTTTTGCTCCTTTAGAATGCAACCGATCTTGCTACTTTCTCTACCTTTTCTTAACTCAATTTTTTTTATCCAAGAAACCAAACTCTCTGTCTTCTCATTTCCTATACATTACATTTCTTATGTAGTAATAATACCCATTTGCACAAATCTCGGCTCTTTCACAAGTCGATGTTCTCAATTCAAATAATGTTTTAAAGCAGCTCCTAGGGTCTTTCAAAAAGAAAAGCCGTGAGAACACATTACAAAGTGCAAAGTGATAACTATACATTTTACTTTATATATTTTAGCAAAAAAATTATTTTCGGAATAAAAATAGGGAGGAATGGGAAACTTTTCAATCAAGCTGATATTAATTATTTACACCCCAAATTTCTATTAGTTTATATATTACTGTTTGCATTTGCAAAGGACCCAATTTATAGCAATTCTTTATTAATAAAACAAGAAAAACAATATGCTAATTAGTCTATCCATTATCCTAGATACTTTTTTCTAAAATTTCAAAAGGAGTTGTTGGTTTCGAATGAAAATAACAATGAAAAAGGCATAGAAAGTATTCAAACTTTCCAGTTCAAAAGATAAAAAAAAGAGAGAAAAAAAAAGCAAAATTGCGGAAGGAATTAAATAGCAATAGTGATGATACAGCCAAACAGGGAAACGAAAAAAAAACATTTTTGAAGATCTTAGCGTCTTTTTTAAAGAAAACAACTTTTCCAAACATTTCTCAGAAAATACGAAATAAATCTGAAAAGTGTAAAAAAAGAGGTAAAGAAATGTAAAAATAACACTTTTAGAGAAATCGACTGTTGTGAAAAGAAAAAGTTTGTATCAAATCATTCAAGGGTCACCCCAGGGGATAGTCGGGATGACATAAGTTTCCTCGGTTTGTTTTGAAAAGTTACCATTGAGATGATTTCTAGAAATTATTAATTTTTCTTTTATTCTTAGTAAAAAAGTTTTATTTTCAAGATCTGAAGCAAATAACTGGTTTTATTGTCAAACTTGTCACTTATTGTAATCATAAGAATCTTAAATTACATACGTAACTGCGTATGTATACTTTATATTAAGCTGTATCTTTCAAACCGTAATGTATTTCTTAGGAAGTTTAATGACAACTATACATGTACATGCTTAAAATATAAATCAGAAACAAAAGCTTTATTTTATACAATAAATACATGGTATACCGTGTTTTTTTAAGGTTTTATTGAAAACTGTAATGATCCAGGTCTGAGTACAAAAATTTCTTAAAAAGACTATTTTTTATTAATAGTTTGAGTAATTTAAAGTGATTAATTATTATTTGTAAAATTGCGAAGTGATTTTTAGTGATTAATTATTAGAATTGCAAAGAAATTTTGAGCTATTATTAGAATTAATGTGATTTTAATTATTAGAATTGCTCTCTTCTTTTTTTTTTTTTTAAAGAAGACCAATTATTCATTTCGTTTACCGTTTATATCTGGGCCATTTTGTGCTATACTACGCTTACACATTTACGAACATTTCATTTTATTAATATAACTTAAACATCAATTAATTCTATTCAGATGAACGTGCTCATAACTTTTCATAAGAACGTCTTTAAATCCTACAAATGAAAACCTAATGTTATATTAATTTTATATTTTTGTGATGCTACACTTATTAATTATAATTGTTTGAATAAAATCATTTGCTAATTTATAATTACTATTTACGTTACTGTAATGTGTTAACAAATGTTGTAAACTGTATTTCCTTTATTCGAATTCTAGCTTACGGTTTGTTATGTTATTTTCTAATTCATCCTTTGTGAATCCAAACTCTAGTTGTGATATCGTTTCAATTATATTTCGTCAAATTGACCTCTCTATTTAAAACTCCTTGGGACTGGTACTGGTTTGTGAGACCCTTGCAACAACTGGTAATTACTGGGGTATGGTTAATCTCAAAAATGGTATGTTTTTGTACTTGTAACAATATTTTATATTAATAGTAATAATATATCTGGAGAAATATAATTTCAATAAAATGTGTTTTAGTCTCATATTTTATTTTAATAATTTTCAAACACAACCGCATTAAACATTACTTAAATTGTAAATTTAATTACACTTTTGCTCACCTATTACCAACGTGAAACTTCCGAAAATTGATGAACTGATCATGCACATACATACATAATTATGTATTTTTATAAATTATGTATTTTTAAATCAAGAAGTTAAATCCAAATTTTAGTTTATATTAAAGATGTTTTTATCATTTTATGAAGCTTTTTTAATTTCCGGTTAACAATCTATAAATCTGTATTCTAAATTCGTTTCTAATTTTGTGTAATGCGGTTAGGAATTGAATCAGTTTATAAAGTCGTTATGGAATACATAAAAATCGAAAAAACAGAACGCTTTTATGATTGGAATTAATTATTAGCATTGTACTGAGAAGCAACACTGGAGTTATTGTCGATGGACCTCATAATTCTAAGCATGGTCAGGTGTCGAAAGCTACAGCTGAGCTGATACTTCTCTGACTAAACTTCCGCACCTCGCCTAAGGAGGAATTAGAAGCTTGTCTAGATTTCTCGTATGTCAGTTCCTCTAAATAGTATTCACTCTAAATTGTGGGACATGAAGTTACAAATCTCTATTTTTATTTTTCTGTAATACTTTTCTCGTGATTTTTGCAATGCTAATTAAAGCTGTTTTGTATTTATATTAGTTGTAATTTTTAAATATGGTTTATATGTGTATTGGTTGAATATTATATATACATATACATATATATATATATATATATATATATATATATATACACACACACACACACACATATATATATATACATACACACACACACACACACACATATATATATATACATACACACACACACACATATATATAATCAATATTTCAATACATATACCGCATTTAAGTCGGCTTTAAGAACGTTGGTTCAGTCTTATTCATCGCTATCTGTGCATTAAATAAACGTCGTAAGTTCTTTAATTATTCGCCCATCTGATTGAAAGTTGAATCATATTGAAGAGTTTCCATTTTTTAATTTAGGTTCTTTACAGACTCGTGATGTGTTCCTTTTGTGTCAAAGAAGTAGTTGGGTCAATAGGATACAAAGTTATCATTTGCTCTAGATTTTTGTTACATGGCCTATTTAAATATACAATTTCATTTTTGTTAGATCTAAAAATATGTAGAATTAATACCGTGCTTAAAGAAAATAATGAATGCTTACTTATTGATTATGATGTTGGAGATGTGGTGTATTTCCTACGTTACTTCATTCTACGTCCACCTTAAAGTCAAATTAAATAGTTAATTAATTTAAAACTCATATTGAAGATACACCAAAAAAAGAAAATATAGTTTATTAGCTATCAATATTTAATACGCAAGATATCTCTGTTTCTATAATCCCCTTTAATTCAGTTAATCCAAATTTTAGTTCAAACTGTTAAGTCTTACTTTACCAAATCACTTATTTCGATTCAAGCATTTCTCGATTATAGCAGATAAAATTACTATTACTCTAACAAGGAATCACTTCTAACTAATTTGAATACAAACTGAAAATAACTATTATTCACTCCAATTCACAAACATCTGTCACTTTGTCGTTATTCTCTAACTTCTTCCCCTTTTCTTTTAATTATGTTTCATTTATATATATTTATCCCTAAATCAGTTCTCATCTTCATCTTATTTACCTAATCACGTTTTATTTGGGCCCACAGGGAGTTGTAATTGTATACAATTCCACTTACCAAAAAGTCTCGAAGTGAAGCTAAGAGAAAATCGCGAATAGCCCAAAATCACATTTTATTTGAGCAAAAAAAAAAAAAAAAAATCCAAGAACAAACAAATTGAACAAGAAATTAACGAAACTTATTTGAACCTTTGTAAACTTGGTGTTATGAAATGTTAATGAAAGAAAACTTACAGATTCGGTCACGGCTCCAAGTCCTCCCGTTGGCGTCTCATAGAATTTTGTAGAGGGAGGTGCTTAACTCATGTGTCGTCCTCGTCACTTGACCGAAGTTCAAATTCATAAGGTCCATCGCTAATTGCATTCGTGTTGCTTCTCAGTGCGACTTTAAGATATCACAATCACTCATTCGATCTTTTGGTATACATTATAAAAATCAGCTCCAAGAATTAAGAGCCCTCAGGGACTTACCTTCTTCAGGCAAGTAAAAGCATTACTCACCTTAGACACCCCATTGATTATTTTCATTTCACATGGGATTTTCTGTCTTTGGCAAACACAGGCGAAGCGCCATGTTAATGCTCAAGCGATTCTTCCTATTTTTGAGCTTCCTTCTTGCGAACAAATTTTTTTCCATATTTTCTTACATCTTGTTCGACTCAGTTACATCTTCCTTGACATAGTATACGCATAATCTTACTCCTGCGCCATTAAACTCTTCCATCAATCACTCACTGGAGAGCTAAGGATTATTGTAAGAATAACCAACACTCAAACAGGGATAATTTTATTTCTTTTGAAAAAGAATATATTTTCTGCACCTTTCAGGAGAAAATACCTATTTTTTTCCGTCTTTGAATTTCAATGATTGGCACACTTATTTCATATTTATATACAACAAGGAGTACACATTCAGAATCGGACCTTCTATCCAAGGCAATATACCTAAAACGGTAACAGATCAAAGAAGGAAACTAAAATGACATTAGGTATTAAAGTCCTAATGTACACAAAAGGAGAAAATTGTAAAAAATGGTGCTAGATGTAAGATCGTTTACCACTTTTCCAAGAGGGAATTGGATCTCTTAGCAAGAACGTGAGGAAGCATCAGGTCGGGAGATATTCCCACAAGGGATTTCACCATTTACAACTTGTTTACTCTCTTTGTATTTTTATACAAGGTTCCAGTAATATTATTTTATAATTTCTCTTTTCAAAACTTGAGGTGGAAGGACATTGTAATCATTAGTAAATAAATATGCTAATTTGTCCTCTTTTTATTAAACTAACCTCATTACTGGTATTTATAAATTTCCAATTATAATTTTTTTTTAGTTTTGTGTGCGAAAAAAACCACTTTCGTTTATTGTGGTTTACATTTAGAAATATTTGGTAAAAGCGAATTATAATTAAGGTGACTGAAAGCGATAATAAATGCAAGTATGAAAATCAGTCAAGGTTTTAATTAAAGACGACTAAAAAGTGTAAAAACCAGTTTTTTTTAAATGTAAAAACATATACACCTTGAAAACGTGGGAAAATAAAATTAGAAGCTTTTGGATAGTGATAGCTTAGTAAACATGATCACATACTCACGGGTGGTGGTTTTCGTCCAGTCGCGAGTTCGGGCCTTAATGCCACAAGAGACCCGCCGTGTGACTGGAGATGATTCACGTCATATCTGTCGGGGCCCAAAGTCCTCTCTTTAGCGCGGTGTGGAAGTTAGGAGAGAGAGTTGACAGCTGAGGTGTCGTCCACGTCACTTGACCGAGATGCAAAATTACAGGTTCATCGCCAATATCCCTCGTGCTGCTTCTAATAACACCAACCCCAATAGAAACTTAGATAATTAACGATAAAATAAATATCATGACAAATTACACTTATACCTGAGATAAGAAAAAGAAGTATTAACGCTTTAAACTATAATAAATTATGTACTTTTTTATAGCTGAAAAAAGCATTTCAGCACCTTTTAGTCTATCTTTTCAAAAAAGGCTTGATTAAAATATTTTTTACTTATATATCTTCAATTCATTTTGCATCGGAAATTTAAGACTAAACGTGAGCTATACATATGTGCTTAATTTTAACTCAATTGAATGTTGTTAAATACAAGGTATACGGGCAACAAGGCCAATACTCTGCCCGTACGACAGAAATACGTCACTGTTTGAGCATGCCACAGTACATGTACTTATAGAAGTCATACTTGTCACTAAATTTTCAGCTCGATTGCATGAAAGAACATGGCAAAGTTACAGTGCAAGTTTTGAACTGCAAATACAAGCATTCGCATGAACACAACAAGATAAATAATAGCTTCTAACAAAGGCTTCATATTTGCCTTTTTATATTTTTCCGTTAAGAAATAGAGGATACTTCGTTGATTGATTGTTATTCGAAAATACAATGCCCTCGGAGACTCACCTTCTTCATGTAGGTAAGGTCATCATAATCTCAAAGTACCCTATTGACCTTTTTCTATCCCATGGAGTTTACTTCCTAGTGATCTTTCTTTATTTTCGACCTCCCTTCTTGTCAATCATTGTCCGCGGTAGCCTAGTGTTCATGATTTCAGATTTGTGGTCGGCGATTTTCACTCAAGCGAGGGTTCGATTCTCGGCCAATAAAGACCCACCGTGTAGCCGGGGCTGATGCACGTTTAATCTGTCGGATCCCAAAGTCCTCCCGTTGGCGTGGTGTGGAAGTTAGGTGAGAGGGTGCCAGCTCAGGTGTCGTCTTTGTCACTTGACAGAGGTTCAAAATTACGAGGTCCGTCGCAAATAGCCCACGTGTTGCTTCTAGTGCGACGTTAATATAAACTAAATTAATCTTTTCAATCATTTTTAACTTTTCTTCCTCTTTTTTAGACGTCTAGATCACGTTATACCTTAATTGATGCAACATGGGCACATATGGCTTTTACGCCATTAAATTCCACCATCATTCACTTGAGAATTTGGTGGATAGAACGCTAGAAAATTGTGATTTTCAAAATTGTAAAGAAAAGTGTGGGACCGCATCAGTTAATATATATATTCATTTTCTCACACTTTCTCATTTTCTTGTATACTTCCTTCAAAATTTATAAGACACAGTTTTCCATAAGACTTCAGATTTTCTGTATAACAAAATGAGGTTATTTCCTGCATAGTACACATATTTTTTCTAATAAACTATCACGAATTTTAGGCTTTATTTTGTACTTAAATAAAATGGAGAGAAATTTTATATATTGTGCATATTTTTTTGAAAAATTTAATAAATTCCTGTTATATTTAACGTATAGAATATTATTTGTATAAGTACGCCGTAGTTTTTAAAGCTATAAAGGAAGTGGAATTTATGCAAAAGATTTGCTTAGAAGTAAGTACAAGATTTACGAGAACAAGTAAATAAAATTACGGATTATTAATTGCGGTACCTAATTAATTAAGCATATAAATGAGATTTATATATAAATATAAGTAAGTAGATATCTCAATATTAAAATATAGCAGATATTACTTTTAACTCTTAAAAAAGAAGGTTGTTTGAACTTAGCATAAAATACATTTATCTGTTCTAAGATTTACAAAGGCTTTGGGGTGATATTACTTATGTTTTCTGTCAACTTTCTTTGTAATTATAAGATTTAATTCAATTTTTATAATTTAACTCTATCGTAAAAACATTTTAATGTAAACAAATTGAAATTTGAAAAATTTAATGCGGAGAATGGGATTATTAATCATGGCACCAAATGGCTAAATCAATTGAGTTATTTATATCATGTTAGTCACAAAATAAGTGATTACTATCATCTTTTTAACTCAATAAAAATTTATTTAACCTCTTCAAAGACAAACCTTCTCTTAATAGTGAGAAAATGAGGACTTATTTTGATTTTATTACGATTTATTCATTTTATGATGATAAAAATTCAAACAGCAAGAAAAGGGGGGAGACAATAAAAATGCCCCAAAATCCATAATGCTCACATTCGGGTCACTAAGAGTTAAAAGTTATATGTAAATGAAAGACGTCGTACCGTTTCTGATGAATCGGTCTGCTCGTAATTTATTATGTACCATTTCATCAAAACCCGAACATTCTTCAACAATTCTAACACATCTGGATAAATCACATTGAATTTTCGTGTCAAATAATATTTTCAAATCTTAATGATCTAGCTTTCATTTTTTTGTCTTTCTATAATAATTTGCCTTTCAGTTAAATTTAGCTTTTCCATTTTCATCGAAACCTGGGCACAAACCCTCACAAAAATGAATACATTTCTCTCTACTCTTACACGAAATGTCAAATTATTACTTATGGTTACATTAAGTAAAAACACCTCTTCAAATTCATAATTGTATACATACGTGAACGTTTGTAAATGTCTCATAAAATCGAAAACTAATTGCAAATTTCTTTTTTTTTAATTTCTACTAATTATTAAAATTAAATACATTTATTACATCTGATATTATTTTTTTATCAAATATTAGTGATTTGTTCAAATAGTTCAATAATATTGACAGTCAAAATACTTCTTTACGCGATTTTCTTATTCCTATGCAACTGTGAATCACAACTACCATTATCAATGTAGACAATCCATAAGATTTGAATTTTTATATGGGAAGAGAGAGAGAGAACTATTTATTACTAAAGTCTTCTTATTAATGGCAATAGTTATAATTATAAAAAGTTAAATGTCCACATATGTGGCATTGGGCGTCAGGAGATTAATAAAATTTATTGACAACCGATATTGAGATGTCATGATAAAAATTAAAAATGGTTTCATTTCAAGATCCATCTCTTTATTGCTATATTAATAACTATGAAAATACTGATGCTATAACAATATTAAAAAATACATATTAAAAATATCCCACGTGTTCGTGTGATTGATTTAGTTTTCATCCCAACGTAACGGAAATAAATTTCTTTCAACAAATTTATGTTCCGTTAAAACAACAAATCATCAACTCAGAGGAAACTAGACGCTTTAAGCCTTGCGTATGGCATAAAAATCCACCATGTGACAATTCGATACTATTAAATAAAAACCAAACAACTAAAATGTAAAGAATAAATCCAGCAAAATGGTTCTGGCTTGAAATGTTTCAAAGTTCCTTCAGACGAGTTTTAACTTCACCGAATATCAGAATTCTACATAATCAATATTGGAAGCAATAAAATCCGGAAATATTTTTATGGTTGAAGTTGTATAAATTGATAACTTATGGGGTAGTGTTTACTTGATTCTTTTTCCGCTGCTGTGGAGAAATATATTCTTCTATAAAATACATTTCTAAACACTTCACAGATCCGTTAAGATTCCACTTGGATTGAAATACTATACTCAACACATTTGATTTTTTTTTTTTTTATTTTTGCTCTTGATATTGTCTCAAATTATTTTAAATCACATTTGGAAAAGGAAATAAAATTTAACACCCTATGACTGAAATATTTAAAAATTGATTTCCGGAAACCATTAGCAAAATCCGGGAGAGACTTTAGGTAGTTCGTAGAATGACTTTTAAACTTACTTTTAGGTTGTAGTTAAAGGTTTGATGGGTATCATATTTTCATCTAACTTTATATATATATATATATATATTGTAGTGACCGATTTTGTTTTGCGGTAAGAGTGTCTGATTGCGAGTACTGCCGACCCAAATTCAATTGCCGGGCTTTCGGCTTGGTTTACTAGTAGTCATCATTCAACTCAACTCTTCATTCTTCCAGAGACGATAAACGAGTATCAAGTTCGTTTGGAAAGTCGATTGGGAATCTAGCAGCGGGATAGACAGTCGTCCTGGATACTAGATAGTAATTAACCCCCTTTCCCCAAGCTCAAAGGCTACAGGTATGAAGATGGTGGCCACCTAATGGGAATTTTTAGGCCCGGGCATACTTTCACTTGTATTTATTATTTCGCACTGCTTTGATTAGAGAATTGATTATCAGTTTTGAGCTCTTTTTAAACATATGAGCCTATTTCTTTGAAAATGGTGTAAATCCATTTTTAACAAAAAAAAAGTTAGTTAATGTTAACAATGAATGCAATCTTCTATGAATTTTTTTATCTAAAAACAGTTCCTAAAAAATCCTCCAAGTTTCTCATCATATTGTAAATATAAATTTACGTAGTTATTGAAATTACAAATATAAATACTTTGAAGAAGGTGTAAGTCCATTTTTTTCCCGCAAAGACATAATATTTAGTTCAATAGCTATATTACATAATTTCCCTGTTTCATTTTTATATGGTTGGAAACATTGCTGTTAACATTGTTCTATTCTTGTACGCCATGGCAACGAATGGAGGAAGCGAAATGGTTGCAGAATTGAAGAGAAAACAAATGAACAGAACTTTGAACTCATCGGTAGTGATATCTTTAATCACATTTAAACAGAAACGAATTTATGTGTCAAATATAAAACATGTTAATAGTAGTTTTTCAATTTATCATTTACCAGAAATAACCTGGATGTCCTTTCTCCGTAGAAGTCATTGAAATTACAGCTCAGATTTTACAGGAAGATGAATACGAAGATAACCCACCAGACTTCTACTCTCAAAGCATTTTACTTTTTCATTTCGATTGTATTAATCTATGCATTCCTAGGTATAAAATTTTTCTCTCGTTCAATTTCCGTACTTTTCCTGTTTATTACAGTGTACAAAATTTATTTTCATTTATTCAATTATTAAATAATTAAATAAATTCAAATAACATTACTTGAAGATATATTGAAATAAAGTCTTTATATTAATATTTTTTGAAATTTTTTTCATAAAAAATTGGTTTGATTCAATTGAAATCCCATATTTAATATATTATTAATGTATTAATTTCACATTTTGTTGACTTTAAAAGTGGTTTAAGTCCATTTGTGATAATCAAAAACATAAGTGTCTTTTAATTAATACTTTAAAAACGATGTACCAATATTTTCCAAACCATTATAATACAAGTCCTTAAGTATACCCATGTAATGAAAAACGGATGTACACTACTTTCAAAGAAAACAGCTTATATTATAACGGCTCATTTTCTATCATTTCAAAGTAGTATTAATTCGTTTTAAAATGCATGTAAATGTATATATATTTTACTTCAGATAAATAAAATTATAATCTTTGGTATGACTTCGGCCGTTAAAATCTTCGCCACTTTTAGAGGACTGTTTTTCACCCCCATATCGTCATAAGTGAAATTCCTTTAGCCTTGAGGGTTGGAGGTGATATGAATTCCCATTCTTTGCGTAATTCATCCAGTTCTTCTTTGCTACACCCTATAAAAGGGAAACAAGGGAAAAGAAATACTTTTCTCCCCTAATAATTATTCTCCTGTTTCTAAATTCCCTTTTTCTGCATGGTTATAAAATCTCTTAACCAAAGAGAAACAGGGAATTCCTCATCATGTCACCTATTAGATGCTTTTAACTCTTGTTGTTGAAGACAACCATCGTATGATAAAGACTGCTTGGAAATACTGAAGTTCTGAACTCTAAGCGCCATGCTAACAATTCAAAACGACTTGTCAAATAAATCAGCAAAGTAAAAGGTAAACCAACAAGCGTTAAATAATAAAACGTGCTCGTTGAGTTTGATACGACAAAATTGTAATCCTCTTGAGATACAGCATGAAGCATTCCACTCCTCTTCCGCAGTGGGGAAAAACCTCTCTAAATGCAAAGCTTCCCTGTTCGAAACCCCATTTTAATATTAAATTGAACAATATACCGAAACGCCGGAACAAGTTTTTATGCGTGTATACGTTAAAAACTGCGATACTAGTAAACTGTGAAAGTACAAAATAAAAATTAAAAAAAAAAAAAAAAAAAAAAACCCCGTTAAAAAAAGTATTATTAACAGGCACCTACCGGAGTATTGTAGCCATGAAGATTTAGTAGTTAGGATGCATTACTGAGAGCACTACGGACCCAAATTCGATTCCTGCTGGCTTGGGTCGTTTGTCATTGGTCAATTAAGCCCGTCATCCGGACTAGCCACTAGACTTGGACACTAGCTATTAATTAGCGCTATAGACCTAAAGGCTACAGAAACGGAGATGGCGACCACCTAAGGCCCTTAGTTAAAAATAAGTAATTTGGATGAAAGAAGCTTTGATTAAAATAATCCAATTATCAAGATGTTGAATACTGAATTCGATTCCTTAAATACCCTATAGAACTCATCAGATCAAAATAACGACTGTACTGGGAAGCCATGCAAGCAGTGATATCCTTGCTCACAGGAAAGATTTTTTGACAAATTGATACCCTGTACACCTCTGTACTTTCTACTTCTTCAAAGGGTAGGTTCAGCTGTTGGTTAAATTTGAAACTGGGGCAAAGGCTACCAATTCCCTGTATTACTAGCATTGGCCGTATTACCCACCGTAATTGTAATTTAAAAAAGTTCGAAATGAAAAGTAGAAACTGGAGTGAAATAATAATTCATGTTCCCGCAGCGAGAGTAAATTATTACATTCCGTCAATAAATTTGAAAATTTATTTGTAATTATTGTGTGAATAATCATTGAAAAACCACCAAGTTAAACCACCATCTAAACTTCTAATAGAAAATATTTAGTTATTCATATATTTTGTAATTTTCATTTTGAAAGATAAATTATCACAAAACAACAAGGTACGAGAAATACAATAATACGGTAAATAGCAAACACTGTGTTACTTGCATAATATAGAGTACAGACACAACTTATTTTTTTTTTTTAAATGTATTTAAAGTTATAGAACGTTACGTAACTAGCAAATCGAATGAAAGAACTGAAATCAAACACAGTTATTCAAATTTATAAAGAATAACTCGCAGTTTTCAATCAAAATGAAAAAAATAAAAAATGAGACTTTTGATAGACTGTTTGATTTGATGGTAAATAAAATTTTCTAACAATTTAGATGGCGCGTTTAATTTCCAACAAATTGTATAAGCACCATCATGTTATTATATATATATATATATATATGTATTTTTCTGTTTGTGTTCCGAAATGTCAACATCAGTTTGTTCTCTTTAAAATCTATAGAAAAAACCTTGAAAGAAACTCAATTCAAACAATAGATGCTGTGAAAGTAAAGCAAAATATCGCACACATTAAACTTTTTTATGTTTGCGATTTCTCTCAAGAAAATAACGTAAATAAACTTTACACTCTAACACATATTGTACACGATTTGCAATAACTAAAAAAAAATCTTATATTTTTTCTTGATTGGCACAAATTTGTGTTTGGCACAAATTTGTGTTAGGCACAAATTTTCTTCAAGTCATAACATTGGCGGGATGTGCAGGTGTCGTCCTCGTCACTTAACGGAGGTTCAATATTATGAGGTCTGTCGCGAATAGCCCTAGTGTTGCTTCTAGTGCGACATTAATAAAAACTAAACTAAACTAAAATTTATCGAGATGTGAAAGTTTGGAGTTCGGTTTGCCAATTCAGGAGTCGTCCTCATTTCTTGACCGTTACCCAGTACTTTGTGGTCCGTTTCCAATGAGTGTCGCATTGCTTCTAAGTGCGACGTTATTAAAGCAAATAATCAACCAGCCAGGAGGCCGTCATTCATCTACTACTACTTGAAGAGTTCTTTTAAGTGCTTGTTTAATGAAACTACAATATTTATTTTGAGTGGATTCAAAGTAGTTTGTTTCAAAAAGTTTATTTCCTTCATTTACAATATTATAGTGGCTTGTTCAGTGGGCACAAAATACGGCCCTTGGAGGCTTGCCTTCTTTAGACAGATACGGGAATCACAGTCATGAGGCACCCTCATAATATTTTTGGGGGAGGGGGGAGTTATTGTCTTTGGTAAAGACGAGTGATGGGTCCACTGGATACCCCAGCAATACTTCTCTATTTTTAATTCTTCTTCTTGTCAACCAATTTATATTTTCTTCCTTTTTTTTCAAACGTGAAGATCACAGTTATAACTTGTTTGGTGCCACATAGCCATACCTAAATATTGCACCATTAAACTTTACCATCGCATCATATAATATCACGTGCACCATATATCAGATAATGATTCCTTTTATTACCTTTAGAATACTTGAAAATACTTGGAAACACTTTGGCAAGCAAATTTATGAAGGCGAGAAAACTTTAGCGATAAATACTGAAAAAGTAAATGCTTAAGGGGAAGCAGGGTTTAGAAAATTGAATTATCAGGGCTTAGCCCTCACTTTCACAAAATCAAAAAAAGCTCAAAAGTTATAGTACACTTATTGTTCTAACAACGCAATATTTGAGAAATAAAATACATTTAAAAAAAGAATTCACATTTATGTGCATTTCTTTCAACAACTTCAACAAGTCAAAAACTAAACTAAAAAAACGAAACAAGATTATACGAAACTTCTCAAATAATTCTTATCTCAGTGTTTGTATAAAACAATTTATAAACGACATAATTATGTTAAATAGTTCAGAAGAATTTAACATAAGACTTCTATCAACTGAAGCTCGAAAAGGCTTTCCTTTAACAACACGTATAAAATTCTACGCACCCTTACAAATTTCGCGTTTGCTTAAGCCGTTGTTTCAATTTAAACCTGGTTTGATCTTTTTGTTACGTAATTCAATACGATCCCGTATTCGGAATAAGGTTTTATTTATTTATTTTCGTTTCAATAAGCAAACAGCGAAACTTGTAAGTCTTCTCTCTTAAGTGAGGTTTCACTAATGCATGGATTTCCGTTTTTTTGTATCTTATTTAAATGCAAAGCCTTTGCTGATTACGTGTACATGTGACATTAGGGAAAATGTACGCACGAAAGCGGAGCATGTGAATGATAACAAAAATTAATCCTAGTACTTTGTTATAGAACACCACAAATAAGTTTTCTCTTGTCGAAGCAGATGTGTTTGATATAATTCGGATTAAATTTTGTGTGAAATATCGAGATGAACGTTAAGTTTATATATTCAATCGTGTAAACAGAAATTGCTTCGAAATAAATAAATAAAAAAAAATTACTTATCATGAGTAAGAAAAAAATAATTAAAATTTGTATTTAATTGTAACTACTGTAACTTCTTTTTCATATTGCATTTGATGTTTTTTACATTCTGTATATCTTCTCGGATCGAGACCTTCGCCTTTGGAATTTTTCGTATGGATTCGAAAGTTTGACCATTAGTTCGTGCCACATCGCTGCTCGCACTAATGCCCAGTGTCATTTTAATTGACATTTATAATTTCAGTACAGTGTTTTTAATATTTTCCAGAGGGTTACGTATCACATTTGTACAATATTACAACTGTGTACTTACCGAGTACACAGTTGTAACATTGTACAATTATTAATATTCCCGAAAATATAATTCTTGAATCGCAACAGTTGTTCTTCAAGCACTAACAAAACGAATATGCGTATAAGCATGTGATAAAATAACCCTTCGCAACTTGTTTTAGCAAAAGCATTGTTTTACATTAACTTGTGATTTGATTTTTGTTTTGCGGCAGCGCTTACCTAGTGATCAAGTTTGCGAACTCATGGATGGTGGGGTTCCATTGAGTAATGAGTTCGAACCTTGATGCCATTAAAAACCGGATGAGGGATGACACACGTTCAATCTTTAGAGGCCTCAAATCCTCCCGTTGGCATGGTATGTAAGTTTGGATAGGAGAGGATCAACTCAGGTGTCGTCCTCGTCACTTCACCGAGGTTCAAATTTCGAGGTGAGTCTCCTCTCGTATTGCTTCCGAGAAAGAAATACACAAGCAATCATTCAGTCATTTGTTATGTGTTTGTTATCGATATCAAAAAGTAAAATTATATATATTTTTTTAAATTATTCACTTAATTTCTAAAAATTATAATCCTTAAGAAAGTTACAATTCTTAATTACTAAATAATTTTTTATGTTTCATGATGCGCAACATTTTTCAAACAAGTCTCATAAATGAGAGAAGTGAACTGTTTTCTAACATTCGTTGAAAACTGTTGGTGTTTTCTTGCTTGTTC
>BMAW01059155.1:368293-389008 GCA_019974015.1 Nephila pilipes | reverse complement strand
TTGTATCCTTTTTTAATTTTCTAAATGTATTTTTTTAAGTTACTTGCACTACGCGAATGAAACGTGAAACGAAAATAGAAATTCTTATGAATATGTTGGATTGCTTAAAGTATTTGTTAAGTATAATGATTGAAACATTAAATTTCATGCTTTGAAATTACCTATTACTTTAACATTTTTGTATTAAAAATGAAGTGAAGTATTTTGTAGAAAAATTTAAATATATAGATATTTTGATTAATATGTTTAAGATTTTAAATTATTTTGAATTGTATTTTTAAAATTCATACAGTTCAAGTCTTGTTGCCACTGAATAACTCTCCTGCAGGGGGTTAATGTGCGTTAAATCATTCGAGGCTCCATGTCTTACCATAGGCGGAATGTCGAAGTTTGATGATAGATATGCCAATTCAAGAGTCTTCCATGTCAATTGACCATAGTTTAACAGATATGGGGTCTGTCGCAATAATCCTCCTGTTACTTCTATGTGCGATGTTGTGGCTGCAGTATCCTAAGGGTCATAGCAGTGGAATCGCGGACTGTGTGTTTCGTGGAATCGTCGGTTCGAACCTTAATGGCTCTAATTTCAGTCCCGGAGTACGCCATGTACTTGGAGCTGAAGCAGGTTACGAACTTTAATCTTTGAAACCAGACAGTGAAAAGAAATGTTGGAACACTTTTTTTTCACTGTCTAGACTCAATGATCTACCATTGGCGTGGTGTGGAAGCTGAAAGATAGAGGTTAGAACTCAGGTCATGTCCTCATCACTTGACTGATGCTCAAAATAACGAGGTTCTTTGCTGATAGCTCTCGTGTTGCTTCTACTGTTACGTTAATAAATCTATACAACAGAAATGCAATGTTAATAATAATCAATCATTAAAACTAATTTAGATTATTGATCGAATTATTATCTTATCCAATTGCTTCTTTCTAAGCGAAACTTATCACAAAAATTGGAGGTTCTAGAGTTTGTGCCAGCGTAAGTTCCCTCTCATGATTCTAGTACACAATACGTCAGCTATCAATGCAACAACTGCTAACTGCTATATAAACTACAACTACTTGCAATTTATATACATATATATATATATTTCTTTTCAATTCATTAAATTTCTTTAATTCACATAGATAAAGTTCCATTTATTTGGATGGAGTTTATATTTTATGGAAATCATTACAAAAAAATTCTCCATAGTTATGAAAATGTGCAAATACCCCGACGTTACAATGAAATTATAACAAGGTGTACTTAAACTAATTAACACTATATGTGGTACATCCTTGATTTCTTTAACTAATTTTGTATAATTTCTTTCCGTGCTATCATTCTTCTTCTTCGAAAGAGCTGACGCTTCTTTCTCGATGTTTATACAAACATGGAAGAACAGATATTGGAATTTTTTTTAACATTTCATTTGAACAATTACTGTCTATGTAATGTAAAGGAAATAGAACGTATCATAAGATATGGATATATCATTTGAGAAATTGTATTTTTTGTTTTATAGTTCCATGTAGATGACAGCAATAGGACGATTCTTGATTTAAATTTATTGGTAAGAGCAACTAGCAAGGAATGTTTGTCTATTTTATATTTAGTTACATATCTTCCTTTTCCATTAATTAGAAGCTTAGTTTTGTAATTGTTTTGAATACTTAATTTTGAAGAAGCGAAAGAATGATTGGATTCTTCAGCATATATCTTTGTCAGAATCTCTGCAATAAAATCTGGACACATTTCTAGAAAAAAATAAGCAAAATGTTAAAGGAATTGCACACAATCGCGCCCCCGCTCTAATACCTATTTAATGTATTAGTAGATATTGTAAAGTCTTAGTTGTAACTAAGAGATATATCCCATAAAAAATTATTCTGCATATTAGTTTATCCTTACATACATAATGTTCTAAATTATAGCTATTACTGTATAAGGTTTGGTTTCGTGATGCTTGTGATTGAAGTAAGATGCTGTATGGAAAAGTAAAAATTCAATATGCTGCATTCGACAGTGACAGTTTTCGAATTGTCAAGAAAATTCACAATAAATGTTTAACACTTGAATAGGTTATGTATTGAAGTCTGAAGATTAATAAATTAAAATTAGGAAAACACTATAGCTGGTACGTCCTTGGTTTCGTTAAATAATTTTGCTTAATTTCGTTCCGTGCTATCATCCTTCTTCGATCTCTAATGAAATACTAAACTTTTCTGAATTCATTTTGTTTAACCCACTTAATACAGGTTGTTTTGAAACTCATGAACTATAAAAAAGAAGTGAAGGAGAACAGCTAAAGTAGGAATTTTCACCATGCAGTTCACATACGAAGAGAAAGTGGTGACCCATTAAACGGCTCTGTGATGCAATTCGTAAGGCACGAATTTTTCTTATAGATCTCCATATCTACAGAGGACTTTGAGAGGCACAAAGAAATGCAGTAAGCAAGAAAAGTCTATGCCTCCTCAAATACATGGTAGAAAAGACAATGCGCATCTTGAAATCCCTGGTAGAAAAATAATACACCTTACGAAAACCATGGTACAAATAATAATGTGTAAGAAAACTCGCGCTATTCATTTTCCATCAGGGTGCATTTTAGAGGTTCACCACTCTTTCTCCACCTCTGTATTGCATGTTAAAGCTGGTTGCTTCCATTAACGTTGCCCTAGAAGCAACACGAGAGCTTTAGATGACAGACCTCGTAATTTAGATATTCGATCGAGTGACGAAGACGACCCCTGAGTTAACACCTCCTTATTCTGGCTTATACACAACTCAAACAGCAGAACTTTGAGTTTAGACAGTTTTAACGTACATCAGACGAGTTAAAACGGCAGTCTTTTGTGACATGAAGCCTCGAAACTGATTTTCCGACGGAAAGAACCGTTCGCAAGTCCGCGACCATGAGCATCAAGCTGCTCAATATATATATATATATATATATATATATATATATATATATATATATACGCTTAATAAATTTAATTATCTCTTCCTTAGGGTAATTCCAATAAATAATTATATATGGAAAAGCAGTTTGCTTACATGTAAAATTTCTACAGGTAGATGTGTTATGCATTTAATAGTATCTAACTTTTAGTCTTTTCACTTGTTTGACGATATATTGAATTTAGATCTTTTATTTGTACTTTTACTAGTAATGAGAATTCGAATTTAATTTAAATGAATAGATCCATATTAAATTACTTTCATTTTAACATTTCACCAAATTTCGAATTCTGCATTAGCGCAAATTCTGCACCTCTTGAATATTTTTCTATGAATGCTTTACATTTTTTATTCCCCAAAGTATACTGAAAGATACAGTAAACAATCAACATACATGCAATCCGTAATTTCTAATTTACTGCTTTTCACGACAACTTACACTTTTTATTCTAGTTTTTGGAAGTTTCAAAATATTTTTTTTAATGTTATGTATATTTCTATAATCGAATATACATTAAATAATATGTGATAAGTTGCTTTTAAAACTCTTTTTAAGAATAATTTCGCCGCTTTTGATTAATTAGGGTATTCTATTAATCGAATTAAACAAAAGTGTAACAAACACATATTTATATGATCAATATAATATTTTATTGCTTAAAGGAGTTCAATTGATACTTCTTACTATCCTTAAAAAAAAAAAAGGGAAAAATCATAGGAAGGGAATAAGAATTATTCAATTTTGATTCATTTTTAGCCATCCCTGGAAGAAAAACGCAATTACATTAACCGATAGCTGTCAATGCACAGTGAAATTTTGAAGCAGTCCAAAAATAAAGGAATAATTTGGGTATACAATTTCGGTACAGAAAATTCAAGATTATTTTCAGGGAAGGTACACTTCTTTGTAGAAATTTAATGTTTTTTAATTTGGTGCACATTGCATAAAATTTGTAATAACCCTGCTAATTTGTCACTTTGCATACCATTATGTTGGTTTAAGAGGCCGGGAAAGGTGTCAACAAAACGAGAGATCTATAAAAAATCGTTTACTTAAACGTAAAAAAAATGACATAAATGTTGAGACTAAATATGTATATGCGAAATTTTTTCATTCGATTGTAGAATATACATCCTATTTTTCACTTTTCATTTTTTTCATTTTTAATTTTAATTGTGCATTTTTCTTTTTTTTTTTAATCAAAATTTTTTTTACTCTCCACTATGTCAAAAAAACGAAAATGGAAATTACCCATTTTAGAATACTGAAACTAAATATTGAAGTTAAAAATGCTCTTCTATCATCATTCTTCGGAAGAAATTGTGCTATTCTATATTCTGTTCTGTTTTTTTTTTGTTTATTTTTTTCTTCAATTTTTTTTTTCTCCTTACACAAAAATAAAAGCGAACTTTACTTTCAGCAAAAAAAAGCGTTATTCTACAAATTAGGTATTTGAAAGGCTATTTTCATCATATAATAAAAAATTGTACATAATATTTTTTATTACTTCTTGTTATAAAAATAATGAATATTTTTTTGTCATAATGATGGGATTTGTATAATAATTTTCAATAAAATAAAAAAAAGAGGCATTAAAATTAAACTCGAATAATTTAATGCTTAATTAACAGTTGTTTATGACAAAGATGTAGCATAAGTAATTAATTTGTAAGAGTAATAAATTGTTAAATTTGAGACATTGGTAATTAAATAAAATAATGTAATACTTTCAGAATTTCATTTTAAATAAATTCGTAATAAAATTGATTTTTTATAACTAATAATTATAGACATTATTAATCTCTTATGAATGTGTAATACATTATGATAATAAGGCTTAAAAAATCTAAAGGTTCGTATGGTAATTCCAAAAATAACTGTAAAAATGAAAGATGCAGTCACCTTTGAAAAGCTTTGAATTATTTCTACATTACGCCAGAAATTCTAAAACACATAAAATTGTTAAGATTTTTTTAATTAAAATGATTTGATGTATATAATAAAGTAATTGACACAACACATATAGTATACTATTTTTGTGATTGTACGGCTAACAGTGAGCAACAAATTTCACGCAGAAGTACTCGAACTCTTGAGGATTAGGGTCCATCGACTCTGAAGGAAATAGCATTTAAATGAAAGCACCTTTACGACAATACGTCAAAAGTTAAAATTCTCATCTATTATCTGCTGATTTTACTTTACATTAATGAAATAAATAATCAATATAACTTTATGTTTAATTAGATAAATTGATAGGTTACAAAATAATGAGATCCACTTCTTCATCAATTCTTATTAATTATTCGAAATTGTATTTTTTCTTAAAGTTCTAACTCAAAAAAAAAAAAAAATTACAAGCAGTAAAGTTACTTTTCTTTGAATACAAAATTGAATATTGATAAAAATGTATAATAAGTTATTAAAGTAAACTACCTGGTGTGTTCAATTGTTCCACAAGTACTTTGTGAAAATGAAAAATAATAACTAAAGAAATAAAAAAAATTGTAAAATAAAAGTAATTTTCGGGAAAATCGAAAGTGTTTCACTCTAAAACATACTAAGAAGAGTGGAAAATTTAAAGAAATAATTCGAAGAATAGCTCCGTTGTCGATGCAAAAATCGTGATCTAACAACTGTTTTTAAATTTTAAAAATTATCAAGCTGTTTGCAGTCATTTCTTGTATTCTTATTAAATATAAATTACACTTTCAAGCTCTATAAGTGAGATATATTTTGTGTGAGTTAGGCTTTCCCCTACTAAGAATTTCAAAACATTTAATTGTGATAATACGTTTTTGAATAATTTGTATTTATTACTGAAATAAAAACTGGAGAAACGCTAACTTACAAATTCACAAGCTTCCTATTTTACGTATTAAACTGAATATAATTTTAATTATTGCATGTAATATAGATCCGTCTATGGCCATATTTAATCATTCGTTTAATGAAAATTATCTATTGAATTAAAGCAGCAATTTCCCCTTTTCCCTTACAAATCATTATTAAATATTTGTTTATAGTCAAAAAATTCATTTTGCAAACTGAAAAAAAACCTACAAAAATGAATAAGGAACCACAATTTATAAATGATAAATATCTCATTAGTATTTTATTATAATAATAAGACATAATGTTTATAATATTTAAGGATTTCAATTTAAGTATACGAAATTCTTCAGTGAAACCTTGCACGCAAATCCCTCCAAAAACTAATGTGCCTAAGCAGTGGACCATTTGTATAATGTCTAATTTTTCAAGAAAGAATGCTGTCGACACCTTTACTCAATAAGTGAAAACGCTCTCCAAAACTTATACAAGAGCAGATATGCCCAAGAATAATAGTCAAGAAAGAGTCGAATTTCAAATATTTTTGACATTATTATTATTTTTTACAGTTTGTAGTATAAGTTTTAACACGTTCTCCCGCACACAAACATTGGGGATACTTTACTATGTTGTGTCGTAAGAGAATCTCACCTTGTGGATTATCAGAGACGCACAAGGGGTATTCAATTGAAAAGGTAAGAAACGTCGTTATAACGTAACCATTAACATAATATCTGCCAATTCCGCTATGGGAAAACATAGAGAGACATATAGGGATGCAAACGGAGGCTCCAAAGTTAATTGGAGCATGCGCAGGAGAGAGCAGAGGCTCTTATATAGAACCTTAAGAAATTTACGCGAAAGCTCGTGTGAGGACATCCTTGTGTTCACACTGCAAAATTCGACGTTGGAAAAGCAGCGAGGCGTTATCCGATTTCTCACAGCGCAAGGTGTTAAACTGGTCGTTATTCATCGTCAGATAGTTTCCGTATACGGGGAAGACTGTGTGTACGATATATAAGTGAGAAAAAGTAGTGCCCGTTTTCGTGCAGGCTGTGAGAGTTTGGTTGATGACCGGAGATCCGGCCCGGAAAACACATTCATCTCGGCCTACATCGACAAGTTGGACGACATAGGGAGAAGTGATGCGTGTGTCACATTGGGAAAGGTATCGAAAGGTGGATATCAACGTTGGAACATTGTGGACAATTGTTACGATAGGCTGCTTTAGCAGAAGGTGTGGGAGCAATGGTTTCGGAAGCAGCCAACCGATCAGCAAAAGGAATTGCATATGGGAACTCTTCAACATCTGTTTCGGAATCATAAAGACCCAGCTTTCCTAGGGGCAAATCATAACAGGTGATGAGAGCTGATGCTATCACTAGTGGCAAGAGACAAAACGAGACAGCATGCAATGGTAGCATGCGTTGTCACTTCAAACTAAGAAGTTTAGGCAGCATCTTGTACATCCGCCCTACAGCCCGAACATGACGCCCTGAGATTTCACTGAGTTCGGTCCCCCGAAAAAACATCTGAAAGGGAAGCTCTTCACCTCGGACGGTGAACTCAAGGGGGTTGTGGAGGACTGGGTCTCGTCACGGCCACAGGAATTCTGGGAACAAGGAATCCTTCGGCTCGTTAAACAATGGAATTATTGTACTCAGGCCTTTAGTGTATATATACTTCAAATAAAATTTTCATTTATACTTACAGGGGCGTTTCTTATCTTTTCGTTTGAATACCCCTTGTAATTACCACGAGAGTGACAATAATATTTAATTTTTCTATTAAATAGATTTTATTTTTATGTGCGTGTTTGTGTTATGAAACATATCACTAAGGATCAAAGCGGGTGATATTCCTGACACACCTAGTAATTTTGACTCATGATCAAGTAATGATTACGACATCAGAGATGACACCCCATTTTCAAATTTTAATTCCCAACCACGACAAAAATTGGAAACTCTACACATTTAACATGTACTAGCACCGCTATACATGGGTCATTAGTGAAATGAAGACTCGAACGAATTACCGAACAGAAACGTTATCAGCAGCGGGCTGGAGACTGTTACCACTCGGCTGCAGTGAAACAAAACAACATATAGAATAATGAAATATTATTTTATATTTACTTCATTCTGAACAAAGACATATAAAATGTAAAGAAATGAATTAATATACGCACGTGTATGTATGTGTATATATATATATATATATATATATAAAGTGAATAGTATTACTGATAAAATAGCATTTGGGCTAGTAGTTATTAATTCCAAACGTATAAAAATAAAGGTGTATTTTATGAATCTCATGACATTCATGCATACGTTTTCTCATACTATCTACAAAAGAATCACACAAAAGGTTTATTAACCGAAATATATGTCTGAATTTCATTTAAGAGTCAATATTTTCTCCTCATTTTGAATTAAAAAAATGCACTAATATTCGTACAGGATGGAGAGTGAGGTGAATGTTGAAATGCCGTACTCGTCATTTGATCGAGATTTTAAATTACGTGGTGCGCCGTGTTCCAAACACAAAATTTGGATTTATGCCAATTAAGATTTATTTTCTTCTAAACTAGTCATGGACCCTTCTCTTGCTGTTTGAATGTGTCCATTTGAAAAATACAAATTTATGTTCCTGTTGCTCTGTTGGAGATGCTGACCACTAAGTTTTCTTCTCGCTTCTTTTTCAAAGTTTTCATTTAAAATGCTCTGTTGTAGAAGTGAAACCTGTTTGATGAAGTCCGTGTGAGAAAATCCAAGATTGCATTTCAAACTTAAATCCTATATTCTTACATCTCGTAAAATTACTCAACAAATTTCATAAACGTTTCAATTTTTAACTGCATTAATGAATAGTTCAATGTTTATTTTTATTTGCTTGTAACAGTATATCTTGTATATACTTAAATATTTTTTTCTAAGACTTCCTATTTAGTTCTCGATATATTATGGATGATTTATGTACTGTGCAAACACACGTTTCCTGTTACGCATCTTATTCTTCAATAAAGTTACATTGTGATTTTTTTTTTTTATTTTTGTCGCTTAAATTTCCTACTCTGCATAAACACATTGTAATCTTTAATATACATTTGGAGTTTGAAATTGGGTAATATTTTATGTTCTTTTTTCCAATAAATACATTTTTATCTTACTTTTTGTTGGTTAGAAAAAAATTATTTTCCATGAAATGTTGAGTGTGCGTGGATGATTGTCTCTTAGGAGGCGTGTTTGTAGTTCTAAGCACATTGAGTGATCTTAGTCCCTCGAGTAACCTTTTCCATTACCCCTCTTTTTCTTCGAAGTACGAAGTGGATAAACAATCAACATTTATCACTGTGGAAAATTAAATAAAAATAAGTAATAAATAAAAATTTAAGAAAATAATGCTTTTAAAAAATAGAATTCATATAAAAAGAATCGAATTCAAATTATACCTAATTGCGCAAAGAACGATTTATTTTTCGTACACAGAAAGAAATGTATCAATAAGGATAGAAGTTAAAAGAAATATTCTCTGTATAAGCACAGATGTATCATCTTATAAGGCAATAAGAGTTGTTTCCCAAGCTTTAAAACTTAACAATCTCTTCTTTAGTCATACAAAAATTGTAACAAAAACAAACAAAATACTCGTAGTATCTGATCGTGATCCCAAGTCCTCCAGCTGGCGTAGTGTTAAAATTTGGAGACGAATATACCAGCTCCGTTGTCGTTCTCGTCTCTTCACCTATGTTCAAAATTACGAAGTCTGTAACCTATAGCTCTGATTTTGCTTCTCAATGCGACGTCAATAAACAATCATAAGCAAAACAATTTATTTATTTTTCCTATAATTTCAATTAAATCATCATAGTCTTAGAATTTCTTAAAATAATACGCTATTAAGATTACTACGTTTTAAGGTCCGAATTTTCTAAAGGCTTTGTCGATCCAAACGTTCTAGGTTAAACATTGGAGTATCAGGTGACCTCTCAGGGTATATCTTTCACATTTATTCTATGATTACATTTATGAATTCCGTTACTTATAGCTTTCTTGAAACTTTATGGGAAAGGAGTGGTCATTTAAAATAAAACCTACAGACAAAGGTTCTATTCTCCATTTTGCATGATCACTGTAGCCTACTGGTCATGTTCGAGACTGGTTTTGTCGTCGAGTCGTAAATTTGAGCCCTAGTGCCTCTTAAGTTCCACCATGTGTTATGGATGAGGTCTGATAGTCTGATCGCGATCCCAAGTTTTCACTGGGCCTGGATTGTTAGTTTCGAGAGAGAAGTGCTAATTCCGGTTTCGTCCTCGTCAGTTGATCATGGTGAAAAATTACTACGTCTATTGTTTATAATTCTCGTGTTGCTTCTGTGTGCAACTTGAATAAAAAATCAAAAATGTAAATTTTCTAAATATATTTCCATTTCTTTAAGATACTCAGTCTATAAATAATAGTATATAAATCATAAGCATCTAAGTATACAAAACATAAGTATCTCAATATACAAATCATAAGCATCTCAATATACGAATCATAAGCAAAGCAAAAAATTTTCTAATCTAAAATTATATAAAATCATCATAGTCTTAGAATTTTTTAAAATAATAGGCTATTAAGATTCCTGCGTTTTTATATCGGAATTTTCTTAAAGCCTAGCCAAGAGATCCGTTGAGGGTTGAATACGAGAGTATTAGGTATCATCTCAGGTTTTGTCCTCGTCGTCTACCTTGTGATTAAATTTACGATATCCTTAACGAATGGTTCTCTTGTCGTTTAACAGTGAAGCAGCTCGTCCTTTAAAACAAACCCACAGTTCGGGATCTTTTCACCATTCTGTATGGTCACTGTACACAACTGGTCATGTTCGAGTATCACGTTGTCTTCTCCAAGTCATTGATTTGAACCCTGGTGCCACTATAGTTCCACCATATAATATGGCTGAAGCACGATAAGTCTAATCGAGACCCCAAATTCTCACTAGCAGTGGTTAGGAAGTTTGGAGAGAGGGATGCTAGTTCAGGTTTCGTCCTTCTCACTTGACTGAGGTTAAAAATTAAAAGACAATCGACAATAATCCATGTGTTGTTTCTCTGGGCGACTTGATTAAATAATCATACACACATCAATTTTTCTTATATATTTCTTTTTGTGTGACACATGCAGTCAACATATCCTTTAAGATGTCCTCTAAGTCGATATTTGTCTTTATAATCATATAATTTCCAGAAATGCATCCTAATAATTATGATTATGTAAGAAAGTATAACTTAAACTTAATTTTAATATACCTTTAAAAATGTATTTAAAGATTCCATTGCATTACCGTGAATACTATTTCAAAGCCAACCAAACTTCAGAACAATCTGAAAGTTGTTTGCTTTTATCTTAATTCATGTAGACCTTAAATACACGAACTCGATATCATTTTTCGGAGAAGTTATAAGTAAAAACATTTTTTTTACGATTGTACTATTCTATTGTAGTATTAACTTTTTGAAATGGATGGAATTGAAAAACCTTCTTTACATGAAGTGTGCTTCCAAGAATATTCTCTTCGTTCTCGTTTAAATATGCCTTTAAATGAGCACACTAAAGAAAATTCTTTTGATTGTAAAATTTGCCAGAAGTGTTTCTCAGGAATTAATAATTTGAGAAATCATTTACATATTCATTCTAACGAAAATCCTTATGTTTGTGGCTTCTGCAGCAAGGAATTTTCTTACATGAGTAGTTTGGAAAAACATGTACGTATCCATACCAAAGAAAGGCCTTATGTGTGTGAATACTGTAAAAAAGGCTTTTCTCTCATGGGTAATTTGAGAAACCATTTACGTATCCATACCAAGGAAACTCCGTATGTGTGTGAAATATGCCAGAAGGCCTGCACCAGAAGTGATGCTTTAAAATTACATATGCGGATCCATACCAAAGAAAAGCCGTATATTTGTGAAAAATGCAAGAAGGCCTTCATCCATAAAAGTAATTTAAACGTACATTTGAGAATCCATACCAACGAAAAGTCGTATGTGTGTGAAATCTGCAAGAAGGTCTTCATCCATAAAGGTAATTTAAATGTACATTTGCGAATCCATACCCATGAAAAGCCATATATGTGTGAAATCTGCAAGAAGGCTTTCGCCCAAAAAGGTGCTTTAAATGTACATTTGCGAATCCATACCAATGAAAAGCCTTATATGTGTGAAATCTGCAAGAAGGCCTTCATCCACAAAGGTGCTTTAAGTTTACATTTGAGAATTCATACCAATGAAAAGCCGCATGTTTGTGAAATCTGCAAGAAAGCTTTCACCCAAAGTTGTAATTTAAAATCACATTTGCGAATTCATACCAATGAAAAGCCGTATGTGTGTGAAATCTGCAAGAAAGGTTTCACCCAAAGTGGTACTTTAAAATCACATTTGCGAATTCATACCAAGGAAACGCCGTATGTTTGTGAAATATGCAAAAGGACCTTCGCACGAAGGGATTCTTTAAAAATGCATCTGCGAATCCATACCAAAGAAAAGCCTTTCGTATGTGACATCTGCAGCAAGTCATTCTTTCGGAATGGTGATTTAAAAAAACATTTAATTACACATACCAAAGAAAAGCTTTATCATAGTTAAATTTAAAACAAAGCTTTCTGTAATATTTGTGATTTTACTGATATTTGCGTATTCATATCAATTAAATTCCTTTCTTTTGTGCTATAGACATGAAAGCCCTCACCAACAATTGTGCCTTTAGACAAGTGATTTTTAATCCTAAATAGAGATTTTTTTAATTCTTTGTCATTTATGCATTCTGGAATATGAAATTTGTGTTTGAATTGATAAGCATGTTAATTTTAAATATGTAATTCCGTAAAATTATGAACTACTGATTTCTGACTAAAAATTTCATTTGTAAATTACGCGTTCGAACCACTCGAGTTTGAAGGAGTTTTGATTGTCTTGAAAGTAATTTATTAATAAATATCTTATTGCCAGACATGAGTACTTTTTACAATGCGTATATTTTTCTCCTATATTTTTATTTATAGAAGTTCAGTCACATTTATGTTCATAACGAAAAAGTCAGAAATAATACATGGATAGTGAGTTTTTTTTCAAAAAATATTCTTTTGATATATATTAAAGGATTTATTTATGCCGCGTTTGATTAATATTTTAAACGCGTATTTATTTTAGAATGGTGTATTGAAATATTACAGTTAATACATCTGTTTTCGAGATTTTTCTGTGTCGGTATATTATTTTAAGGAATATAACTTCCATGTCATAATGGTTCGTATTTAAATTTTTTTAATTTAATAAATTTAAAAATTACTTGCATTTTGTATTGATCTAAATACAATTATCTAAGTTACTTACTATGCGAATATGACATGAAGTAAAACAGAAATTTTAATATTAATATAGGAAGAATTTAAGTTTTTATTAAGTATGTATTAAGTATTAAGAAATCAAGAACATCATTTAAAATCCACCAAACTTTAATAATATTGTTTGGAGGAATTTTTTTTTAAAGAAAATTAAAATTTATGTCTATTTTGAAAAATATAATGATTAAATACCTCGGGTATTTGTATATTTAAATAACTCTTTTAAATTATTATATATATTGCATGAAGAAATTCTTTCTTCCTGACAGTTTTGCTCACTGTACTACGTACACTTAGTCACAAAAGTAAGTATGTACCTTATGTCTCTAGTTGAAAGGTCCAAATTCTTAAAATAAATACAAGGCATAGATTTCTTTGGAGAATATACCTAATTGATTGCAATTTACACTTCAAGAAAATTGAAAATGCACTTTGCCTCTATTTACTTTACAATTTTAAAGATCATTTTCCTATCTACCAGTAAAAACTTTTATCACAAATGTATGTATGCTATCTAAAAATTTAAAGGTTGTAAATCACTTAAATGTCTAGATACACGTCTTTATGATTATGTTGTATGTTACGAATAGTTCCAAATGTTTTTCTGCAATTTTTGATGTTAGACGCTAAAGAATTATATAATTTAGTAATGGCTCCACGAGGAAAGGACCTATCACAAATTCTAGAATAAAACTGCACGAGTAGAGCAAGTCTCTACGGGATTTCTCTAAGATCATCGGGAAAAGTCTTGCTACAATGCCAAAAGTTATTGAAAAATTTCGGACTGAGGGTAGTACAAGAAACAATGTTAGAACTAGTCAACTACTTATATTTAATGATTGAGAGGATATCATTAAAAAAAATTAAGGATAATCCAAATATTAATGCTTCAAAAATAAAATCTGATGTAGGAAACCATTTAGAGGAATCATGCAAACCTGAGACAATTCGCCTTCTTCTACGAAAGGCAGGATAACGTGGTCAGAAGATGTAAAGGAAACCATTCGCAAGCAAAGTTAAACGCAAAAAGAGACCTATTTTTTAAAAAAAGAAAGTAAAACACGTTATTAGATCCCCTAGGGTTCTGTAATTTTTTTCAGATGAGAGTAAATTTAACAGATGGACACCCAAAAGTGTGGAGAAAAGCAAATGCAGAGCTTGAACCAAACAACATTGGAGGACTTGGTAAACACGGTGGTGATTAAATTATAGTTAGGATTGCATGTCAGCTACTGGTAATTTAGTAGTAATTGTGAAATAAGGAATAAATTCAGTAGTCTAAACATTTTAAAAGATAATCTTACATCAAAGCGCTAAAAAATAAGAATTTCAGAAATCGTTTATCTTTCAGCACGATAATGATCCAAAAGATACATATCGAACTGTACAAGAATGGCTGCTCTAAAATTTTCAAAAATATTCAAAACCCTTCTTCAGTCATCCGATATTAATCCCACTGAATATTCACGGGATTACTTTGATAGACAAATTAGGAAACAAGAGATAAAAATTAAGAATGATCTCATAAGAGTAATTTTGGAGAAGTGGTAGAAAATATAATATCTTATGTGGCCCAAAATTTAGAGAACTTTATGTCATCAAGATTAAAAGCAGTGTTGAAAGCCAAAGGCTACACTACCCATTACTAGTTTTTAGATTTTGCAAAACAAACTTGTAAAAATTATCAGTTTTCTGTTTTTCTTGCATACTTATTTTTGTGACTTGAAATATACGTTAATTTTAAGTTAAACTATTTTTGCAAATTGCATAGTTATTTTTTTTATATATTTTTCGAGTTAAAGTTTAAATTTAAGTTAGCTGTTTTTTAAATACATTTAAATTTTAAATGTAATAGGATTATATATCTCTTATTCTTTGAAAAACCTCAACACTATTACTGTACATACTTACTTTTGTAACTCATTGTATGTATTAATTTGAGTTTCTTTTTCCTATTTCGAGAAGGCATTTTCGTTGGAAATATACGTTTAATTTTCTATCTCACCCTCAATTTCCTATATAATGCATTTTCGCCACTGAACAGTTAAAGGATTTAGATAATTCCAGGGTTCCTCATTCCAGAATCAAATACCTTTGTGACGAATCAGGTTTTTCATCTACAGATGTGCATTTAATTTGGTTTTCATAGTGTTTACTTTTTAAGAGGAATCGGCAATATCCAACACTATATCTAAAGGTATCATGTTCTTATCTATAAAAAAAGAATTATTAAGGGTGCTTGCTACTGTATATTGAAATGTAATTTGTTTGTATCTTACTTGTGTTTGATTCGGTTGACTTGTGTTCAAAGTTTAATATTTATTTTAAATAAATTTCATGCTTACAACTTTAAGATATTTATTTGTTTTGAATTTTTTTTGATCCAATGGGAAAACGAGATTACAAATTAATTTTAAGTATCATTCTCATTAATTGTGTTACTAGAATAATAAAATAACTGTAAATGTTGAAAGAAACGAATAGATGTGTAATGATTTTCGGTATTTCACGAATTGTTCTCGTGAATTTTCCGTATTGCGTGAATTTTTGTTTAGTTAAAAGCTAAGAATTAAACCCATGTACACTAATATGAACAACAATTACATGCTTTAGATTGATTTATCTTTTATTAACATCGTTATCAGAATCAGAATACGGGACTATTAGCAATAGTAAACTTGATTCTCGGTCAAGTGAGAAGGACTCCCTTACCAAACGTTTTCAGAATTATTGTAAGGGCATATTCATATGTTGTAATTAATTAATACAACATATATGAGACTAAGACATATATTTAAAATGTTTAGATGTAGAAATTGTTTATATAATGTAATTATAAATAATCCGTATTAGAACAGTCACATTTGTTTGTAAGAAAGTCTCATTACTTTTAAGCGGAAAAAATACTACCCATATTTGGATGCAAAAAAAACCCTATTTCTTTCTAAGTTTATTCTACTTAATGATATACAACATTAAATCCAGAAACGCCTTATTCCTTCCTGTATTTTGGTCGCAACAGGCTGAAGTAACTCTATTGACACCTCTTGTATAAAAAATAAGGTAAGTTCTGCCGTCCAGTCGGAATGCTATAATGCATGGGCTGATGAAACTATCAACCACAATTCCAGCCATTCCATTTGCAATTAAATTTTTCTGCTACGCACGAGGACGCATGTCATACGGATATCTAGGTGACCCCACATGAAAGTGTTTGCATTTGAAATTCCTACATGACTAAACATGCATTGATCCTGAATAATACATTTGCACTAAAATCAGTTTACGCAGATATCTGTAGCAAAAACCAACGAGCAAACTAGATATGTAGAGTATAATCTGCAATTTCTAAAACGTTCACTCTCTGTACATTATAGAGGTGTAATCCTTAGTCCTTGTCTAATAAACGAGTGGGGCACATTTAAGTCACGGGAGATCACTTGCATGCTTATATTCGAACGATAATCCATTCTTTGCAGAATTTCGTCTTCAACTTGTGGCATCTGTATACTCCTACTATGTCCTGTATCATGTATGCCGGTGACAAATGATCCTATTTCACAAGGGCACCGATACAATCGCTCGATCATTTTTCAGTATAACACGTTTCTTTCCGAGAAACGCTGCCTATAGAGTCTTTTGGCTACCAAATCAATCCGATTGAAAATCATACATAAAATGCATGTCTGTCTTTCCCTGATTACCATGAATACTGAAATCCACGGTAGAAATGACGATATTTAAGATAATTTGAGCTTCATGCTTTACATTACAAGCCATCCACAAAACCACCTATAGAAAAGATTCCGCACCTTTTTACCAGATAAGGTGACAAAATACAACTTCAAAACACGATTTTTGGTCAAAACATCGGTCTTTTTAAAACTCATATTAAAATTCAATCTTTTATCAATTTGAAATCTCTGTTTTATTTTTATACCATATTTAGGTAAAGATGCTGTAATATTTCTTCATTATCAATTTTTCTCACCAGAAGGAATCAGTTCGATGATTTTATCACATTTTTAATTACTACAAAACACAATATCTCAAAATCACATCCATCAGTGAACCTTAAATTAAATAGATATGTTTCTCATAAACTTAAGCATATTATAGAATATTATTGAGACTTCATTTTGAGTTGAAGATGCGAGTGAGTGAATGACTGTGGAGTTCAATGGCGTAAGAGCCAAAGTAGGATATGCTGCACCAAACACTTGTTTAAATCATTCAGAATAAAAAAAATTTAAAAATGTGAAAGAAACACAAAGTGAAAAAAAGATAAATATTTAAGACATCAAATTTGGTGTAAAAGGCCAATGTGTTTTGGAAAAATAAATGATTATTGTTATGGTGGATTATTGAGTAGAAGATATTCTATACTGCAATAAAAGTGAAAATTACAATGACATTTTAAGAAAATCCCAGTGTTCAAAACTCGATCTACCATAGCTTCAACGTAAGGTCTATATTATCAAACAATATTCTATCCCCAAACACATACACGAAGATAAAATTATATTCTATATTATCCAATTTACAAAATGTCAATAAATTTATTTTCTTTTGATTGAACGTGTTTCGCGGAAAGTGTTAATTTTTGCTTTTATTTGAAAAAAATTCTCTTTTGATAGTAAAATGATACAGTAATAAAACTTTTGTTGGAAGTCTTTCTAATTTTAGAACCTCATAAATTCGTAATATATGAATTTGAAGGCAAAATTTAGGTTATTTATAAAAATTTCGTTGCCACGGTAGCCTAGTGGTCATGATGTCGACTTTTTTTTGTCGAGTCATGGGTTCGAAATTTGATGCCAATAAAGATCTACTGTAAAGCTGACACTGATACACATTAAATCTGTGGTGGATCAAGCTCCTCATGTTAGCATGATGTGAAAATTTTGAGAGAGGTTTATACTGTTCAGGTTTCGTTCTCGTCTCTAAACTTAGGTTGACAATTAAGAGGTCAGTATCCAATAACCCATTGTATAGCTTCTAATATGAAGTTAGTAAAAAGAAAAAAACCAATCAAAAATATTTCTTCGAAGATACACTGCTACAGTAAAAGAATAACAGCTACAAGGGTGTTTAGTTTACTAGCATACGGCAATATAGTCTTTTATTGCTTGTGAGTATTTTTAAATTTAATGAAAGTTTAAATTATTTTAGAAAATCTTCCTAATAGGTATGTATAAAAACTTGGATAGCACAAGCCTAGAATTTTTTTAATTATTTTCCTTATTATTTATTAAATTATTTTAAAGTTACTTCATTCTAAACAAAGACATATAAAGGAAATTAAATAAGCACACACACATATAAATATATATATATGTGTGTGTGTATAGGCCATAGTATACTGGTGGTTAAGGCATCGAAAACTCGTGGCCGGCGGTTTTCTTTGAGACATGGGTGCGAGCCTTTATGCTACAAAAGACCCTTCGGGAAGCCGGAACTGATATACTCGGAACTGATGATGACAGGAGGCTCAATGACCTCCTGTCGGCGCAGTGTTTAAGTTATGAGAGGGGATTTCCAGCAGAGGTTTCGCCTTCGTCACTTTACCGATGTTCCCAATTACGAGAAATTAGCCGACGAAATTAGCCCTCGTGTTGCTACTCGTGCGACGTTCATGAAAACCAAACCAAAACCCCTCATTTTACTCCTTTGAAAAAAGTGCACTAAAACTCATATAGAATCCAGAGGTAGTTGCAAACCCATATCTTGTCCTCTTCTCTTGACAGAGGTTTTAAATTATGAGGTCTGCAAAATTCCGAGACCAAATTTGAATTTATTGCATTTGAGATTTTTTTCTACTTTCTCCATTGATGTGCCTTTTAATCTTGTTTTAATTGTTTTAATTTGAAAAAAAAAAAATATTTATATTCCTGTCGCTCTGTTGGAGATGCTGGCCACTAATTTTTCTTCAGGACTTTTACCAAAAGATTTCATTTAAAATGTCCTGTTGTTGAAGCGAAACCTATTTGGCTGAAGTCCGTGCGTAAAAGTCGTTGTTTGCATTTCAAATTTATATCCCGTATACGGTTACTGCTCTTAAAATTACTCAACAAATTTCATAAATATATCCATTTCAGATTACATTTCTGACCAAGTCATTTTTTAATACTACGTGCTTGTAATTTTATACCTTATTTATATGTAAATATTTTTCTCAAAGACTTCATTTTTAGATCCACATTTTGAGGACGATTTTTGCTCCTTGCCATTGTAGGTTGATTGGTATACGTCTTATTTTCAAGAACATCATACTGTTAATTTTTTTATTTATGTCATTTAAATTTCCTAAGTTGAGTTTCCTAAGTTAAGCGAAAGTTGAAAAAAACCAAACGCATTCAAAACACTTCCAAGTGCGCAATGTACGAATTAGTTTTCTTACACTGAAAGAAATGTATCAATACGGTTAAAAATAAAAAGGCATATTCTCTGTATAACCAAAGATGTATCATGTTATAATAAAGCAATTAAAATTTCTCAAGCATTAAAACTTAACAATCTATTATTTAGTCATACAAAAATTGCAACATAAATAAGCAAAATGCACGTTAAATCTGGTAGTGGTTCCAAATACGGCTATTGGCGTGTTTTGGAAATTTAGAGACGAAGATGCAAGCCCAGGTGTCATTTTAGTTTCTAGAGTGAGATTCAAAATTACGTCATTTTGCTACTCATTGCGACGTCAATAAATAATCATAAGAAAAGCCATATTTTTATTCTAAAATTTAAATTAAGTCATCATAGTATTATATTTTCCTAAAAAATTAGGCTATTAAGAATACTACTTTATAATATCCATAATTTCTAAAAGTATCGTCGAACGATACGTAGATGCTTGAACATGAGAGTGTTAGGTACCATCTCGGGTCTTTTTCTCGGAATTTATCCTTTGATTAAATTTACGAAATCCTTAACGAATGGCTTTCTTTCCGCTTTACAATGAAGTAGCTCATCACTTAAAAGAAATCTACAAACTCGGATACTTTTAGCCATTTTGTTTGATCACAGAAGCTAACTCGTCATGTGCGAGACTCGCGTTGTCTTCGTCCTGACTTGGATATGAACCGTGATGCCTCTAAATTCAAACGATGCAGTACGGCTGCAGCTCGTTAAAACTAATAGAGATTCCAAATCCTCACTGAGAGTATTGAGGAAGTTTGGAGACAAGGATTCCAGTTAAGGTGTCATCCTCGTCACTTAACCAATGTTAAGAATTGAACAAGTTCTATCGTAAGTAGTCCTCATTCAAAGTTTGACTTTAGAATGATGCAAATTCCAGAAATTTAAATGTTACCCATGAATAAATAATATTATTTAAAAAAAATACTTGAATTTAATATTATTATAGAATTCGTCTAAAAAAGGTAATTTAAATTTCCATTGTATTACAATGAATGCTACTTGAAAGACCACCACATTTCAGCGCAATCTGGAAAGCTGTTTGCTTATATCTCATTTATCGTACAGCTAAGCTATTCAAATTCGATATAATTTTATTGAGAATATATTAGGTAAAAACGT
>BMAW01059155.1:329811-344785 GCA_019974015.1 Nephila pilipes | reverse complement strand
ACTTTCTTTTCCTTCTGGCAATGGGTTTTATCTTTGTTGGAATAAATCTTAGAAAATCTTACTTATTTCAACCAAATGGAAAAGAAAGTACATTGATAATTAGAGGGTTCTAAGTAATCAAATTACATATATTAAAAACCCGGGAACTAACCACCATTGTACGTGGTCGTTTTTATTTGTATTAGGTTATTAGTATTTTATTCTTTATCTCAATTCTAGTTTGTCTAGAAAGCCATGACCATTTCCAGAAGTTGGTTTATACAAATATATTACAAATGGAAGAGAGTTTTATCTTCTCGTGTTCCTATAAAAATTAATAAAATGATTCTAATAGTTTTTTCAATAAAATACGAGAGAGTTGAAGTTCCTAGTTTTTCAAAAAAAAAAAAAAAAAAAAAACATTTCTAATGTGGATTTTTGATGGTTTGTTTATTAACATTGCATCTAGAAGCAATGCAAGAGTTGTCTCTAAATTTTAAGCCTCAGTCAAGTGATGAGGATGACATCCGACATGTCTCCTCCCTTTCCAAACCTCCACACCGAGTAACGGAATGTCGACAGATTTAATGCGTATCAGACCCAGTACAAGGTGAATTTTTATATGCATCGGGCTCTCTGTAGCGTATCCCTGCTATTTATCGCAACGGACATTATTTAAAAATTCAATATTTCTTAAATGATGTGATTGTGATTGTTTATTAACGTCGCACTAAGAAGCATCACGAGGATTATTGGCAACGAACCTCGTAACTTTGAACTTCGCTTCAGTGACGAGGATGACATCTGAGCATTCTTCAATGATAGTCAATATAATAGAAATTCACACTCAATAGACAGAAAACTACGCAAGCTCACCCGGGCCAACTATGACTAATCGATACTGATCACTATTACTTAGCCACTAACTTCCAACTTCTTACTTCTAACCTAAAACTTCTCTTTTAATCAATTTGGCAAAGCTTAAATATATGTTTCTTCCATTTAATTCATTACATATTTTCGGTTCATATATTTTGCATGGAGCACGATTCATTTGATTGGGTCTAGTTTTTACATTATGCCATTTACTTTATAAAATGCCCTCAAAGTTTAGAGAAAATTACGGGTAGCCCAACGTTACATCACGACTAGTCAAAAACAACACCTGCCAAGAGGTTGCATCCATGACCATTCTCTGAGGTGGCTTCATTGTAGCCTGGTTATTAAAGAAACTGATTAGTAGCCAAAGGATCATAGACTCGTATCTTTTTCTCGCGAAACAGTCATTGCTGTTATACGTTAAATTCATCATTGCTTAAAGCCTTCGTATTTGCTTAATGCAGAAATTATGAGATTGGCGTGCAAACTCAGTGTTCAACTTCAATTAAATATAGATCAAAATAAGTGGAATTTCTCCAATAGTCCTTCTGTTGCTTACTTCTATTATGTTGTAAATAAATAATCAATCAATCAATTTTCTCATAAGCAGTCGGTAGGAGACATAGTACATATTGATTTTGTGGGATTGGTGAGAGATATTACTATTCTTCATTCACACTTTATTTAATGGATGGCATTAAGTGCTAAATAAACTCACAGTGTTTATTTAGCTTTAAACAATATTTAAATTTCAGTTAGTTATATCTGGAATCTTATTTCCTCCATTTATACTTGGTGGTACTCATTCCTCTGAAGTAGATGATTTCTTGAGTTATATCTCTGAAACGAAGAATTTTATTAATCCTGTTCTTGAATAAAACAGACAGATTCGTCAAATTTTACTGACTAGAATTTGTTTTCATTCCGCAATACTTAAAATTTACTGAAACACAAACTTCATCTGTAACGGGTTCTCATGTGTATTTTCTTATAACTAAACTCTCGAGCAGCTTTACTAAGATTTGCAGTATGAGAAACTCGCCTAATGAAAGAACTGTTATATATGTAAATTAGCCTTACTAAATAAGAAGTGTAGTGTATAGGATTGAGAAGATTAGAGAAAATTAAAAAAAAAAAACCAAGGACATACTATATTAGTTCAACAACTGTAGAGTGAATATATTGAGGATTACTTCACTCGAAGTCTACTTGAATCGGAGACCACGGTAGCCTATTGGATAAGGTAGCGGACTCATGACCGGCGGTTTTCGTCGGCCATGGGTTCGAGCCTGGTGCCACTAAAGACCCGTAGTGTAGCCGGACCTGATGCACGTTAAATCTTTCGGGGCCCAAAGTCCTCATATTGGCGTGGAGTGGAAGTTAGGAGAGGGGGTACCAGCTCAGGTATCATCCTTGTCACTTGACCAAGGTTCAAAATTACGAGATCTGATGCCAAAGGCCTTTGAAACTTCTGGTGCTAAGTTAATTAAAACAAACAAAATACTTGAATTAGATCCAGTTATTTCAGGTCGATTACTTGTAGTTAGACTAGTAAAGACTATTTTATTATTCATCATAATATGTGATAAAGGACTTTATTAGTTAATCGTTCCGCGTATTAGTTTATTCTGATATTGCTCATTCAAAGTTTGAATAAAGTGGTTAAAGGGTTTTGGCTGAATATTATTACATATTCATGTCTCTTAATCACAAGGATGAATATTCATGTCACGTCTACATATTAACTAGAATCTCAGATTTGTGAAATCGATGTGTGTCACAAAAAAGGCATTAACACTCTTTTTACTATGATTTTGTGTATACCTACTTCGGCCAAAATGTGCCTTTCTACACCTTTGCGTTTGAATGAAATAAGTACCAAAACTGTCAGAATATTCAATTTGTAAGTTAAATATAAGAATTTGAGCAATATATTTCTTGATACAAGTACATTGATGCGTATTTATAACAGATTTTCTATTGTATAACAGCAATGCGTTAGCATTGTATTGTTTTCATATAATTACCGAGTACATATAAAATATCTATAAATACCCCTAATTTATCTCTAAGTAAACTCCATTCTTTTTCTAGAACTCTTTGTACTTCTGTTTCCGCACATTTTATGTCTTATCTCATAATATTATTGTCAAAATAGTAAATAAAATGCGGTGCATATTTTGCTCATCATAATATTCGTTTTGCATATCCAATTGGACCAGATACATCTTTGGAAATGGTATGAAGAGGTGGCTTGCCAGGATGTGAACTTAATTCGGTCTTTTCCATCAAAAGCACTATCAATATTTTATCGTTCACTGTTTTCTTCTCAATATCGTCTTCAGAATTGGCCAATAATTTCATTCTCTCTATCGTCCTCTACTTGCATTCAAATTGTCTTTCTCCTCATTAGTGCTTGAAGAGTAATTTTCATAATCGCTATCGAATTTATGTATTATCGAATTATCTCACTTTCCATAGAAAAAAATCATTCAGTTTATCTTCACTTTCAGATTGTGAGCTTTCATGAATTTCAGAGTTTTCTCTCTCATATTATTTATTTTTTGTAATAACTTCTTCTTTCTTGGAATTTGAGACAGCCTTAGAATTAGAAATAAAAATAAATAAATAAGGTTAGGTTATTTACGTGTTTTCGTAAAGAAAATAATAAAAATACATTTAAATTGTCAGTATTACAAACAGTTTTCTTTCTTACATACCTGCAATGTTAATTTCAAAGATGTATTTTTCAAATTTTTCAACTAATGAAAATAAAACTCTCAAGTAGCGAACTCAGTGCCATAATTGGAGAACAAATCGAGTAAATTCAATTTTTTTTAGAACTAGTCACAGCAATGATCTACACTGAAACTCAACAATGTGGAAAACAGGCGAATGTCAGAGTTATGCAGCAACATCTGTATTTTCCATTACAACTGAAATCGGGATTCTTTAGTTTCATTATTATTGAGATCAGACTGGAAAATGGTGTTGTTATTTATATGTAAAATGTTTTAAAATTAGACGTTATGACAATCTTAAGTTGTCAAAAGACGCCTCATGTTAGAAATAGGTATACCAGATGCATATTTTTAGACCTTGGATGAGCTGGAGGAAAATATTATCGCTGAATTAATTTGACAACTATTGTATAAAAATACAGACAATTAATTAGAGGGAAATGATTAAAATAGAGAATAATTTTAAGTTAAAATTTGAAAGGTGATTTTTGACACCTTTTAGTAGATATAGTGTTAAAAAACTGTAGTTTTTAAAACTTTGAAAATAATTGTAACTTGCAGAATGTTTACTATGCACGTATTCAAAATTAGGCCTATCTGATTAATCTTTAAAGATTTTTAACGACGTCATTTCCATATAAGTCAGAACTGTAATTTCTTGAAAGCTTAACTATAACAAACTCTTTTGAAAACATTTCAAAATATTGGAAATACTTGTGGAACATTATCGATACGGAAAAGAACATCAATTACAGGGAAGCTCGCACCCAAAGGCAAATCAGATAATTGAGGTTGTAAGGCATTTTGAGTTTAATTAAATTTCGGGGGAAAAAAATGCAGATCTTTGGGAATTTTTCAGCAATATGGCTTCCAACAGAAAAATTTAACGAAATTGATGCCGAAAAAATAAAATTTCTTTAGTTAGCTTTTGCGCCTTCTGATAAATAAACTAATACTTTGTTGTACAACAGGTACATTTTTTAAACAGCTTGCAGCTAGCAAAAAGCAAGGCATTTTTCGAGAGTTGTTTTTGTTTTTTTAGTCCTTTGGCGAAGAATATATTTTTCATGCTCTAAACTTTCAATATAAACTTTCAATATTCATATACAGCTTCGCGAACGATATATTTTATAGCTATTTATGAAGTTTCAAAATAAATTTTTATGCGTTTTCTTTTATGTGGTCCCTAAGCCCCGCACAAAAAGAAATCTGAGTGTATTATAAAAAAAATAAGATATCCGTATGCTACAATTTATCAATAGAATATTTAAGAGAATGGTCCAAAAAGTAAAAATGGAGTATCTTGCAGTGAGAGATATTATCCATTGAATGTTTTTCATTTTCCTAAGAGATCCATGAGGATGACGTCTTTTGCATCAAAAAAAAAAATGATTGTCTTCACTTTCTTTAGAACAGGTATTCAAACAACTAATTGTTTCGATTTCTGCTCAGATTCCTGCGTATAATGATGAATCCATATCTTTTGAATATTTTCAACATTACATTAATATCTAAATAATTTATTTTATAATGACGACAACTCGACGCGGCAGCTATCAAATATTGATTCGGCAGCATTTTGTTGCCAATTTGAAGCTAATCTATGAATCAGTGTCATATTTATTTTGGCGCTGTTTAAAAGATGGCAGCACGAAGTGATAACCTCATCTAGCCTTAACAACAGCATTTGTATTCAAAAATCGATACTTTATCGATTACCCTCGAAAGAATAATTAAATTTTGTTTACATGTCGGTTACCCTCCACAGTCACCCAGAGATCATGGAGGTGAGTTCATGGATGATGATGACTACATTTTGGTTCCACCACAGACCGTAGTTTGTAATAATGAGAACTGATTCACTTTGTCTGTAACTAGATCGCAAAGTCCCAAGAGAGTGGTGTGGAAGTCAGGATAGTGGTGTACTAACTCATGTGTCCTCTTCATTTCATCGCTGTTCTAAATAACAAAATATATTGCCAGTAAACGTTGTTTACCTCTTGGAAAAAATTAGTTAAAACCAAGCCTCTATATCGCTTAATAAGATACTCATTTTACAAGATATGTATTTGCAAGAGCGGAAAGTTACAATATTTTTATTGGAGATGAATTGGTATCAATAAATGGTACGCATTATTTATAATATGACAATCAATATAAAAAAGCTTGCTAGTGTGCGTATTAAGAAAATAAAATTCTAAAACAAAAGCATAGAGACTGATCAACATTTCATTGAGCTGAATGTTTTCAGGTCAGAAACGAACTTCGAAGAATTTCGTGTTTTAAAAAAATAAAGCAAACATCCCAAGTTTAAACGATTTGCAATATTTTTACTACCCTTCGGTTCTTTTAAAATAAAAGCGAATTATTACTTAAGTATTTCATCAAAATTGGTATTCAAGTCTCAAACGAGTAATAAGAAGGTATTTTATTACCGACAGAAGGAAAACCAGCCATATATCCAGCCATTTATTTAAATATTATTCTATGGCTTTTTATATAGATATAACTTCTGCTACTGTTTATTGGCTTGTCTTATTTGAACATTTTTCTTTTCATATCACTCGCTCTATTTCTCCTAATATTCTTTTATTATATGAGATATATTTACTATATATATTCATGCTCATTGTTAATCGAAACTTATTCAATCAAATTTCATGGGGATTGGTAAGAAAGTTTTTTCGATAATATTTATTCCCATGGACTCTTGTGGCCGCTGTAGCCTAGTGGGCATGGTCGCTGTCTCTGAGTCGGTGGTTTTCGTCGAGTCGTGGATTCTAGCCCTCTATAAACCCACCGTGTTGTCGGGGTCGACGTAAAATCTATCGAGGCCCAAAGTCCTCCCTAGGCGGGATATGGATGTTAGAAGAGGGTATGCCAGCTCAGGTGTCGTCCTCGTCACTTGACCAAGGTTCACATTTAAGAGGTCCGTCGCTAATAGCTCTCGTGTTGCTTCTAGTACGACGTTAATAAAATCAACCAACCAATTCCTTTTAATTCATCCAACAATTGCTAATTTTTAAAAAAGGCTTAGATTTTTATGTGTTAGTGTAAGTTCTTTCAAATGGAAAAAGAAACCAATATCTTACACAAGTAGATGTCAATTACGGGCTAGATAGGAAAGTTACTAAAGATAAATATTTCAAAATTTAATTGGCAAAAACTCTCCAAAATATGGTAACCCTTAATTTTTCATCAAACATGGTGGGTGTCGTTAAATTTACAACCATAAAAATCTCCTTCGTCATGGTTTTTGGGGCTAGATGCGTTTAAACGAAATTCGAATAGGTCTTTCTGGTCAATCGTAATCGAGTCGTGGATCAGAGTCTTATTCCCACTAAAGACTCGCCGTGTAGCCGGTGCTGATACACGTAAAATATATCGAGATTCAGAGTCCTCCCGTTAGCGTGGTGTGAATGTTGGAAAAAGGAGGTGCCAGCTCGGGTATCTTCCTCGTCACTTGATTGAATTTCAAAATTGCGAGGTCCACCGTCAATAGTCCTCGTATTACGACGTTGATTAAACCTCTCAAACAACCAATCCCATGGATTTTTAAAAATATTATCGAGTTTCAAATATAACTTTTCTTGTTTAATACGATTACTCGGTTTTTTATAGAAAGAGGAGGAATGTTTTTGTAACGCGTAAATGATACACATTACTTAAGGTATACCATTCAATAGAAAAATGCGCTATAATGTATTTTAAGAAAATTAAACTCTAATATAAAAGCATATATAGACTGAATAACATTTTTTTGAATTGAGTGTTTTCTGGTCAGTAAAGAACTTCTAAGAATTTCTTTCCTGTTAAAATAAAACAAACGTCATGGTTTTACACTCGTATGATTTGCAACGCTTGATTATCCTTCGATTCTTTTAAAATAAAAGCGAATTATTGTGTAAGTAATTAATCAGAATTGGTATTGATGTCTCAAACGAGTAACAAGGAAAATCAACCATGTATTTAGCGATTTAATCAAATGTTACTTTATGGCTTCATAGATGAAACTTCTACTGTGTACTGCTCGCCTTATTTAAAAGGTTTTCTTTTCAAATCACTCTTTGTTTATATACATTTTTCATACCATTACATTTGACAATATTTACCATGAAAATTCGTACTTACTGTTAATCGAAATTTATTCAATCAATTTGCATTGTCAATGGTAAGAAATTGTTCGTGTTATCTTTTATTCCCAACGATACTAAGGAGATATTGAGTTTTCAATAACACTTTATAGAACTTATTTCCTATGTTCAATACGATTACTTGGCTTTTAATAAGAAATAGGGGAACCTGTTTTTACAATGCGTAAATGATTAATGTTATTTACGATATATTAATCAATAGAAAAACTGCGTTGTCCTGTATATCAATAAAATAATTCTAAAATAAAAGCACATAGACTAAGTACCATTTCTACGGAAAGTTTTCAGGTCAGAAAAAAAATTCTAAGAATTTCTTGCTTTTTAAAAAAAATAAAGCAACCGTCATAAATTTATATGATTCGTATTATTTGTTATCAACATTTTTTTCTTTTAAAAGAAAAATGGTTCATTATAATAGCCAATTCATCGGAATTTATATTCAAGTCTCAACCAAACGAAAAGAAAAACCAACCGTGCATTTAGCGATTTAATTAAATGCTACTAAGTGGCTGCATAGATGTAACTTCTGCTACTGTTTACTTCTTGTCTTATTTGAAACGTTCTTTTTTTTTCGTATCACTCTTCCTTTCGTATAGCGTGCTCTCATAACATGTGATAATATTTACCATAACAATTCCTACTTACTGCTAATTAAAACTTATTCCATCAAATAGTAATGTCATTGGTAAGAAAGTGTTCTTATCAATTATTCCCATAGACTTTAAGGAGGTACAGAGCTTTCATTAATATTTCAGAATCATTTTTCTTTTGTTCAGTGCGATTACTTGGCTTTTAATGAGAAATAGGGGAACTTGCTTTTGTAATGAGTAAATGATAAACGTTTTTTACGACATAGTAATAAATAAATAAATAAAACATTTTCCTGTATATTAAGAAATTTAAATTTTGAAATAAAAGTGTAAATATTGAATAATATTTCTTCGAAATGCATGTTTTTAGATCAGATACAAACATCGAAGAGTTTCGTGATCTTTAAAAAGGGTTGGTTGCTTAATTTTTTTTATTTAATTTAATTAATTAAACTATTTATTTTTATAATTAATTATTTATTTACTTAATTAATTAATTATTTAAAAAAATATTTAATTAATTATTTAAAAAATAAATTAATTAAAATTATTATAAAAAATTATTTAATTAATTAAATTAATTCAATAAAAAAATTTAAAAATTGAGCTACGATCAGAAATTTATACAGCAATATTTTATCACTATTCGATTCCTTTAAAATACTCATGAAAAAGAATTGTTATACAAGTAATTCATCAAAATTGTTGTTGAAGTCTCATTCTAGTAATAAGAGAAACTAACCGTGTTTCTAGCAATTTAATTAAATGTTAGTCTATGTGGCTCCATAGATGACACTTCAGCAACGGTTAATTTCTTTTCTTATTTGAAAACGTTTTCTCTTCATATCACTCTCGTTTCTTTTATAGTGTTCTTTCATTACATGTGATAACATTTGCCATACAAATTTGTGCTTACTGTTAATAGAAACTTATTCCACTAAACTGAGTGAGAAGTGGCAAAAGATTTAGTATTGATATTATTAGATCTTCTAGAAAGTTCTGTCCGTTTATGAAGTGAAAGAAAGTAATACATTTTTCATACATTTAACATATATTGTGCTATAAACATTCCCTCGTTATTTATAAATTCTTGCCAGCGTGTTGGTAATTTGTAGATATCATTTTTGAAAAATGCTTTGTCTTTAGAAGTGAAGAACTCAAGTAGTGCTAGGGTGAAGCATGTTTCAGTTTTGAATTCTTTTTCTTCAAAAAATTTTGCAGGGAGATAACCAAGAGATAATTAAAGGGTGTCTAGTCTGAAGAGTATGTCGGATGCGACCGAAATTTCTAACCTAGCTCTGCGATTTTTTGACGAATCACCAAACAGCACGTGGTTTGGCATCACCTTGATACAATATAATGTGCTTCATATTGAACATCGCTGACCTCTTTTCTTTCAGTTCCTTTATTTAAACCATCCATTCGTTGACAGCATCAGTACGAATTGATCTTTTTGTTAGGTTTCAAAAGCTCGAAATGTTTTGGTTCTTGGACGTTCCACCATATACAACAACGTTCTCTTACTCAAGCTCAAACTCGATTTAGAGAAGGCAAAGGGACAGATAGTCCATGCTGCAAGTATGCTCTTTTCCTTACAATGTATTCAAAAAAAGTCAATTTTTTGTCACCAATTATCAACCGGTTCAAAATGGGGTTGTTTTCGTTCTAAGCAAACAGAGATGTGTATATGACAATTCGATTACGTAAATCTTTCTTACTTAACTCAGGAGTCTCCCATCTGGAACGTTTATAGACCAATCCTAGTAATGACGGTAATTATCCTGTACAATAAATACAATTAAATGTTAAAAAATGCACGATTTTCTTTCACTTCACAAATTGACAGAACTTCCCGGTTGACGTAATATTTATTTCCATCGACTCTAAGGTGTCATTAAATTTTCGATGTACCTCTCTTGTTTAGCACGATTATTTCGTTTTTAATAAGAAAGAAGGGAAATTTTGTTTTAGTGTTATCTATAGCTTAAAGCAAGTACATCCTAGATATTAATATCTGAATTAAACGTCTCAACAGTGTTTTATCAAAATAAATATGAACCAAATTAAAAGTGTAAATATTTTTCTTCGTATTAAATTTTCTATATTTTATCATGAACTTAATTAATTTCTTCTCTAAGTCAGGAAGGAGTATTTCAAATTTAATATATTTAATCTTCTATTCAAATCAGATTTCATACAATATATGCCACTTTTTCTCTGTATTGCTATATAACATATGCTTCATTTTTAATCTCAGAGTAACTTCCGAGTGTACTCATTTTTTAGAAAAGAAGTAACATTTAATTATGCAGTGTTTTCGTTTGTTAACTTTGTTTTTAGAAGATAACACAAGAATGCTTTTTCATGCACAAATATGTGAAATATGTCTGAAAACAGAAATATGATAAATTACATTAGAGCTAATATCTCATAACATCTGTCCAATACTTTTGTTTGTATCAGAGCAAATTTATTGTTATTTGAATTTTTCCATCTATACGTACTCTCTATAAATATTTGAAACTTCATGAATGAAATAAGGTTGGTTCATGACGATGTGAACAAAAAAAAAGAACTATTTTTTCAAATATATATTCAATTAAAAATTCATTCGTGGAAAATATTGTGGAAATTTTAAATTTAGAAGCCAGTTAGAGAAATCGGTGAAGGCTTTAAAACATATTTTATTGCGATATATATTATACATATTCCTATAAAAGTTTTTTATACGATTCAATGAAAATAACAAGTCTTATGGATTCGTTTTTCTGTCTAAAACTTTAAACAATTGAAGTGTGAATCTCGCCTATTTCTATGTATTGCCAAACGAAAAATTCTATTAAAAATGTAACACAAACTAGCTTTATAAATTCATGAACGTTTGACTGTGGTTGATATATTTTACTTCAGTCTAATAAATAATGATTGAATTTAAACATCAAATAATATTACTTGTATATTCTTCATAAATATAACAGATATAAGGAAAGATTTGTGTGGAATGAAACGAATGCTCAATCAAAGTGAATTTTGGATATATATATATTGACAGTTGAATGTTATAATTCTGTCTTAAAATATTTCAGATTGGTTTTCACCCATCAAAATTTCACAAATGTTTTGCTAGAAAGATTTTTTTTTTTTTCAAATTCCTCTTTATTGTAAATAAATATAAATCTAATTATTTGAAGTGTTCTTTCATTAACAAATCACGAATACAATCATCTGCGAGGGGGTATCGTAAAGTTTTAGTTAAAAATTGTAAGAAATAACCTAGATATATCTATAAAATTTGTTCTGAGAACTTATTGATTTATATGTACGTAATGTTTTAAATTACGGCTATTGATGTTGATTTGTTTGGTTTCAAGAAGTCGTAGATTGAAGTAACCCACAGTATGATAATAATAATTGATACAATAATTGATGTGGTTTTCGTCTTTAAGATTTGTTCAATAAAAGAAATAAAATTTCGTTTGTAAACTTAGACGTAAGCGATTCTGATAGCATTGAGAGTTAATTTTTGCATCGTTTTCTGTTCCTCTTATTTTGAATTACCCATTGTTAGAGAAACCTGCGATTATTATAGACGTTATTGAATCTTTCTTTGCGTTCTCAGAACCAGATTGGGACATTTTTTTTCCATACTATCGATAGTAAATGCACTTTTTTTTTCATTATTTCAGTCATTTGGGTAATTTCCTGCCACTGCTAGTGTAACAATGTATTTTTATTTATCTCCTCTTAAACGGTTTTCATTTAGGACTCTGCAAAATGTCGCGTTCCATATGCTTCAGCAAAAGTCTGCGCATATCATATTTTGTAGCTTTTTTTAAGCTGTAAATCTTGATTAATAATTTTGTTTATTGTTACTACTGACGTTTTCGATTGATTTGCAATTGATTTCTGAGACAATGAGTTTTCTCTTGTAATCATTGGCTCTACTGCAGAAAAAAACTGAAATAAAAATTCAAAAGATTACCTTTCTTGGGTATTTATTTAAAGTCTTCTTTTCATGTAGAAGTATTGATTGATGACTTTTTCCATTTTGATTAAAAATGTTGCTTATTTTACTGTTATAAATCTTTATACCCCAGAATTCACAGTTTACATTACACATGCCTTATATTTTACGTTTTTTAATCACGGAATAAGAAAATTATTCCTTGAAAATCCCAAAAAGGCATTTCAAGGAATAAAATTATTCCTCGAACCCCCCCCCCCCCAAAAAAAAAAGGCATAATCTTGTGTTTGGCACAATATATCCCTAGAGAATTCAGTGCCACAAATTCAACCAACCAACCAACCCAAAAAGGCTTATTTCAATCCACAGAGTGCATATATCTAATGTATTAAAGGATTAAAAAATATGAAAGTGTCAAATAATGATTTTAATTTATAATAATAAGATGTTGTCGGGAATTTTCCTCCAAAATATGTGCACTTTTATAATCCTTTATTAAATCGATCTAAAATGCGTAAACACCCTCTGTATAGTAAATAATATTAGCTTCCTGATATTCCGAACGATGTGTAAGTTAACGTCTGGTGTGGTGAGAGAATGTAATTTCTTTTTATAAATATTAAATTTCTAGTATTGAGATTTGTTCGAAATTTAGTTTAGAAGCTCTCTGTTTAAAACAAAAATAATTGTTACGCGAGGAAGGTATTTTTCTTTTTCTTAATGCAACTTCGTTATCTTTCATATACCTGACGAAGAGTTTTTCGTAGCCTAAATACGAACTATGTGAGCTGTATTGATTAAAAAGAAAAATACTTTATTTCCCTACAGAACTAATTATTTAATGCTTTGGAGCACGGAGAATTAAAAATACCTGATTAATAATAATGACTATACATTTCTCAAATCATTATATGTTCTTTATTTTAAACGTGTATTCAAGATATTCTTTATTTGCTCTTCTTATTTGTCGGTATATACCTTAAAGAATAACGTAATTACTATTCATTATGGTATTTATAACTTCAAAGGAAGTGACAAATAGTGTACTTGAGATAAATATTATGTTACACAATGACAAACCAAACAATTTTGAAAAGAGGGATATCACTTGAAAATGTTTCACTCTATTACTATTTATGCCACGTTATTACAGGGGCAGATGCGATTGTTGCCTTACAAATTCCATTGAAAACCATACCCTCCCTTATTAGCACATGAGAGTGGGTCGTATCCCTTCGGGAAGTGAGGGCCCCCACCGATTCTTCATCCCCAACGGTGCTGATAGCCAACTCAACGCACGAAGCTAAAAAAAAATCATCGCTTTCCTGATCACCAAGTGTTTGGGGAATGACAGCACCACATCCTCTCATCCCCCCTCATAAAATCCATCACTCAACTTCAAAACGAGAATTCACTGACCAGCCAAGAATACTAAAAGTCTTAACAATCCCTGAGGGGAAGAGACCAATACCCCTGAAGCCGGGTAACTTTCCTCGAAGAATCCCATTTTGAAAAAAAAAAAAAAAAAGTAAAATACATCTATATATGATTTTACACGCACTGAATACGCAATGAATATTTGATGACAAATGAGCTGTTGGTGCCTCGTGTGTCACTTAGTCTTCAGACAAGGCCCCGCATCGTTTGACAGGAAGGCTCCCCGTATTTTGTCACACCTGTAATTATAGGACGATAGAACTGCGCGTCAAAGGAAATGAAAATTATAGGAAGCGCTTCTGACAGAATATAGTATTTAAATGCCAAATAGTAGGTAAATATTTTTTTTCTTTTTTTCGATCTCCCCCCCCCCCCTTCTCTTCTGATATGCGTGATTTTGTGGTTTCTGTTTAGCATTGATTTATTCCGACGTATAATTCTTGTTGATGTTATTGATGATAGCTTGCGAGAGGAATATTAATTTCATTGGACTTGTTGAGATGGTGTGTATTTAAAGAAAAAGCCACCGCACACAGGAAATGACTTTGGTTACTTGGAAAATGAAATATATTAATCAAATATCAGAAAATTTCGGTAACTGCTTTTGGTTTTGGAAAAAGAAATGTTTTTGAAATTGAAATTTACTCCTTTGTTTTTTAAGTGAAACTAAATACATAATTTTTGGAAAGCAATGTTTCCGTAAATTTCAACAACCCTGTAGTGAAACTCTGTTGAAAGTCTGTTTTACGATCCTAGTATATTCTTACGTATCCAAATAAGAGGGTCGTTCAATAAGCCCTCAGAAAATCCAAGAGATGGAACTCGTAGTATTGAAAATGGTTTGCTTTTAGAAAGCATCATGATTCATTAGACATCTGTCTAAGCCTCAGTTACTCGTATTCGTGATCATGACGCCTTTCGTACCTCATAAGTTCTTCGTCATATTTTTTCCGACGATGAAATCATCTTCTCTTTCTTTGGAGCAGATTCACCTGAAGCTATCCATTGTTTTGATTGTAATTTGGTGTCCGGTGTATAGCGATGAATCCATTTATTATCGACGGCGACAACAAATGCGCAAAATGACGACGACAACTCGACTTGGTAGCAACAAAATTTTGAGTTGGCAGCAAATAACTACCAAATCAAAAACAACCTATAAATCAAAGTCAAATTTGTTCCGGTTCCGTTTAACAAATAGTAACACCCACTGATAACAGCAATTTACTT
>BMAW01059155.1:283604-329801 GCA_019974015.1 Nephila pilipes | reverse complement strand
TAGTAACACCCACTGATAACAGCAATTTACTTTACTGATGTCATCTAAATTCAAACACAAGTTCTTTTTGAACTATCCACGTATAAACTCTTTTTAAGTTTAAAAAGCTTTAACAATCGAAGAACGAAAGATTTGAATATGTGATATTGAACTGCATTTTAGAATATGGCAACAAGATTTGTGAACTTTTGTAAACAAAATTTAGGAACAAGGGACCAAAACATACAAATGAAATGAAAGAAAACACAATTATTTAAAATGTGGAAAATAACACGTCATTCTTAATAAACAAATAACGACAGCGGTAAAATCAAAGGAGATAACCTGGGACTACCAGATGCTTAAAAATGAAACGAGAATTAACTAAAGGAAATTTTTGAAAATAATTTTAGTTTTATGTAAGATAATCAATACATTTTGCACTAGTATTTTAGGGAATTTTATCCGTAAGAAAATCATAATAAATATCTAAGTTAATGATAAATTTATTCTAAAGTATATTTAATTGGTTATTTAATTTAGATACAAGGAAGAGGACTAGAAGTTCATTTATTTTTCAAATTATTCATTTGTTTCTCTTTTTCACTGCAGTATGACATTTACTAAGGAGCTTTTTCATTGTGTAATTCTCTTTCACTGTGGTTATAGCCAAAATAAATATTGAATGATATCCGGTCACCTCAAAATGAAACAAGAATAGACTAAAAAGTCATTATTATTACTCTTATATAATATATAGTTTTCGATAAGGTAATCCATAAATATATTATTCTATTATTTGGAGAATTCTTAATGATAATAAATAACTAAAATAAATTAGTAATTAATTAATTCTTTAATATTTTAACTAGTTAATTAATTTAGACTCACAATAGAATACATAAAAATTTATTTGTTTTCACCAAAATAAATAAATAAATTACCAATATCCTGACATTCCATCAATTTTAATTGAATTTATTCTGTTTTTGTTATGAAAATTTATTTAACTTCGATGTCTTTTTAAAATGTATGAACTATTACATACCTAAATGTGAGTATGCGTGCACGAATAATATTATTACATATAAAATACATATTGTAATTTTCTTGAAAATAATCAAGGAAGTTGAACAAAAAATAACAGAGATTAACTCATTTTCCAAATGTTTGAAATTTGAAATATAATACATAAATGATATAAATGCAGAACATACCAAGTTTATTCACATACCGTTAATTTTGAAATTCATTAATAATAATCTTTTTAGGCAAAAGTAAAAGAAAAAACAAATTTCGAAACACACACAAGTATATAAAAAAATACGCCCCTACAAACTGTATTGACAATTCCGAGATTGCCAAGAAGGGAAAAAACGTATTTTATAAGTATATAAATTTCCTTATCATAAAAAATAATTCGATTTTGTGTGACTGACTTCTTTGTATATTACTCTGCGGATTTTTGAGCGACGTAAAATATAGAATTTAAAGCACTATATATGTGAATATTGCTGTGATCAGAATTCGTAATAACTTTCAGAGAAAAACTTATGCACGCTAAATAAATCAATTTGATATCGAAAAAAAAAAAAGGAATACAAATCCTTAAGCTTGTAAAATGTTTACTCTTTTGCAACTTTATTCGATTCTTGTTCTTTCAATAGATATTTATTAATTTATTTATTATAAATATAATTCATCATATTTTAACTTAAACCATCAGAGGCAAAAATACGTAAAATATCATTTTGCGTGTCAAAGAGCGCCATCTGGAATCCGAATTCTGTTACACAAGTTATTGCACATTAACAGTTCGAATCTTTTTTCACTTTCATTTGTGAAATGAGGATATCTAAACCTGGAATCCGAGTAAAGGAGCGAAGCACTATAATTAAACTTTGGCACGATTGTTGAATTTTTTTTTGAAGACACAATTACAAATTGTTTCAGCAAGAATTTTCGGAAAAACAGTTAAGTTAGAAACAATAGCTTGCAAATACAATAATTTTCATTATTACAGAATATTAAGAATATTCAGTTTATATTAATCCCAAAATACAATTAAAATACTGTAATGAATTTGTAAATAGTTTTCTGTTCATACTTAAGTGTATACAAAAAGAAACTCAGAAATTCGGGATCTGTTTTGAATTCTCAAAAAAATATTAAGAAATAAAATTTGAGGTAACACGATACCCAGTGAGCGAATTTTCTTAATTGGATAATAATAAGAAAATGATTTTATTCACCGTATTTGAATAGATATAAAATGCGTATTTTGGTGAGGGGGTTGAAAACAACATTTTCAAAGAAACAAATATTTAAAATTTAAAATTTTTCAAAATATTTTAAAATTTCAAAATTCTTTCTACTTCTATAAATTTTAATATTTTTAAGCAATTTTTTTTCTCAGTTTCTTCGAAGTGTTTCTCATAATTATGTACATGGGGATTGCTGTACAAATGTTAATTATACTCTTACAAACAAATTTCTATCAGACGCTAAGAAAAAAATAAAAAAAAAAGATTTGTTAATTTTGTAGATTTTTAAAAACACAGCAATTTATCTAAATCCTTATAGTTACTTGCCCAAGATTATCAAACAGAGTATGAAAAACAGATGAAAAATAAGAATAATTTACATTTATTTCAAAAAATTCCTTAACATTTTAAATGCATGACTCTCATGAAAAATAAAAAGCTTAGAAATAGTAGCTTAAGTTTTTTAAAATCAACGCAAACTTAATTTTTTTAAAAATAATTAGGGTAATAATGTACTTAAAGACAATAAATTTGGCATCTATATTTAAAATAACTCATAATTAAAACAAGGAAATAAAAACATTTTTTCGATTCTTTATTAATTTCTAGGGTACCACGTCCCCTTAAAAACAGTTTGAAAATCCAATATGACTTAAGAGGGGGAAAAATTATGTAACGTATCTACAATATCATCAATTATTTGTTCAAAAGACAGAATTAGTTTTTTATTATCTTACGAAAAAAGTACCTTTAATGGGGCCGTTTAAAGGCTTTCGTGTTAATTCAAAAAGTTTTCCATAAAATTAAAAAGAGCTCAGATTAATATTGGATCCTATTTCTAGTTAAGTAATAATCAGAGTCAGTCACAAAATGTTTTCTCAACCCTGAATATTTTTATTTTTAAAAATTCGAGAATACTCGGAGAATTAAAAAAAAAATATTTCAAAGAAAATCCTATTGGGCAGTTCAATATGAATTTGGATACCTTTAAAGGAGAGCTGTTAAAATTTATAGCTGGTATAGATACAAAACTTTTACATAGTCCTCATGCGCAATGTTGTAAATTGCAACTATTATAACACATCGATCAATAACTCCCGAGTCTAAAATTGAAAACAACATTTTTTTTGCAAAATTTTTTTTTATTCATCAACATAACACCTTTTGTTAATCACCTTTCAGGGTGTTACAATCGTTCCAATGCTTTTCCAAATCTTTTTTTTTTGGTTTTTTTGTTTTGTTTTGTTTTGTTTTTTCCCATTTTTTTTTTTTTTTTTTCGCAAGAAATCTTTTTTGTTGCGAGTAAATAGCGATAAATAACTTTCTGAATTATCGACTCGTTGCTGTTTTTGTTCCATCGAAAGCAATCGCGGCACCCACTTGGAAAAAACCTTTTTCACTTCACTTCAAAAAACCTTTTTCCTGGTCCGATCGACTTAAAATTTTGATACGTTTCAAGCAAAGGTTAGTACTCTAGAAAGACCTGGTTACTGGTTTACTACGAGCGCCATCTCTGGGTTAGTCTCTGGAGTTATTGATCGATGTGTTAGCTGATTTGCTTCGTTTCAGGAAGTTTCGGATTAAAGTAATGCTCAATATCGTAACGTTTTAATTATTATCTCGAGGTATCACAAATTTTTAATTGTTTATAAAAATTATCGAGAATATTCTTAGTTTTTATTTATTATTCTTAATACTTCTCTATATAGTCACCAACCAGAGTTATATGTTTCTCCCATTGTCTTATGACCTTCGAAGGCCGTTTTTTCAGACCTCATCAGATTGAAATTTATCTTGTCTATACTGCGGATTTCTTCAATATTTGGCTTCCTGAAACCAAACAAATTAACATGAATATTTGTAATTTACAACTTTATGTGCATAAAGATTGATTAATATTCAGAATAAATTTTATTCAGATATCTCTGTTATTTCTGAGTAACAAATAAGACTTTACGATACTCCTCGTAAAATTCTGTCAAATTTGAAGCAAAAAGTATCTGGAAGGAAACTTTGGAAGATAAAGTGACCGTTAAGAACTCTATAATAATGTGGAAAATATCCATTTTACTTAGCTACCAGGAAATTATAAATTGTTTTCTATAATTTTACACATATGGAAATTCGGCTCAACTTCCATTAAAAATTAAAGCAATTGAAAAATCATAAAATTGAAAAAAAAGAAAAAGAAATGCTTTTGAAGTAAAGGCGATTCCCGAAAAATGTTTGAGAGTGTGACATTTCAGCAATTTTGAAATAGTTTTCAATATATATTACTTCTTAATCTAGAATAGTGTTTCAAGATAAACCTTTTCTTATTCTCTATGTTTGTTCAAATATCAACTTAAGTGACTATTTATTCATATAAAAATATCATGAATATCACAAAATCGGAACATTTTAGTAACGCCCGTTCTTCATTATTCAACTCTACTGTTATTTTTCTTTAACTCCTTCAATAATAATTAGACTCCAATAGAGAATACATGAGAGAAAGATAAAATAAACTCTCTCAATTCCCCCTTAATTCGTCAATTCTAGATTACGACCAAATAAGGAAATCTGAGCTTACTTAAGTTGCCTTTATTTTCCTTCATTCTGTTTCATTTGTATATCATTATCTCAAATTAAATTTACTTCACTTCTATTTTCATTTATTTTACTTAATAACTTTTCGTTTTGCTCTGGAAGAAATCGCAATTTTATGCAATTCACACTAATTTATAAATGTCCTCGTGGTTAGTGAAGAGAAACTCGTGATTAGCCCAACTTCGCAAATTCATTTAATTGTTTCCAAATCCATAAAAATTAAACAAATATGTTTCTTTAATTACATAAAACAAAAAAAAGCGTACACCATTGGGGTTTTAAACAAAAGCTTGGTTTAACTTCAAGCTATGCATTGGTCGAAAAAATCCTTGAGGTAAAAAACTAAATCCTTAATATAATTCTTCAAGATTACTTAAATATCTTTCAACATCAAATCTGAAGACTCTAGATTCGATGCTGTGCACGATCCTGAAATGGATCATTATTAAACATATTTGATCTCCTCATGAAAAATTAAATTCGCTCAGAAAACACTCTTACTGTCAACTCGGCGTAGTCATCAAGCTGAGGAACCAATATTAGCTCGTAGTTAGTGATAAAAATACGATCATCCATCAAGAAAGCTGTTGACATTATACCTCGGGGAAAAATGAATGTTGAGCTTAACGTAAATTTAATAACCTTTCCGAATTTGTGATTATAGGGATTACGAACGGGAGAGATCTTGATTTTAATCATTTTTAAATCGTTGAAATGTTTCCCACCTTCTTTAAATGTGAATTCAACAGACAGCTTTTATGGATGACGAGCTGGTTATTGTTTATTTCTTGATGTATGTAGTTTCTATTCATTAAATTTGAGTTTTTTTCTTCTTTAAGTAGTTTTATATGACTCGATTGAATTGATGATATTCTTTTGTCAAGGGTAATATTTTTTATTCATTTTAACGTCTCTAAGGTCATGTGAAGTATATTCATCGCCATACGAGAACAAGATACTTTATGATAAGAGAACAATATAAGTTTACACCGAATGCAGTGTCCCAGGTTGTGTTAAACCATGTTTTCTGAAAGGATTCAAGGATTTCAAAATTTCGAGGATTGATTGATTGTTTGTTTATCAAAGTTCCACGGAGAAGCAGCATGAGGGCTATAGGCAACGGGCCTCTGAATTTTGAACCTCGGTCAAGTGAGGAGGGTGACACCTGAATTGGTACCTCCCCCTTCAAACATCCAACGCACCAACGGTAGTACTTGAGACCTTGCGAGATTTAATGTGCATCACCCCAGCTACACGACGAATCTTAATTGGTATCAGGGCTCGAACTCACGACTCGACGAAACGCTGGCCGCAAGTTCGCGACAACGACCATTAGGCTACCTTGGCCACAAAATTTCATGGAAAGTTGTATGTAAAAATTTTTAGTTTTATCTTACAGATTTTAGTATTTTCTGAATGTATGTTATAAATATCATTTAATGCAACATAAAAAGAAATAAAAAGCATAGTGTCATATCTTAGAATAACCCTATAAACGGAGGAAACCCTGTCCCACCCCCTCCAAAAAGGATCGTAAATATCAAATTACTTTTATCTAATAACCGAAATGATATTCTTTTTCTTAATTCATATCAGTACCAAAAATATTTTAATATACTATTAGTAGAAGGGAAAACATATCTCATAATTGGTTAAAGTATATTGCTAAAATCTGCTGGACTTAGAGACTCATTTAAAGAAAGCCTGATAAAGTAATTAAGCAAAGAGGATGCTGAAGTATTAGATGGTGATACGTGGTTCTCACGATCATTAAACACAGGAATTTTAATTTGGAATGTTTTCACTTGGATACTTTGATCTCACACATAAAATACTCTTATAGAGTTTTTGCAAGTTAAATGATCTGAAGTGTGAATCACATTTTCAGGAGGGAAGGGAGCTTTCTTAGTGGCTACTCCTCAACCGTCCTGGAGTCACACTTAAATAAGAAAACCACCAAAAGAATTTGTCACATTCATACACAAGGAATTCACACACCCACATCATTAACATAGACATGTCACACTTACGAGTCACACACTAAAAATTTGCAATTTCTAAGTAATATAAAAGAATCAAAATTCTACATTTAGGACACCATCTATCATCCTCCAGGTATGAACAATTATGTAACTTTTAACTTAACATACCTATTTTTTTTTCAATAAATTTAGTGATGCACCAAATGATGGTCTTTTCTATGAATATTAATAATTCATTATATCAAATTCTCTCTCATCAATTCTCGAACCCTCTTCTCTTCACTATACGATCCAGTTGGTCCAGTTTAAGTAATTCATTAAATCATAGAAGGGTTTCTGTTTCAGTGACATAACCGTTTTCAGCTACCGTATAACATCGCGGTTAGAGTTTTGCCACTATAGACCCATCGTGTAGCGAGTCTGATGCACGTTAAATCTGTCGAGGTTCAGTGTCCTCACATTTGGATGGAGTAGAAATGTATGGAGAAGGGTGTGTTAGATGTCATAGGTGTCAGTTTAGGAGTCATCCTCCTCACATAACAAATATTCAGAATTACATGGTCCGTCTCTAATAAACATCATGTCGAATCTAAGTGCGACGTTAATAAACAATCAATCAAAAAAAGGTTCGAGGGTAATAGACTGCATGTAACTATTTTTCGGCGTCTTCTTCGATATGATGATCTGTTATTGAATTAAGATCGGAAACCGTATATATTTAGCTTCTAAATGTAATTTTAGCAATACGCCTATTACAACCCTTTCGGCAGCATACTGTTATTCTACAGACAGGCATATTGAATTAATTTAAATGATGGGCATAGTTCTAAGAAGAGAGTTATTGAAACTTTCTTGATGTCCATAATTCAGTCAGAATTGTTTTTAGAAATCTTTTTGCATCCGCCTGAAATAAATTAATACAAAGTTTCGATAGAAAAGATTATTAATGAGTATATTAAGGAATGTTATACGAGTAGATAGGTACGTAGATTGGTGTTATTAAGGCGAAGGCTGTACTTAATCAAGCTACACCAAGTACTTTTTGATTGCGGGAAAAAACGTACTTTTGCGATGTAGACAAAATTCTATTAAAACGAAAATGGAAGAAGTGGGGGAATGGAATGACAAGAAGAGACTGAAATAAGGAATGATCACTGTGGTATCCTGGAGGTGCGTGTCACTAGTGTTTACCAAAGATAACAAACTTTATGAATGAAAAGATACGGGTGGATTACCAAGGTATACAAGAGTCCTAAATCTCGAGGAATGTGATTAATGGAATACTTGTTCGTCAATAAAATATCCGTTAATTTTGCTCGAAATTACCGTTCTTCATCTAAATAGTAATAAGAGAATTCTTGAAGAAATTAATTAGAGAACAATAGGATAATATATTTATCATAGTGTAGCTGAGTCAGGGTTTTCGGATATTATTTTGGTAATTTTATTCTTTTCATAATTTCTTTCTATATAAATCGTAAAAATGAACTGCTAAAATATATACCTATACGAAATATCAAAAGCCCGATATCTCTATTAAAATTATCAGAAGTAATTAATATTTTTAATTGTAGTTAAAATTTTCTGTCTCTAAGTTCGACAAGTGTAGATAGAGTTCATCTTTGGTCAATTTTTTTCTCTCCCTCTACCATATTTTTTTACAATCTCTACCATATTTTAAGCGATATAGGAAAAAAAATTATTCGAGAGAAATACTCAAAAAAGCTTCTTCTAGACGAATAAGTACTAACTTCAGCAGTACTTTAACTGGAGAATATAGCTTAGTAGCTTCTTAAAAGGTCAAGGTCAAATATCACATCGATGTCCAAGAGAGCATATTAAAAAATTTACCAGTTACGTCGTCTCAGTGATCGGTTACGCGTGGTTAAAAATTTACTAAGCTCAGTTCTACTTCCTTTTTTCCCATCTAAGACTGACAATGAATGATGACCCATCACTTACAATAACTACTTGTTTCGATGCACTGTTGTCGGCCTCAGGGTTACGCGTCAACCCTGTCGCTTATTTTTTTTCTTTCCTTTTTTTTAAAGAATCATCTTTGTTCCCTGATATGTGATATTTCTTTCTATTCCAATTCGTTTTTTTCCCTTCATATTACTTATTTGTACGTTATTATATATGGTAACTATGTATTTTAGGAAATTAATTTTGCTCAGTCTCTTAAATTTCAACAGTTTAGCTTAGAACAGTGGCTCTTGCCTTTATAATATTTGACGCCTTTTTTCCATATCAGTTTTAATCCCTTTCTTTACTATCGAATAAATTTTTATTCCAATTTTCATTCTGTTTTGTAACGCATTCTACAGGAAAATATCACCCCTAAGCCATTTTTATTTCATATTCACTAAAGGTACATGCATTACAAGTTATAAGATCAGTACAAAGCTAGAACAATGTCGTGCAACAGTGCATTAGTGTTGCACTAAGATTACTGATTAAGTGCCTCGTAACTTTGCGACATGATTAAACCAAAAAGGGATTGAAATTTAAATGGCCCTAAACATAGCAAACAACTATATATCAATTTATGAAATTAAAATTTTCCAGATTTGCTTCTGCAGATTTAATACAGAAAAAAAAAAGAATAATCTACAAATAAAATGACATTTTGCGAATATTTAAGTACTTAGTTTTTTATATTAATGATTTTTCCTCAACTCACATTGTATGTCTGGGTCAAAACTTTAAAAGCTTTTTTTCTCACATTTTAAAACACTCAATTGAGCTGAAATTTTCTTTCGATGATTGTTTTGGATGACAATACGATAATTTAATTATAATTAAAAATTAATTGATACAAACGAATTATTTAAATAATTCAACTTTGCGCCAAGTTTCTCGCCAAACCGCCAAATCCGTTGCCAAGGTGAAGAGATCATTTCTTAAATTCTCTTTAGTTAATTATTATTTTGTTAAAAAATTAATGAAAAGTAAATTTTTAATTTCAATTTTTATTGAAAAAAAATTAAAAAATATGCTACTCAAAGTGTGAAGTGTGAAAGCTAATCCATGTTCAAAAAACTCGTTTTTTACCGATGTTATTTTTCACATAATTTTCTTTTTACATTTTCCCCATATATGTAAGCATATATCTCGAAATTAATAGTCACCTTTAGTATAAATTAGTTTTGAGAATTATCAGATACTACCTAAAATTTAAGTTTGTAGAGTTCAGGATTAGCTCAGTGCAGGGTGGATTCTGGCGTTTTATCCACCGTAAAATAATCCAAAAAATGCCGCCTCCCAAGCGTAAAAAAGTTTAACAATTTTTTAAAGGAAAAAAAATAAATAAAATTATAAGAGAACCTGTTCATCCAGATAAATGACATATTGAATTGAGGCTACAGGATGCTTCGAAAATGATGAGCAAAAATTTAAGGTGTGATAGAAAACATCTAAACAAGCAATTTTCATGGTACAATGCACAGGCCGTGGGCAAGAGGTGAACCTATAGATGGTGCTGTAATGAAAAGTATAAAGCACGAGCTTTCTTACACATCGTCATTCCTATTGTTGATTTCAGGAGGCATGGCGACTATACAGTAATCAGGAAAAGGCCATGCATATTGAGGTCTGTAGTTTCACTTTGAACAGCCATTATTTGACGTAATTGGCTGTCTCTATTTAAGGTGCCCGGGTCTTTCTGACACGTGGCGTCATAGCTGGTATATGACATGTTATGATTTATATACGGTTGTCTTAGTTAAACTAGTGAGTGAGTGATTGTAAAGTTTATTGGCGCAAGAGCCAGATATGGCTATGCTGCGCAAAACAAGATTAAACTGTGGTCTAGACGTGAAGTTGAAAAAAAAGGTAAAAATGGTTGACAAGAAGGAGAGTCGAAAATGGAGAAGGATCGCTAGGGTATCTCGGGAGTGCGTCACCCGTGTTTCTTAGTTAAACTAACAGAGGCAAATGTGTCGCGTCTGGAGTACATGCAACTATATCTGCCTTCGAGTGATATCGTCCGAGACAGCTCTTCAGAAGGGGAGACGATGTTTTTCCCGCCATTTCGAGGGAGGAGATCAGTTGGCCTTAAGCGACAGGGATGACTTTAACTCTCGATACATCGGTCCAAAGATAACTTGTCGAGTCGTTTATTGCATTGCTCTTATCAACTAGGCTTAAAGGGATTCCCTTTTCGGGCAAGTTACCAAATGCGTCTGATTCAGAAGATTAATATCATGAATGATACTAACTGTGAAAGATTAATCGAGTAAGAATCCTTAGTACCACTTAGAACTAAGGCTCGTCTCCTTGTCAGGAATGGAACATGATTTCAATTTCTGTACGATATTAACTTCCACTCACTTTCTCTACCACTAACTCTCATATTAAAAGCTTCGCTGCTTATAAATGCTATCAATCGAACTTAAATCACGCTTTTTTTATTTTTTGAGAGATATTTTCTACTTAAACAACATCATGTTAAAATTGTAACAACAGTCCTTCATTACTCTGCTCATGCATCATATATATATATATATATATATATATATATATATATATATATATATACATTAAGTAATAATAACTAAACTACAATTGAAAACACATATGAAGAAAAACAAATGCTATATTATTAGTCAATGATGGATAATTAAAGTTGCTCTCTCTCTCGAATCCCAAAATAACTTGTCACAATTCTAATTTTGAATAGACTAATAAATTCTTAGCTTACCATTTCACTTTTGTTATTCAATCACTTCATAAGATGCTGCTTCTTTTATCCCAATACTTCTACTATAAAATCCGTTTCAGTCCACAAAATTTAGAGAAGAGTTTCAATTTAAATAGCAATTCTCTGCCAGAAATTCTTTATCCTCTATCTCCCTTTTCATTAATTTTGATCTATCTTTAAATAACTTCACTTCAATTTTATCATCATCTCATTTACTTAAGCCCGTTTCATTTTGATTGGAAGAAAGTGTAATTTTATAGCTTTCAAATTACTAAAAGTTCCTGAGCTTAGTGAAGAGAAAATCGCGAATAGCCAAACGTCACAAAACTCCTCAAGAAATGCGTGATAGAACCCCATTATATACCAACTCTAAAAGGTTTAATGCTCCCGATTCAAAATATACGAAATTAATTCTTGAGCTTTTTTCAATATTAAATGTTTGCTAAATGAAGTGGATAAAGGATATATGTAATTTTTTTTTCAGCTGGAGACTATGCGTAACACAGATTTTGAAAAAAGAAGTTGACGAAGTGGAGTATCAAGAAAGAGGACTAGTACCTTTGTAACGCTAATGAAAACTGTTAACCGAAGAAAATCTTTATAATTTAATATACCAATAATTATTTAGTTAGGGAGACACCGCTACTAACTAAATAGATATAGGATATCAGTCTTTTTTTTTTTTTTTTCAGCTAGAAATTATGCGAAATGAATATTCTTAAGAAGAAATTGATGAAGTTGATCTGGAGCATCAAGAAAGAGGATAAATACCCTTGTTATGTTAATGAAAATTACTAACCACTCAAAGCTAAATAATTCAATACACCAACAGACATTTAGTTAGGGAGGCATAGTTACCAACTAAACATTTAACAAGCAACCAGCACAAAAATTAGTGAAATACAAGCCTTCAAAAACAATCAACCAGAACACTCTCCCCCCCCCTATTATAAAAGGGGTCGCTGCATTAATTTTAAAGACAACAGTCGAACATTATAGTGAGAAAGCTTTCGTTATGTTTACTTACGCCATGCAGAAATATTTCGTATATATTGTCGGGGCCAAAACATTATTATGGTTTTAGATTTTTTTTCTTTGTATCTATCCATTAATATTAGACAATTTTCAGCAATAATAATAAATTCAGGTATATTATATGAATTGTATTAAACTAGTGTTTGAGGATCTGTTTTACTTGATAATAAAAATATTTAAGTAATTAAGGAGTCCTTTAAAATATCTTAATTAACTAAAAGGTCAGATTGACCCAATAATATTCCGCAGTTGTCAAGATTTTCTCATTTGGACCACTGTGTATCCGATTATTTTTATAAAACCATTTAAATCGATTAATCAACTGGTTTTTCATTTTATTGTAAGGGCTTTTATACCAAAGGCCAAAGAAGACTAAGAGGGCTAATTAAAATTAGAATTGAGAATGCTGGCGGTGTTGAGAACTAATGCATTCTTTATGATTCTTTTTTTAAATTGTTAATTGAGTGCATATACAATTGTAGGACATTGGAGCTAGAGTGTTCACAGAAAAAATTCCCTTAGAGTTATTAACTAATAAGAGTCTTCTCCTTCTTAAAAGTTATATTTGAAGATATTTCCTCATATTGATTTCTAGTTATTTCCTGGGGTACATTGATGTCAGACAAAGTCAATATCTTGAAAGTAAAAAAAAAAAAAAAAAAAACAAGATTGGACACTAAAAAAAAGAAGAATTAGTTACTTACTATGTTTTAAGGAAATATGAGAGAAGTTTATATTTTTATATTTGATATATATAAGATATCTTATACATTTCTAAAAAATGGTGTATTTTCCCAATAAAATAATTAAAACAAGATGCTCAATATTTTATCATATTAAAAAAATTCTGTCTAGACAAAATAAATCAATAATATTCCCTTTTGGTCATATAGCAGGCATTTTGCTTATTTTTATCATTTATTAAATAATTCATAAAAAAATAAAACTTTTAACATTTACTAGTAAATAATAGTTCCATTTACTATAATAAATTATTGAAAATATGGTGCTGAAAACATTAATTAAATTAACTGTAATTTATAACTGGGAGTTTTCATAAACATGAAACGAAGAGTTTTTTAAGATGTGTAATCCATTTAAATGAAACGTATATACGTATCTGCTCGGCTAAAAAAATTAAATAGTAACCACGCTTTATTACTCTTCTAATATTAACTTAATTTTTATGCATAGTAAATTATTCAATTTAAATCATACAAATTAAAATTTGATTTTTAAATGTCTGACATACATGAAAATGTAATTAAATTTATATTATACTAGTAATATATAATAGATTAATATTTAAAACTTTAAGATGCGTAGCATTTAGTAAATTAATTTCCACACACATACTGTATGCTTTTAAAATTTTATTCCTCCAAGGGAAAGACGAAAAGTAGTTTTAAAATTTAAAAAAAAGGAACATTAGTTATAATTAAGACTAAATTAATCATTAGACTAAAAATAAACTTAATATCAAAGCATCAAAATAAGGGAGAAAATGAAATTATATTTTACTCATTTCTCGATGTTTTATAGTTCAGAAAAACATGGCCCTTGCTCCAATAAAATCAACTAACTAATCCTATGTAAAAAAATAACTTATTTATTATAGAAACTTGAAAAAAAAATGAGATGGTTGTTTAGAAAGTAAAATAAAATGCGTGTTTCAAATTAAAGCTGAGAATCTCTGAAAAAATAAACTAAGAAATCAGAAAATATTGGTAAATTTTTCAATTAGGAAACAAATAGCATAGTAAAAACAATGATATTTTACACGTATTGATAATGCTTTATTTAGAAAAGCTGAATTAGATTCTAATTTATTTCAAGTTTAAATTATTTCATAATTTTATCCATTTTAATCCATAAAAAGACGAAGATGTTATTTGAGTTTAAATTTAATTTTTTCATAAAATATACACTGAAGTGTCAGAAGACATGGGACACCTCCTATCCTGTCACCTCCTGGTTTACACCGTAGGCCGCTGTGTTATTTATGTTTGGATATAATGCCTGAAATTATATATTCTCGACACACTCTTGCTACTGCAGATCGAAGAATGTTTCTAATATCGTATGAGGCATCCTTTTGTCTGGCAAAGTGCAGCAACTCGAAGTGACATTGACTCAACAAGTCGTCGGAAGTTGCCTAAAGAAATATTAAGTCATGCTCCTTCTTCTGCCTTTCAAAATTTTGTGCATGAACTGATCTTCGAATCATGTCTTATATATGTTCGTGATATTCCTATCTGGAGATCTAGGTAGCCAAATCATTCGTTAGAATTCCCCAGAATGCTCTAATCACTAATTATTTTGACTCGGTAACATGACTTATTGGCATCCTGGAAAGTCATTGACATTGATCGTTGTTTGGATATGTGTTATCCATGAATGACAGCAAAGGGCCTCCAAATATCTGAACATAACCGTTTCCAGTCAATGAATGGTTCAGTTGGACCATAGGACGCAGTCCATGCAATGGTGGCTCCATAATGGACTCAGTCCAATTTGCAGCCTCCACCTACTTGCACACAGCCTTGTTGAAAACTTAGGTCCACGACCTCTTGGTATCTGCGCCCCACTCGGAACTTATTATTAGCTCTTAACAAATGGAATCGTGACTCATTTGACCAAGCAATATTTTCCCATTGTTCAGGGTCCACATAAAACGTTCCCGAGTCCAGTAGAGGTATTGCAGCCGATGGCGCGTTGCTATTTAAGGCACTCGAGACGATCTTTTGCTACCATATCCCATCAACACCAGATTTCACTGCATTGTCCTCACGGACGTTTGTCGGATATCCCATATTGATTATTGTTATTAGATGCTGAGTTGCTTGTGTGGTAACACTGACTACTGTATGCAAACGTCACCGGTTTTGGTCATTTACTATCGCGGTGGGCCGCTGTTTTATTCATGATTGGAAATAATATCTGAAATTATATATTCTCGACATACTCTTGCCACTGTAGATCGAAGAATGTTGAATTGTCTAACTATTTCCGAAATGAAATACTCCATGCATATAGTTCAATCCAGAATTTCACGTCCAAAGATTGTTAACAGAGCAATGCCCATTTATATATTTCATATGCGATGCTACTTCGATATGGATATTTGAATATTGTTATCCAATGACTTTTGGCACTTCAGTATATATTATGTATAGGTAACAATTGAATAAAACATTTCCTCTTCTAACTATTCTTTCCTATTCTCTATAAAGGTGAATTTAAAACCATGTAATATATATTTCTCATGGATCATGCATAGTAGGTATGATAAATATCGTAGTTTCATTGAATTTTATAACTTTTCTTACATGTATGAATATTTTCATTGACACTTAGTCATTAAAACTAAAAGTAAATATGGAATTTTTTAATCATATTTTTAAAATTACAAGATTTGCTTAGTCTCGTTTTATATATATCAAAATCACGAATGGACACTTTTCATGCAACCAATAAGAAAATGGCAAAAAAAAAAAAAAAAAAAAAAAAAAATGTATTCTTTACTTATTTGAAATTAGAAATGAAAACTTTTGATATAATTTTTGACAATATTATTTCATAGCAAGAAATGTCTGTATTCTTAAATTAATTAATATTCACTTCTAACTAGAATAAAAGATAAACTTAAGTTGTAGTTGCAATAAATTCAAAATATCATGTGTTTATCCAAGGGAAGCTAAGCATATAGGTAAAATTTGCTTTTGAAGTAGAATGTGTTTTACACGTGATTCAAGACAAATAGCCGCCATATGGTTACGATGATAATGCACTCTAAAACAAAAAACTTCTAAAAAATAAATAATGTCATTTTTTCTTGAATACCACTTAACTCATCAATTCTAAATTATGATCAACTAATAAGGTCTTAGCTTACCAATTCCCTTGTTCTAATTCAACCACTTTTCGAAAACAGACAATTTTTATTTTAGTACTTCATCTATGATTCACTTCAATCCAAAAATTAACTATGATCCTTTAATACAACTTACAAATATTTATCAACATGACGTTAATCTCTATTTCCCTTCATTTTCCTTTCAATTCTATTTCATTTATATATCATTTTATATAATTTACTTCACTTCATTTTTATTTTTATCAGTTTTAACTGATAACTTTTTCATTTAGGTTGAGAAGAAATTGTAATTTTAAGCAATTCAATTTGCTATAAAGTCCCCGAGGCTAGTGAAGAGAAATTCTCGAATAGCTCAAAGCCCATCGTCACATGTCTTCTTGAATCGAATCCAGTTATAAATTTTTGACATGATAAGTCGTCTCTAGAAAAGTTGAATTCTTAATTATAACATTTGGTTAAAGACTGCTCCGTAATATAAATTTATTTTGATATTGCTTATTCAAAGTCTGAATAAACTTGTTAAAGATTTTGGATGATTCTTATTGCTTTATTATGACTCTTAATCATAAGGAAGGCAATTCGAAATAAAGTAACAATCAAAACTCAGAAAAGTGAAGCGAATTATAGGCAAAATCGGAACAAAACTTTTGAATAATGGAATTAAACACGATTGTTACTAATATAACATGTAGACCTCTTGAAGAAATCATAAAATCCTTGTTTTGATTTTGCACAAAACGCAATTTGCATGCTCTGAATTAGCTCAAAATATAATCCTATTTAGTACATTAAATTATGTCTATCCTATCTCCTACGAGTCAGACACAACACGAGTCCGATCAAAAGAAAATATAAGAAAAAGAAGAAACCTTGTATTCCTCACTCCACCCTTAGCTTTAACACTCTTAGCAAAATCTAATACATACTATATTACATTAGATACGCCTTTCAATTTCCAACCTCAAGGGTGGGACGTGTAGGTTCTCACCCCCGCGAATAATTCTTTGACCAAACAAGTCACATCGGCTTTTTGTGTGTGTAAATTTTTTTTTCTAAACCTACTGGGGAAGTAGATGCTTTCGATGTCTTATTTGTTATAGCAGCTACGTTGAACTAACAATATAAACATTTAAGAGGAAGGAAAATTGTCTCTTTTCATTTTCACACTTCAGGCACAGTGTGAGGGTGGAATACTAAAAGGGAAGAACTTTTTTTCATCAAAAGAATTTCTTAATGTATAAGAAAAGCGGGTTTTTTCCCCCGTTGCAAACACTTGCTGGAAATGGGTTACAGGGGAAAAAATACAACTATGTTGTTTATGCGGGTAAGGGAGATGTGAGTTGAGAAAAGTACTTTTTTTTTCGTCACTTAAAGTGCTGTGCTATGCCATAAAGAAAGTAATTTTTAAATTGCCACGGAGCATTTATTGTTGGTGAGCTGCAATCAAACGGTTGCTGAGGAGGAGTTTTGTAAAACGGAGTAATTTAAGGGAATCAACTTCAATGCCTCCAATGGAAATTTACATTTAGCAATTCATGTTTGCATTTTCATACACTTAACTTGTTTTTAATTATTTGTTTTATACGTTAGCCTAGTTTAATAAAAAAAATAGCTTTTTATAATGTGATTACATAGATGTAAAAATATACCTTTTTAATAATACTAGTTTATTTTGGCAAAAAGAAGAAAAATTTGCTTTTGAATAAAAGGAACTTTTATTGAACAACAGAATAGTTTTAAACGAATTAATAAATATTACCCATTATTATTATAAGAAAATTATTTCAGGTTATATAAAAAGATAAACGATTTTTTTTTTTCTCTATCGTTCAAAATACATTTTTTCACAACATTATTTATGAATAATTACTCATAATAAACCTAAACTCTTTTTGGAAATTGGTGCTTTAATGATTTCAAGATAAGATTTAATAATTTATTTAAATTCATAATTTTTATTTCAATTTAAATTTATTTAATTTTAAAAATGTTAAATAGTTATACACACACAAATGCAACACTTTTCCCTTACTTCCCTATCAGTAAATTTTACGTCTTTTGCTTTTATACTCGTAAGATATCTGAGTTTAATAAGACCTCTCTCTTATTGTAGACTGAAACTGGGATTCTTTTAATGAAATTGAAAAATAAATAAATAAATAAAAAAAAAACATGTGGGTATTAATATAATATTTCTTCTTTAATTTTTTTATGAATTGTGGTTTTAACTTTATATTGTTTTTTTCATACTGAATATTTTATATCACACGTTTTTTTTTACAGGTGATATGGTCTATGATGGTAATTAGGTTATTTTCCTATTTTCTCGAAAAATCCATTTCTACTAAGTTGTATATCTCTTGCGCAAAACGAGCAATGGCATAAGTACACAATTGTACTTTATTTCTGTTTGAAATGAATCGGATGTAAATAAGGAAAGAGAGAGGAGTCAAGTTTATGTTTTCTTTTATCTCCAGTTACCCATATCCTCTGACTGTTTGATAACATGTTATCCAGGAAATAAAATTAGAACAAATATATAACGAAAAAAAGAACAGAATAAGCAAGCACAATATTAAATACAATAAACATATGAAGTAAAATAAAGTTCACATGCAGGCTTTACGGCCACTTGTTACAGTAATACAGGTATTAGTGACCGTATTGCCTGCAGATATAAATTTCCGAAAATACTGTGAGTCAAATACGATTTGAGAAAATGTAACACCTATTTTTAAAGAGCCTTAAAAAACCGTACAGATTTAACAGTGCATTATATTTCTTCTATTCTTTAAGTGCCTCCGAAAAAAGTAAACTTACCAGATCAAAATAACTTCAATAGTCCGGGTAAGGCATACAAACACTTACACACAGCAAAAACATCGTCTTCAGGTAAAGCTATTTGATAAATCTCGCTCTGTACATTGTGTACCCTGCCATAGCTTCTTCTGGGCTTCCTTTTCAAAGTAATAATCATCTGGCAAATAACTTTGAAATTAACACTGAAATTGCCAAGTGGCTGTGATACCGCACTAGTTGTATCACCCTCAGGTATTTTACAAGAAATTTCAAAAAACTTTATTTGTTCATTGATAATAGAAAAGAGTCCTGTCAGTTCTAATAATAATTGTGACAAGAATTGAAATATTTAAAATTTCGATTGCGGAACTGAAATGAAGGGGAGGATTTAATCTACACTCTAAAATCGTTATGAAGATTTGATCGATAAAAACCCTTGTCATAGTAGTTTGTAATATTTCGTCGTTCTCTTAAAATATAGTGCTTTTAAAATCAACAGTTAATGAAAGATTTAATTCTAAAGCAGGAGATATTTATGTTGGACGAATTTAAAAAGATATGCGCATGAGATTAAATCTCGCATTCGTATTATACGTAGAACACAAAAACTGCGGAAATGATAAATTACGTCGAAGAATTTTTCAAGGGCGTTGTCTCAAAAATTGTTCCTGGTGTAACATCGAGAGATGTAGGATTCAAAAAGCTGTGCAGCAGAAAGTATTTCTTTGGAAGAGGAAGGGGTGAAATTGTCATTATCTGATTACTGACTGTGGAATGTAACAGAAGAGAATTACAATTTTTGAAGAGTCTATAATTTCTCATAATCTTTTTCTTTGATATATATATATACATATATTGTTGAATGCATTTGTCTCAAAATGATTCACATGGACTGTAAGATTAAAACGCAATTTATTGTAATTAAATTTGTTGTGATAGATTGTTACTATCAAAATAAAATATAGCTTCACAATTGCTAAAAAATAATAATTGTAATGAGTGAAGCATCAAATATTTCCAGTTATAGCAGGAGTCACACTAAGCTAGAAGCAGTTCCAAAAAGATTTTAGAAATAACTAGATCAATTTGACGAAATAACTCAAGATATATTACAACTACAGCTAGAATTGACAGCTGTAAGTTGCTGAATCAAAAAATAATGCAACGAAGTACGCACCAGAATTCAAATTGTGTGGAATTACTATTTTCAACAATTTTTTAACACATTGCAGTTACGAAAATAGTTATTGTAAAGAACAAAATATTTTATCCAAATAAATATAATTAATAACAATTGTATCAAAAATATAAAATTAATGTACCAAACGATTTTTAGCGAGTTATAAATTGCAATTTCTAGCAGCAAGTAGCGTGAATGGTGGTGGAGTTTAATGGTGTAAGAACCAGATGTAGCTATGATTCACCAAACAATATGTCTGTGATCTAGAAGCTTTCAAAATAAGGAAAAAAATATTCAAAAATATTGACAAAAAGAAGGATTGAAAATTCAGGAGGATCATTAGGGTATCCCTGGAACATGTCACCCGTGTTTACCAGAAGCAGTAAACCCCATTAGAAAGCCAACAGGAAGTAAACTAGTATTTATTAATTTCATTTTAAAATATTTTTGTGTAAAAGCTGGAACAGATATGACTTAACGATACACTGAAAACACTACATTTATAGAACGGATTATAAGCCAAGTGCCTTGACAGACCTCCTTTCTTGCATGAAAATGCTCATGATCGTTTTCAAGAATATTAACTAGCGTAGTCATGATTTCATTTTAATAGCATCCAAATCACATTAAGATTATAAGTTAATTGACACTAAATTTAAATTCAATACTATATTCGTAAATCAAAGGATACTTCATAACTTGATGATAATATGTTATGATTATGTAGTTAATTCCTAAATATCATACTTCAAACTTCGGCTCATATATTAAAAGCATTCATAAAAGTGTCCGAATCAATTACAAAGACAGGAATTTACAGACTATATTCTATGAATAAAGTTTGAAATGAAACCTAATTAAGAGATCTACTTATGTTTCAATCACAACTATACCAAATACAATGAAACGAAATTTAATTTTATTAATAAATTGCATTTTACAATGTAGTTTGTATAAATTGTTATTTTGTAATATGTTTATACTAATTTGTGGAACAATTCTTCTCTATTTGTTTTGTAGGTATATTCGTATTACAGTAACTAATGATGATTTTTATCAGAAAGCATATTTTGTTAAAATTTTATTAAAAATTCATAAATTTTGTGCCATTTAATAACGAACTATATATTTTTAGCTTTGATTCTGTTGTGTATTGTTTTGTTCTTAAAACAATTGTTAAACATAATAAAATAAATAAAAAATATTTATTCTGTTTGTTTCATCAGTACATAGGATTTAAAATCATTGAAATTTTTATTATGTTGTAAATAGACTCCATGTAGAATAATTTTGATTTATCTTTACCAAAACATCCAGACTCGTCAAGAGACTAGCAATTAATTGTAATGTAAAATAAATCATTCCTTTTAATCAAAAAACTTATTAACAATTCTGAATTTCAGAAGAATAACATACTAAAGCTCTACACGAGATGAGAAGGATATAAAATATAAGTAAAAAAAAATTAAAATCAAACATTTATCTAAACATGGACTAAAATGTATAACAATAATTATTAAATGTAAAATTATATATAATTTATAAATACTTGAGGCTCTTTACTAAGATACCTAGGTAATTACGGATAAATTAAGTAGCATAACTACTTATACTGATATACAGACGAAAATAAATATTAACATCTTAGGATTTTATATAATTTTTTTACTATTTTATATTTCAAAACATTATTTTATACATTTTAGTCCATCTTTAAATAAAAGCGCGATATAAAAATGTTATCTTACAAATATTTTTTTTCATTCATTTTAGACAAGAAATTTATGATTAAAAATCAATTACGTGAAAAATACTTGTGTACAAAATTTCAATTGAATTGGACATTGTTAAGTGCAAGGTCCCCTTCTCTAAGTCCGTCACTGCTCGATCGTTCTTTAGTATTGTATTGTCATCGGAATTAATATGTTTATGCAAAATTTCAGCTCGATCGGATGATACGATGTTGGTTAAAATTCTAGTACAAAGTGCAAGGCTTGAGTCCCCTGACCCCTAAGTTCGTCACTGCTTGAGCCTGCCATAGTATTGTATTGTCATCGGAATTAAACGTTTATGCAAAATTTCACCTTGATCGGTCGATAAAAGGTGTGTTAAAATTCGAGTACAAATTCTGAATTGAACAGACAAACGTGTGTATATAGCAAGTCAAATAAAAACTTGTAAAAACGTAAATAAAAGATATCAGGGGCAAGTTGCAAACACTACTGAATATAAGCCTAACTGCAGATTCGGATCATCTCTATCAACATTCAATGACTATTGCAGTAAATATATTTTCTGAAGAAAATCTACACCTGGATTAACTAAATTTAAAACCTTAAAATAAGAGCAGTAGTGTTCACCTCTAGACATGTTGGATAACCCGTCAAAACAAAGTCCAAAATAGAATTGGTAATTTTTTTTTTTTTTTTTTTTGCAAGGGAGAGCTATCTAAATGACCAAGTAATTAATAAACTATGCTTCTCAACAAGGTTACAGCATAATTACAGTATTTCTTACTTGCAACCTAAATTCAATAAATCTCTTCAGTAGTTTATCCTTCCTCTCGATTGCTTAGCGAGAAAACTTATAAATGAAGTTATGATTAATTTTCTCCATCCATATAACTCTAAAAAAGACCAATTATAAGGAATATTTTTAAGAAATTGAATCAAAATCTAACAGTCTCCAATTTTTTGTGTGCATTTATTACACTATTATTATTATTTTAGTGTAAGCATTTCTTAAGATTTTGATTATTATTTTAAATTTCATATATAGAGTAAATGTTCCAATAAGATGAAGATTACTGTACCTTTTAACCATTAAATTTTGTGAGTTACTTTTTTTTTGACAAAATCTCTCATTAAAATAATAATAACATTACAAGAAATGTACACATAAAAATGGTAGCTGTACGGCCAGTAAAAATAATCCTCAAACTTGGCCATTTTTAATATTACTTAGATAAGGAAAATGCGCAAAATGACGTCTGAAGGAAAACTGGAAAATTAAATTCGTTTCAACTTCTGTCTATTTGCATAAAAATTTTTTGAAAAGGAATATATTTTCGCTCGAAGAAGTACATGGCCGTTGTGGTTTCCTTCAAGTTATGATTTCGAGTACTGATGCTAGTAAAGAATCGTTGTGTTGAGTGGTTTATGCATGTTAAATTAGTCGAATTTTTATGTCCTTCCACTGGCATGGTGTGGAAGTTCTTAGAGAGATGGGTCAGATTAGGTGTCGTTCATGTCACTTGGCCGAGGCTACAAATGACGGGGTTCGTCACCAAGGACCCTCGCATTGCTCATAAGTGTGACATTAGTAAAAATGTCCCACAATCAATCAATCACTAGAACAAGAAGAATCATTAGAACTCAATAAAATGACGTAATAGAAACAAGAGAGGACCTTACAATGCTTAAAGTTACATCTTACAATTTATTTTCTATTTTAATATGCAAACATTTTTTCTCCCAAAACTCAACGAGCTTTGCAGAGAAAAATTAGTAACTCAAAGTTTCAATCAATATCAAGTTAGAGAAAAAAAAATAATAGTGTATCCTACATTATTTTTTCGTTTCTTAAATTTATTTCTACTGACTAAAATATTGAAGCATAAAAATACTTCTTCAAACTATATTTAACTATGTCTAGACAACCAGACAGTCCAAAAACCCGATAGAGTACATTTTGATAAAATAAAAAAAAAAATCTTTGATCAAGGAATTTTGCGTTTTTAAATACGATCTAAAATTTCACTAACTAGCTTGTTATTCCACTCTAACAAACGTGTATAAAAACTTGTCTTGAATAAGATATTTTTAACTTTTAGTTGTTTCATCAAACTTATTGAAAGTAATCAGTATGCTATTCAATTTGAGTTGCATACAAAATTGCAACATTTGAAAGTTTCCCCTTCGCCTCATTTCTAGAATCTAGGGAAGCATTTAAAAAATGGAAGTTTCAAAATACCAATTTATATATCTTTATTGAAACCTTATTTTTTTCAGAAAATACTGGAAATCTATGAGGAAACCAGTAGCTCATAAAAATAGTTGTCGGAAGCTGTCTTAATAATGTATGATAGCAAGTATGAAGTTTATGATAAAAATATAAAGCACACTAAAAGAAAAATTCATTAACATAGGCCAAATTATCATAAACCAAAATAATATACTATTTGTAGTGATGTGATTTCTGTAAAGACGATTTACTTGTAAAATCCCTTTGGGCAGTTCCTTAACGAAATCTTTATATCTATCAGATGAACCGGAAAGTTTTGCAACTTTTGAAAGTGAAAGAAAATAATATTTTTTTTAAATATTTAATCATACTTATTGTACAGTATAATTTTTGTCGCTACTTAAGGCCTCTTGCCAGTTAGACAGTAATTTTTGTAAATACAATTTTTGTAACATTCCTTAATTTTAAAGATGAGGAACTGAAATATTGCTTGATTGACAACTGCATCAATTTTGAATTTTCTTCCCTTCAAAAATTTTCCAAGGAAGCAAAAGGTGATACTTGAAAGGGTTCTATGTTCGGGAAATGCAGTGCATGTGACAGAATTACCCATCATAGCTTTGCGGTTATCTGAAGAATTGACAAAGCAGTATGAGGTCTAGCATTATCATGATGCAGTATGATGTTCTCCCTTTTGAACATAGCTAGCCTCTTTTTTTTATGAGGATTTTGCTTAAATTATCCATATGCAGACATTATCTATCTCAACTGATCTATTTGTTAGGTTTCAAAGGCTTGTAATGTATTGGTCCTTGGATGTCTATCCATGAACTATGTACACAGGGCTAATTCAAGTTAATGATCAGTAGTGGAGGGAGCAGGTTAATGGCTCTCAATATGCTCTGTTCCTTACGATACTTTCATAACACATGGATCAATAAGTCCCAAGACTGTGCGGTCGTTTTTTTGCGATTTCCTCCTTCAAACGCACCAGCAAGTCAATATAATAATCACTGTTGATCGATTTACCTTTTTCGAGGTAGTCAATGAAAATCATGCCATGCGTATCCCAAAAAACTGACGCCATGACTTTGCCAGCTGACTGCTGCGTTTTCGGACGGCTTTCGCCAGCTGTACGCCACTCAGATGACTGCCGCTTCGACTCTGGAGTGTAGTGATGTATCCATGTTTCGTCCATGGTCACGTAACGACGCAAGAAATCTTTTTTGTTGCGAGTAAATAGCGATAAACAGCTTTCTGAATCATCGACTCGTTGCTGTTTTTGTTCCATCGAAAGCAATCGCGGCACCCACTTGGAAAAAACCTTTTTCATGCTCAATTTTTCATGAAGGATAGTAAATACACTTCCATATGTTATCTGTGTCATCTCAGCAATCTCACGGAGCTTCACTTTACGATCTTTCATTATAATTTTTGTCACTTCACTCACATTTTCCGGTGTAACGGCTTCCACAGGTCTACCCGAGCGTTCCGCGTCATTTGTGTCGGTACGACCACGTTTAAACTCGGCAAACCACCGACAAATCGTTGCTTTTGATGGACAAGAGTCCGGGTAACATTTTTCAATCCATTGTTTCGCTTACACGGTGTTTTTACCCATTAAAAAACAATGTTTTATCAGAACACGAAACTCGGTTTTTTCCATTTTTTAAACAAACTACAAAATGACTTTACTCCAACCTCGATGACTCAGCTGTTTCTGGTCCGATCGACTTAAAATTTTGACACGTTTCAAGCAAAGGTTAGTACTCTAGAAAGACCTGGTTACTGGTTTACTACGAGCGCCATCTCTGGGTTAGTCTCGGAGCTTATTGATGCATGTGTTACATTAACCATTTTTTCTCGCCAGGTTTCATGCGGTCCAAACAGAGCTCGTTTTTATTCTGAGCAACCAGAGACATATAAGGACATAATGCATATGACGACTGGTTTGAGCAAACTTTTCTCTCTCAATTCATGAGTTATCCATCAGGAATATTTATAGACGAATTCTAGTAACGATGGAAATTATATTATACAATAAATGTTATTAATTGTATGAAAAATGTATTATTTTCTTTCACTTCACAAACGGACAGAATTTTCCTGTAATGTGTGTCGGTAATATGAGTGTCGAATGAAAAATTCACCTGCCGGTTTTATTAAAACTTCATACGCTTTAGAGCCACACGAATTCTATTAATTGCGAAAATTCTTCAAATTTAGAATTTTGGTCAGAGGATGAATTAGCCTCTTGAACTGTTATCTTCATTTCCTAATTTCCTCACATAGCCACGGTTGGACTATAATGTTCAGATAAGCTTGAATGTGGAAGGCTTTATTATTATGTAAGATTCCGTTATTCTTTGTTTTTAATTCCCACCCCCATCTGAGCGTGGTCATTAATTTTATTTCAGTTATATTAAACTTTATAACTAATGAAATAATACAAGAATTTCGGCTGATTAATTCTTGAAATTTATTATGAATCATTTTAATTTTAAAAAAATGTGCACAAAAATTCCCAAATTCACTTTAAAGCTTTTTGTTGAATAAAAACGAAGAAAACTCACATTCATAGAATGCTTTCATCTGAAATTCCGTTTAATTCCTCGCCGCCGTGTATTTCGAAAAAATTCTAATTGATACTTTATCACATATGCATTTGTCTAAATGTTCTAAAAAATTAAAAATAATTATGGAATGGAAATAAGTCCAGGAATTAGTAAGCTTTATTAACAATGTTTCTTGAAAATTTATCAATAGATTATTTGTGACATTATAATTTTCAATTTTCGCTAAAAGCTTTCAATAATTATTACTTTTATGTATAATTAATTCTCAAAAACATTTAGTTTATATTGTTTACATTTTACTTCACAATTAATATCTAATTCTTAGTATTTTTCCCTTTGGCTTCAAATAGGAAATTCATGGCGATCTGTTTCTAATTAATTTACGCACTTTATTTAAAAATTCAATCTCTAGTTACAAGATTTCGAAATATATTTCCGCTTCATAATTGATTCATTTTTTAAGCCGATCAACGGAACGAAGAAAGTCTTAAAATTTTTCTCTATGTTTGATAGATTTAAGAATTCATCGAACTTCGTAAGAAAGGAAGCGAAAAGTTAGTTTTCGTTTTAAGAAATGAATAGTATTTTCTAAATTTGTTTCTGGAATAGGGAAAGGGAAAACATTGATCTTCCACGAAAACTTTAAAGGTAATGTTGAAGGTGTTTTTTTCCCTATAATTTCGTAGTATCGGTTTTGAGGAATTTGCTTTCTTTTTCTCAATCTAAACAATCTTCTTCAAAAAATATTTTGAAGCTTTGCATATCTTTTCTGAATTTTTCAAGAAAATGATTTTACTTTCAGATTATGGAACTGCAAGAAAATAACTCTGGTTAAGGGCGTATAGATTATTATAAAAGTTAATTTTTGAGTTTAAAAACATTAAAAATGGCAACGAAGTGGTTTCTTCTGAAATCCATTTATTTCTGCAGAAACAATTTACTGCCAATTTGGATTCATTTGATTAACGGAGCATTAAATATTTTAATTAATTTAATCAAAAGGTAATAATTCTGAAGAGAGAACTTCATATTAGAAGAACTACTCTTGGAAAACTTCAAAACAAAAATTATTTTAACTAGATTAGCGTCTTGTTAAAGCAACACAGTCAGTTTCTTAGTAATGTATATCATAATTTTAAGTCAAATAATTTACAAAGATGGTAACAGAGCTGTACATCGTCCTGAAAATATTTGCGTTAGAGTTGAGTGATCTGTGTCCTCTTAAGGCATAAAATGAGGTCTTTTGAATGTTCGAAACTGTTTTGTAGATACTCAGTAATTTTATTCACCGAATAACTATTATAGCATGCTTGCAGATGGTGATAATGATCCTTTGATATAATGTGGAAGTTAAGAGAGTTTGAAAGATATAGCTCTCTTCTCTCTCGCTTAGCTAAAAGGATATAGAGAGTTCCATAAAAGATACAGCTCTTCTCGCTTGACTATGTTTCAAAATCACTCGATTAATCTCCAAAAGGTTTAATGTTATTCAAATACATCACTTATTTACATCAACCAATCCCTTCTTTTTATCAATTTATCTTTATTAACATTTAGTTTATGAAATAATTTGTCATCTCTCAATTATTTTTTAAGATGAAATATTTATTGAATTAAAAGTATTTTTATGATGTTATTTATATGCAAGATATAAGTCATCTAAGTGTAATACGGTTACTCTAATTTTAATTTGAAATTATGATGACTTTAATGCGGCTGGAAAAAAATTAAAAACATGTACCTATTAGTACTATATTTTCTTTTAAAATTGGGTTTAACCTTATAATTTTTATATCAAATTTAATATTTTGCAAAACAAATTTTTTTGCAGGTAGTTTGACCAGTGAAGGTAATAATGCCATTTTACTATTTTTCTCAATTTATCTATTTCTATTAAGTTTGATTTCCCTTTAGCAAAAATGGAAATAAAGAGAAGACACCACTTTATTAATTTTATGAGCTGGACCTTATAATCTCATTAAAATTCATCAAATATAAATAAGAAGCCTAGTTCATATTTTCTTGACCCTAGATCCCTCTTATCCTCTGTCTTTTTGACGACATGTTGTCCAGGTATAAAAAAGAACGGAATAAGCATAATATTAAATATAATAAACATATAAAACAGATAAAAAAAAGACTGAAGAGTTTGGAATTGCAGGTAGCATTAAATTAGACAGATTAAAATCCTCTTCATTTAACATGGTCTTTTACTCTGTAATGGACTTACTAAACCCACATAATGATAAAATAAATGTAATCTTTCGTGATGATGAAAATATGAAAATTTTTATTTGGGACTCTCTATACTTATCTTTTGTAAAAATGATTCAATTCAGAATGTTAACTTTTTCCAACTAATTTTCAGCTTTAATTCTCACATTTGCCCCAGACCAAATAACAATCACGTATGAATCCAACGAGTCTTATTGGATGGCAGACACGTCAACCCTTTCCTGATTATGCGGATAGTAAGTATAGTCAGAAGATTTGAATTCGCCCACCATCTTATTTGTCTTTCTCTCGTCTTAATGATAGCTCTGCGGGGATTCCATGAATCCATCACTCACATCAGCTCACGGAAATTCCCCTAGAAATCTATCTCCCACTCTCGGACAACACCCATGTCTTTTCGGAATCCATCACTGAATGCTGTTTTGTTTTCCAGAGACAAGATCTAATTTATGACCATCCTCGGTTGCTTTCATGGCGGTTATGGTCACCGTAAATCACTGACCCCCCTCTCTTCTTCATCCACTGGACAGGGGGCCGAGGGGATCAAGGCTGATTTCTTCTTTGAGAGGATAGAATCCTTTTTCATCCATGGACTATCTCGGGAGATCAGCTGCTTGTTGATATTAGGATGCCTCTTATATGCATTTAGTCTTCGTTTAACACTGCATGTCATAAGAATCTTAGTAGGTGATTTATTTCTTTTGGAAGTAAGCGCGGAGAGGGGTTAAGGTATGAATGGAAGGTGATTATGAATCTTCTACTTTCTCTCTAAGAATTTCAAAGAAGCATTCTAATTAGCATTATGGATCTTTCTCAGAAAAGCTCGAAGACGAATTTGAAGAAATAAGTAGCTTAATTATGATCAAGGAACTTTCAGGATGGTTCAACTTATTTAGTTATTATCCCAATTAATTTTTTCCATCAGTTTACCGTTGAATTAGCTAGCAATAGTATAACTGTTTTTAGAAATGTAAAAATATAATTTTTCTCTTTTTGAAATAGATTTACATATTATTTTTACTATGAATGTCTTTGAATACTGTTTACAAATCAGTCTTAGTAAACTGCAGAGAATTCAAAAAGAGTATTATCTTAATTAGCCCTACACAAATCTTTTTATAATATTATGGACTAGTAAAATATTATAAATATATCTTTTATAATTTATTACTGATTTAATGGAAGGTGATGTTAAAAATGAGAATATCCAATGTAATAATTGCTCTGAAATTATAAATATTTAGCAATCGATATTTTTTTGAAGAACTAAGGAATTGATTTTTAGAGAAATTTAATCTCAAAATGCAGCATATATTTTAAATTATGCATCGGATAATTTAAATATCGGAAATAAAGTAAATGTTATAAAAATTAATCTACTAAAATGCAAAGAATTGTAAGGATAAGAATATGAAGTAGTGGAATTACTCTCGAAACACAGGTTTGAAATGTTTACATTAATAATGTAAAGATGAGATGAGATGAAAAATTTAAGATACATTTTATTATTTGAGAGAAGATTATTTCTTTCCTAAATGAATAGGAAACCCTTTATAGGGGGAAAAGCATAATACTTTAAAAAACTGAATTAAAATACCTTGAAGAGTCTTATTGAATTTTATAGATTTGCTCCAGCTCAATGCATATAATTTATGATTAAGGCATGAAAAATGCTATTCAAAGTAAAGGATATGAAATAAAATAACTGTTCTTGAAGTATAAATATTTTACAAAGAAATTAAATGGCAGTTTGAGAGGATGAAATGGTGAAATCAGTTTCTATTCATTGGCTGATATTTTGAACAGACTGAAAAGATACCAAGGGTAATATATTTAAATTGCCCTTGGTAATTTTGTTTGCAACGTAAATTTTTTTAAATTTGTTGAAAGCATTTAAAAATAGGAAGTAATATCTTCATTATCATTCTATAAAATTTACTGATAAATATGAAAACAATGAAGAAATGTAAAAAATTATAAACTAAAATAAATATTCTTGTGCTAATATTATGTTATAGAAATGAATAAAATAACTAATCCTATAATGATTCCCGGAGCAAAATAAGTTTTGAATCGAATTAAAACTTTTCTATGGTCTTATTAAATTTTGTTTTAAGCGGAAATAGAAATAAAAAGGAAACACGAAAAAAAGAAAACATTGAATGAAACAAGAAATTGCTTCCTAGCTCAGGTAAAAAATATTTACAATTGGTTTAGACGAACTAAAATTAATTATAACATTTAGAAAAATAAATTTAGTTGGAAACAATATTTTAATGTAGCAAATATAAATACCGAAACGTACATACAGATTGCGAACGAATGAGACAAAATATTGCAAAATATTATTTGATATTTATATTAATATTTGAACTTTTATTTGCTTAGTGTTAAATTTTACATATTTATCGTTATACAAATAAAGCATGATTAGTTTACATTTTCTGTAAACATTGATTGCATTATCTAAAGAACAAACATTTCTGGAAAAATATATTTTTGAATTTCCAACAAAAATTTGTGTTATTTTTATTCATTTTCTTAACATACTAGGATTTTTCATGTAAGAATCAAAGAAGTGTTATAGTAAGCTATTAAAGACTATCAAAAAAATTTTAAGCATACAAATATGTATATAAACTCAAGAAAAACTGTTATAAGAGTCTAAAAGTGATACATCAACGTTTTCAACATTTTAGAAATAGATTTTTTTGTTAATTTGTATGTTATAGATATGTTAAAAATATTTAGTTGTTTTAAATTCAGTAAAATTAATTCATAGTTAGTTTATTTATATTCGCGTGCCTACTTTGCTTTAGCTAATCCCGTTGAAAATTTAATTTCACAATTATAAGAAACAATTGCAATTGTTCATTACATTTTCGTTTGTATCAAAATGTTTCTAACCTTTTTTTAAAAAATTATCTAAGCATGTCAGAAAATTATTTTGAATTACACCAAAATTATTTCTATAAGAAAATAGAAGAGTGGGGGAGTTAGAAAGAGAGAGAAATCAAGAATATTAATAAGAGAAGAGGCAAGAATGCATATTTTCAGGGAAAAAAAATTGAGGTTTGTTATCTTATTTTATTTTTAACAACAAAAACAATTTTTACAATATCTAATCAAACTTAACATTAATATTTTAAGGAAGTAAATATATATTCTCTAAACTGTTTCAAAATTCTCGATACTAACAGCTAATTGAGCCTATTTCTAAATTCACGTCACGAAATAAATATCAAAATATAAATACCTTACTATCAAAAATCTATTGAATAGAGGCAATCAACTCAATTCATTCTAAGAAATCAATAAATATTTATGAATGTAAAAACTTCTTTCCATATCTTTTATGTTTTTCTAAAGTATCATTTTGAATTTCATAGCACAAGCAAGAAACGAAAATATAACAAAAAAGAATTTGATACGCATGAAAAATATTTTAATAACATCCCTCCTTTAAAGAGAGATCCGTAAAAATCCATCCAACGTAAAACTGTGTCACCCCTCTTCTATCCACAATGGCACATCAAGAAAAAAAGAAGTGAAAAAGAAACTGCAAAAGAAGAAGGGAAAAAAAAAAAGGAAAAACTTCATGTCCCTCTAGAAACAACTTGAATCACCTTTTAATTTCTATTTATAATCACCCCATTGTAAATCCCCGTCTCAATGCCCGAAACGAATCCCGCTGAGAAACAGCCGCTTGGGGTGGGTGGGTATCTACGGGAGTCAAATCTCCCCTCAACCGTAAATTTCAAAGCTGTTTCTAATCTCCCTGGAGTATGATCCCATGTACACAATCGTCTCCATCGGAAAAGGATGGGAAGTCCCAAAGATATAGGCAACGCTTCACTTCCCAAAGAGAGTAAGTTCCCCAAGTGGTGTAGCAGCGGCTTTGGCGCTTCGTCTCCACATCCCCAAAAGTCGTAAAAGGGGTGAGAGCATAAATGAATCCGGAGAATTTAAAGGTGCCTGGGATGCAGAGGAATGCTCGGGGAGGGAAAATCACCGACGCTTTTATGTCGTCCATCCTTTGATTTCCATCGGAGTGTCTGTCGTTCGTAATACCCGAGTGAACATAGTTTGGATGGTAAAGCCGACAAAGGTAGCTTCAAGTGAAGCCGAAAGAAAACCAACTCGTGAGTATTTTGGAAGGTGGTACTAAAAGTAACGTATTTTTCGGAAGGATATCGAGTGAGTGTTGATAAAATGGGATGTTTAAAGAGGGGCAGGTATTAAAAAGTACTATTTCGCTCACAAGAGTGAGTTTTTTAAAGGAGTCGGATTTTAAGCGAGTTTATATAAGAGAGTGAAATTGTTTGTGACGAAGAGATTTGATTTTTTTAAAGGCAATGCTTACGATCTTTAAAAGAAAATAATTCGTTCTGAAGCGCAAACATATGCCTATATGAAGCGACCAACGTAACCTTAGAATGGGGTAACCTTTTTTCTCTTAGCTGTGTATTTTCTCTTTTAATCTAAAGCGTTTGGGAATATAAGCAATATAAAAATAAAATTTAAAAATATTGAAACTTGTGAAAACGCGCTATTTTTCAAGTGATCTCTAAAATGTATTTATCAAAAATGAAAAAGAAATTGGTTAGTATTATTTTCTGTAATTCTAGAGTCTTCTACTTTGTGATTCATCAACTTTTAAGTAAATAGGGATTTAAAAATAAATTAAGAATAAAATTAGTTAAAAATCAAAACTATTTCTAGTATATTTCGTGAGAAATGTAACAAAGTTTTATTAAAATCAATTTTTATTTTATGTGTATAGAGTTTCTAAATTTTCTAAACAGTCAGGAGTTTTCGAACATTTTACATTAACCTTTTTTAAACTATGTACTCTTTATTTTTTAAAAATAAAAATGAAAAAAATGTTTAAATCATACACTAAGAATACATTAATATTACCACTTGTAATTAAATTAAATATCTTTAAAATATAATGTTAAGATGTTATTTACACAAAGATATATGTAGCTGGTTTATATTCGAAGCATTATATTAAACCGAAGCCCCATACCTTATCACACGCATCTTATTCACAATATTACAAATATGCTTAACGAAACGTTAAAAAAGTAAATATTTATAAATACACATCGTCAACACCAAGAGTTAACATAAAATAAGTTTATATAAATATTCGAAACTAAATCACACATTAAATACTATGAATTTTTACTTTTGATTCATTTCCTGTCCAATTATTCACGTTGGAGCCGAATTTCAATCATTATTTTTCAACCATCTTCCTTATTGCTTCATTTCATAGCATATTTTTCCCATTGTGTTTTACACATTGAACTGTTAAGTCTCTTCCGTTGATTGATAATAAGGTCGCCGATAAAGCAGAAAGTTTAACATAATTCCAGGAGCATGTTTGGGATCTTGACTTATAGGGTAGGTGCAATGGAAGATAACACATTAGAGCTAACCATTGTATAACTTTTTCCAAAATAAAAGAAAGAGTCTAGGGCAATTAAAAATATATATTTGATTCAGATATAAAGAGTTTAGATATTTTGAATTTTAAATGCTAAAGCTTAAAGCTAAGTCTAATATTTCAAATACTTTCATTGATTTCAGATAGATCTCTTTGTTTCCTCAATTCAAGAATAATCTATCTTGATCGCGAATTCACGTCCAGCGTTTTTTCCCATCGAGTTGTGAGTTAAAGTTCTGATGCCACCAAAGACAAAGTAGTGTAGTGGAGCTGTAGCACATTAAATTTGTCAAGTCTCAATGTCTTCAAAGTTAGAATGGTATAAAACTTAGAAGAGTTAGAGTGGTATTTGTGGTGTCCTCTTCGTCACTCGAAAGTGGCTAAAAATTACGAAGTATGTCACCAACAGTTCTCGTGTTGCTTTCAAATGTGATGTTAATAAACAATCAATGAATCTGTTTATTGTTTCAATGTCCTTTATAAAGGTTTTTCATTTTAGAACGCTTTCTCACTCAGGTAGAATGTAATCCTTTTAAATTATTGCACCTACTTAATTTATTTATATTCCCAGTATTGTTACTGTTTTTTGATATTCTATTCATTGATTATTTTTATGTATTTGTTTTATTCACTTTCATTTTTTACTTCAGTTTCACTCATGTTTTCTTTTCGTTCAAGCTCATCTTACATTATTTATATTTCATAACCATGTGCATTTAATTAATTCTTCCTAAAGTGTTTACCATGTTTTACGCCTATTTATGCTTTGTTCTATATATGCATATGTTTTTGATTAATGAAATAGTTCTTGACTTATCTTTGTGTTATACACAAAGGTAAGTCAAAGAACATGAGGTAATTCAAAAGGAGCTCTAAATAAAGAAAACTTTCACTACATGTACAAGAAGAATACATCTCCTAATATCGATATCCACTACATACACATGATGGAACGCGAAGGAAATATTTAATTTGATAACAATTTCAATAAAAATTAATTTTAATAAGCTTCAAATCACTTCCGAAAAAAAATATTCTACATTGAATTAAGGGGAAAAACATTTCTCGAATTCAGTAATATTTATGTAACCCCTTAAAGGGATGCCCTCCTCATTTGAGGAACTTTACATTAAAATAGTATACTATGAAGAGAATCCACAAAATACATGCATAGCGGTGTATTGAATTGAAAATGATTTTGCAAATCCCAAAGAAATCTAATCTTTTGACAAGCCGAGTAATTGAACAGGTAGCTTAGATATAAGTAATTGCTGTTTAAACAGTCGTCTTTCTTTTGTTAAGGAACGATGTCTTATTATTCCACTTAAAAAGTTTGTTACAAAGCGAATTCGTTGAAAAAATGTTATAAATTATGTATTTTTTAAGGATTCCTAAGGATCAGTGTTATTAGAGGGAAGTGAACGTAATTTTTAACACACAGAAATGATTTTGGAATACCTTAAAATGTTTCTACAATTTTTTAATAAACAAATTAATTAAAGAACCAATCAAACACTTGAGATTCTTACAAACATGGTATTAACCTAATAAGCATATTTCAATATAATTAATTTCGGAATTTTTTTTTAAAAAAAATTTCATAACTAAATTTTATCTTATGTTTTCATTATGATCAATATATTGTATATGAATATTTTTAAGGAACTATTTTTAATATTAGTTCAAAAAAACTATTTTTGTGTATTCACGAAATATTTTAAAGGCTTCATCTGATAATCTATTTCATGTATGATCATAAATTTATTACACTTCCTTATGATGTTTTGCAACATGTTGTTCTTATTAGGATATTCAGTTACACAGATATTCGATTAATTATTTACTAAAAGCCAATTAGCCTTTCCATTTTAAATATGTACATAAATACCTAATGAATAACTGAACTTAAGAATGTTTGTAAACAGGAAAATATTTGATGAAAGTAAATTACTAATTAGTTTGGTTGTATGGAGTTTAAAGCACTGAATTCTCGCGAGATATACAGTGTTAAACTCAAGGTGAAGTTGCTAATTATAGATATATATTTACTGTATTTTTCTTTTCTAAAATTACAAAGAGCTTTGAATAGAAATTTTGTAAGAATGAGAAACAATGGATTCAGGAAATTAATGTCTTGAATATAAACACAGAATGCGGAAAATTTAAGTCTGATACGGATTAAGAAAGCTGCTACTACTACTCCGACTTTTCAATCTTTTCATCATCTAGGGTTTTAGTAAAACCTTACAATGTTTTAATGATTCACCGAAAATACTATAGAATCAATGAGTGTTTGGTTAGTGTATGCTTTGCACCTTTTTGACAAATAATTTGATAACAATGGAGGAAAATGACTTGCGTTGGGCTTGTGTGGGTATTTGCGTATAAAAAAGCAATATTGTAAAATAATCAGATATTGGTGGATCAGATTCATCAAATATTTTGATATTTGACTAGTTGTATATATATATATTTTAATTTAAATTTTTATGATGAAACTTTAAGATTATGTTTACGGGAAACCCTTGACGACAGTGGTATGAGACTGAATATTGTAAACGGTAAATAAATCATATATAACTTAATTATTTCACCATTTGTGGAACAGAAAAAAAAATTGTTAATCAAGTTGTGACATTGGGCTATTCGCGGTTTCTCTTCACTAACCTTGGGGACTTTCAGTTGAGATTGATTGCTTTCACTAAACAACCTTTGCCCAACCAAAAATGAAACGTGATGAAGAACGTTAATATGTAAAGCAGTTAGGAATGAAGTGAAGTGGTCGAATTAAGAATTATATAAACTCCATCTGAAGGAGTAGAGTATCTGAAGGAGGATCAGAGAGGCGTTGTAGTGAGAGGAGGTGAAGTCTAAGTGCTATATAAGAGGAAGGCGGAATTAAAGACTAGTATTGAGGCTGCGAGTAAAGATTACTCGGAAAAGGATTCGGTCTAGTATTTTCAGCTGTTGTTCCAGATTCGGAGTTGCAGTCGATAAAAGATATTGGTAATAGTCTGTTAGATTATTATTGGTGGGTTGAACTAAGCTGTTAGAAAACTTAACCTAGAGAGCATAATTATTGGTGTCATAGTAAATATATACTAATAAATTGTGAAAGTTGTTTTGGTGGTTCTGTAATTATTTGTGTCGTAGTATTTAATATTTGAAATTAGTGATGGCACAAGAGGACGCCCGGGTCGGTCGGGTGTTACAAAGTTACATTTAAATTTCAATCAAACACAAAGTATAGAGTTTAGAGGGCTATCATCTCTAGTATATGTACCGTAAGATAATAATTCTGACTGAGATAACCGTGACACATATATCAATGACGATTGACACAACATACATAAAAAAAAATCTCTTTTTAAAATTTAATTATTATTAATATTATTGTTTTTGTATGTATGTGTCCTTATTCTTTCATATAATTTTTAAATAATTTAGAGGTACATATTTTTATAACATATATGTTAAAAATTATTTAGTTGACATGTGTTACTAATAAACATATATTGAAAGATATATCTTTTTCTCTTTTTACTTTATTTCATACAACTAAAACAACACTGGAATTTTATAGGAATAAGAAAAGAAATAGACTTACATTTCGAAGTTACGCATGTAAAAGACTGATTTTTGCTTCAGAAATAGATTTGCATTCTCAATGATATCAACATTTTTCAGTGGTAAACTACCATTACATCCTAATAAATATCATACAGAACATTTGTATTTTATTCCCTTATCATAAACATATTTAATTACACTGGTGTCCAAAATTGAGCTTAACTGGTAATTATATGAATAATGCAGGAAGTGCAAGCTTCAGAATATGTGGTGGAAAACATGATATGCGAGTGTATAACGGTTATAAAATTTTAAGAAAACTATATGAAAGAACGGCAGTGATAATTTTTATTATCAAACCAAACAGTTTAAAATAAAACAGGGCGTAAGAGGTTTTTACACTTTAATGAAAAACGAATAAAACAAAAATATGTTGTTGCAGTTTAATAAGGGGTGATCACTTCTAACATACATGCATGATGATTCCCGACTTCCCATACTATCTATGACATTGTGAATGAATTGTGATCTCAAAGAGTTCTAAATGTTACACTGAACACTTTCCAGTTCTGGAATGGAACTTAGTAGATGCGGAAGATCTGGAAGCTGTCTCCGAACAAATGCATACATTCTCGATTGAATTCATCCCTGGTGAGTGAGTTGGCCATGGCAAACATTAGATATTTTCCTTTTGAAAGGAATCGTCCTTCAAGCTCGAACGGTGATAAGGCGCATTATCATTCATAAATATAAAGTCAGAACCGACAGCTCCTTAAAAAAGATAAATATAAGGCTCAAGAAATTCATTTCTGTATCTCTTAACCGTCACAGCTCCCGTCTAAGAAATATGGAGCTTTCTGAGGCTGTCCATCACGATGCTTATCCCTAATATGATTCGCCTTGACGGAAAATGACTTCCTTCTGTGATGTTTCCAAGATGAAAACAAGTTCCACGTTCTTGCCATACCTTAACCGATGAGAATCAGTGTTCAGCCTAAACCGAGACACGTTACAGAACATCATTTTGGTTCACTGTGTCAAACTTCTAGTAATAATGTCCCAAACTCCAGTTTAAATGATCACATTTATACTTAGATTAAGGGGAAAGCAAATTCTTGGTCGTTTGGCATAGAGACCAACATAATTGAGTAACTTGTAAACACTTTGTCTGGAAATTCGTACTTCTGCAGAGGAGTGTGAGCGCTGAATACAATTATCTGGCCTTACAGTCCCTCAGACGTCACGCAGTTATTGTCAGCTATCAGTCTTGGAAAGTGGTTGCGGCTCTTAACCGAAATGGTACTGGTTATTGGTAAACATTTCTTACTCTTCGAAACCACTGCTATTATCTTGATATCACACATTGAGACCAATTCCGAATTCGAGGCATTCGTTTTGTGATCATCTGGATTCGAGCATTCCAAAGATTATTCATTTCGCAAACATATCCAATTGTCGCCTTTGTGCCATCGTTAACAACGCTTCTTTACACCTAAATTGCACCAAACTTGTCTGAATGACTTATGCCGAGTGAGTCGATTTATCCGAGCCCCGACACGCGCAGGTGTTTTCCGTATGAAGACAGCGACTGAAATATTGTACTTAAAGACAAAGTTTCATCTTCAAAACAAGATTTTCTATAAGTTATTTCGAACATATTTACCAATATTTACTCCCAGTTTTTCGCCTTTTACGAATTGCGCTTAACTTTTGGATACCAGGGTAAGTTAATTTATTATGCCCTTATAATTTTATTTAATATTAAACAAAGTTTTAAGGCTCAATTTTATTTTCATATATGTTGAAAATTATGTATAAATGCTTACTTTATTTCTTGTACCTAAAGTATTGTTAGCATTTTGTAAGGATGAAGCTACACATGAAAATTATTGATTTTTGATTCAGAAATAGATTTGCACTTTCGACGATACCAGCACTTTTTAGACACGTTACCAATAACTTCAGAAGTAATTTGAAGCACTGAAGTATTCATTTATTATACGGATAAAGTATTTTTCAAACATATATATACGATACATTTATTATACGTCTCTAGTTTTATATTACTTAATACAAGTTCAATAACGCACCAATGAGAGAGAAAAGGATGATTTCGTAAGCGAAAAACCAATTTTCCAACCCCTGCAATACGACACCCCTAGTTTCTTGGGGTTTCCAAAACACATTTGGAATTGGATTTTTTGTCATCAGTGTGCAGAAACTTGAGAAGGTTTATTGCGGTCCAAAATTGATTCGATTCTACTACAGCCAATGATCCAGTTTCCAAGTAGCGAGAGGAACGAAAGGCATTGCTTGCTTTCTGTGCATTTGTAACAGAAGATAAGACAAAATAAATATACATCTTAATTAAAAGATTAAACATGTTTCTTTGGAAGTATTTTAGGTATCCGGGATAAAATGACGAGAGTGTCAACTAAAGGCTGTAAAAACATAATGTATTTATGGGATTTACAATTAATTAAGAATATTGTAAAAACTATTACGAATTAGAGAAAATACTGACTTGTTGCAAAAATTACAGTGATAATTCTGCTAGAAGAAAATAATAGTTATCTATCAATGAATGAAAAAATGTTATTCCTTTAGGTTTTTGCTGTGAACATGATATCGTTTTAGTTTATTTTTTCATAAACTTTAAAAAATTCCCTCAATCCCAAATATTATTGAATCATTTCGAGTCGATATTAAATTTTCAAATAAATTTATTTCACATTGAAAATTCTAAAAGTTATCATTTTGTGTAAAAATGTATTTTATTAATGTATTAATAAATTTATTAATGTATGTAATTTTAATAATGTATTAATGTATTAATAATGTAAAAATGTATTTTATTAATCATAAGTGAGTAGATTCTGTTCAAATAAAAACGGAGTGTTTTAAATCAAGGTATTTAAAAAATTTTAGTCAATATGAAACTGTATTTAAAATTTTTCTTATACTAAAATATATTATTAGGACATAAAAAATTTACAAATGCTTAAAATCTGGTTTTCTTTCCTCATATTTACTATGCAAATAATTTTAAATTTGAATAGTATGTTTTGAATGAAAATATACTCACTCTTTACAATCATATTAGTCATTTATTAATTGAAATTTTCCCCTCTCTAGATGATATTTTAATATTTGTTTTGCTTTTTTTGACATCTGTATATACTTTTCCTCGAATTAAGAACAATGGGAAAAAACACACAAAAGCAGATGTTATAAATATGTATAGAGTTGTTATGTAGTAACTAAAATACCTATGGGGGCTTATAAATTTGATTTAAGAGGAAACAGAAGAAAAAGGGGGAAATATTTGAGAATAGGTATCCAATTATTTAACTAATTCGAGCTGATATCCCTCTTTACATTGTAACTTAAAATATAAACACAAATCCAATACGATAAGTTTTAACATTGCTAGTTTTTATTTAGAAACGGTATGTTAATCTGATGAAGTGCAACCAATTTGTTAAACTTCGTTTTATGGATGAATGAATGTATATTATCACTCTTCCATACGGATGAATGAATGTATTCCATCATACGCTCTACTGCATTGGTGTTCGGTGTAAAACATTTTCTAGGTTTCGAATGTCGGAAAACCTCATCGAGTGTAAATACAAAACCGATAATTACTTTCATGATTAAGCTTCGTCGAAATATTCCGGATTACAATTCGTCTAACAAATATAATTTAATTCAATGAAAATTACATCGTTTCAAGTATGCATGGTTTCACTGAGTTTGCAAGCCGTAAAAACAAAAATCATTTCCGAAGCCGTAAATAAAGCAATAATCATAACGGTCTAAAGGAAATGATCTTAGTTGTAATAGGATGTGATGGAAAATGTACTCATGATATATCCGCATACTCATTTTCTGAATATAGATTTCTTTTGGAATGTTTCAGCTTATGTTTATACTGCCTAATAAATGCATTAGAAGAATAATCAAGCTGCTGAATGCAATGTCATTTTAATTAATTACAATTTAAAATCCTTTTTCATCGTTTCTCACGATTAAGTTTCCACATGGATCTAATTGAATATCAATGCATCTATAGAAATTTTAATTTTCAATCATGTTGATACTTTTAGGTTTATTTATTCAAAATCCTAAAAGGAATTGAAATTCTTAAGGTATAAGACATTCTATATGAATGTGAATTCCTGCGCTGTAATTCATTTTCTTAATTCTGATTTTTTCAAAAGTGTTTAACATGAGTTATAGAATAGGATAGAGGGCTTAATACTTGAGCTTACAAATAATATTTAATTCAAACGAATAAATTCTGGCTTTTAATTTTGATAGAATTAAATCTTTCTTCTGTGAGAAATGGGATGATGGAAACAACAAATATGTGTTGCAATCATATTCTGTTAACTGTGCCTCTTTATGTTTTATTTGATATTTATTTACACCTTATACTAAAAAAAGTATCCAAGTCCTAAAACAATTTGTAAGAAAAATATTGATAAACATATATCATAGTTACACTTCATAATCGTGCATAAGGATTCCGAACTATTCGCTTCTGTCTGAATCAGTCAGTTTAAGAATATCCAAAATCGTACATAGCATCATGAATGTTACAGAAAAGTATCGAAGTCCAAAAACAGCTTGTAAACAAACTATTCATAAACAATTATCATACTTAGACTTTACAACCGTGCACAGAGATTCCGAACTATTCGTTTCTGTCTAAATCAGTCAATTTACGAATATCCAAAAGCGAGATATTTAACACGCCCGTGAAGCAAATACTCCATGTCCACTATTAAAGACTTATATTATTAAATGTGTTTTATTTTGCTAATAGACTATACGGATCCGAGTTAGTACTAAAAGAGTAATCTGGATCCGACTAAATATCAATTCACCAATGATCACTTCACTCTCGTTGAGTTAAACCTTACAAATCCTCTCCCTTATTTTATAATAACCCTATTCAAATATCAAACTCTCTGCAGTTACTATTGATTCATCCAACATCCTGTTTGCTGTCTATCCTTCTATCTATCTTCCTTCTATATCTTCTGTTACTATTCACTCTACTCACTAGACAGCTATCGAAGTCTTAGTTACTTGTATTCGTGATTATGACGCATTTCGCACCTCAAAAGTTCTTCGTCATAACTTCCAATGAGATCATTCTTGCCTTCTTCGGAGCAGATTCACCGGAAGCAATCCATTGTTTTGATTGTTGCTTGTTTTCCGGTGCAAAAGTATGAATCCGTTTATCGTCGATGGTGATAACTCTTAGCGACTGCAATCAAATATTGAGTTGGCAGAAAATAACTATCAAATCAAAAGTAACTTATGAATCACCGTCAAATTCGTTTCGGTTCCATTTAACTGATGGCAACACCAATTGGTAATAATAATGATGCCATATTTCTCCAAATATAAATTGGTTTTGAACCATCATCTTAACAATGTGGAGAAAATAACTTTAAAAATTTATATAAGATATTACTACTAAAAACTAATCCATTCTATTTTTAAAAATAGAAATATAGATATGTGTTTTTTATATTCATTCGAAATATATTTATGGTTTTTTCGCTATTCTGTTTCTTATTTTTTATACCTAGACTGTAAAAGCAATGTAAGAAAATCTGGTATTACCATTTAAATGTAAACTATTAAAATCTTTACATATTATGTCCTTGGTGTTTTATACATTTGTATACGAAACATTCTAATATAAAAGTCACCGAAAAGATTTTTAAATCCAGAAAGGACAATTTAAATCAAAATATCTTCAATAAAAGCCTATTGCAATAAACTTAAGTGTTTGGTAGTACTCCGTTGTGATGAATTCCATACATAACACAATAGGTGACAGAAACATGATTTCAAGCCTAAGGGAAATATGTCAGAATCTTTATCATAAACTTGGGATGACCTTGTGCTTTATACAGTATAAACCACGAAAATGTAAGCAGCCAGCGGGCTACAATAGAAAAAAACATAAAACGTCGCTTTAAATATCAATGCCAAACATAAAAATGAATTTTTCAGATATTTAAGATAACTTTTTATTTTGACGGATTTGACAGAACCTTTTGAAAAAGATTACTTAATTATTCTAGTTCAAGATGCATTATTCATGCAAAATCAGTAATTAATAATTACTCCTTGAAGATGGTCTATTATATTTTAAAAGAAAATGTACTAAGCTGTGTATGGAATAGAAAAATGTAAGGTATTTTGAAATAACTTGTTTTAAATAATAAATTGTAAAATTATAATTTTATAACATAAAAGTCAAACATTATTCTAAGTATCTAAGTACGTATTATTCGTTCCATTTTAATGTATTGACGTAACACAACAGGTGACAAAAAAAATAACTTTTCCCTAGAAATAAAGAGGTATTTTATAAACTTATGCAAATATGTATCTTAAATGAGTTTCTTGAATATTTTGGAAAATAAATTTGCAAAAATAAAACTTAATATACAAATAATCAAATAAAAATTACCTACTCCATACGTGGTTAAATTAATCTTTAAATTATTTTAATCATGAATTGGTATTGTTTCCAAAATTGTGCAAGCAAATGATTCCAGCTAAGCCTAAAATGACTAGCAGTTATTATATTGCATATGTATCTTTTTCTGATGATAAACAGTTTTCAAATTTCTTGTAAACACATTATTAAATCATTGTCGATTTTAACTTGCTTAACAAACAATAAAGTCTTTTTAAAATTCTGTAATTTTTTTTTAATTTCATGTATTTTAATAACTCTTCTTCAGTTTTAAAAATTTTATACTTAATATCTTTATATATGTAGTACTTATGCTCATGAAAAATATACTACTGGTAAACTATATTTAATAGCAAGATTATTTAAGAAATATTTGATCTCCTAAAAAATCTTTAACTTGTTAAAATGTATATTAATGTGTGTATATGTATATTACATTATACACATTAATATTAAAATGTATATTAGAGATCAAAATCCTGAATTCTCCGTACCCATATTTATAATATTTCTCAAGACTATGCTTTACTTTGCTCAAATTTCCAGCAATAGCATATTAATGTTCTTCATCAATAAAATCTTTATATTTCATGCAATCACATTTTATTTCATTATTCGTATCTTTAATGTTATTACAAACAAAAACAAATATCCATTTATTATATTTATAAGTTTTTTTAATTGTAAAATTTTTAATTGGAAGAATTTTTTTTTTACGTTTATCAAAAGCATTATTAAAATTGATCCCATTAAAAGAATCATTCATAAAAGTTAAATTACAATATTTGGTATTATTATTTTCGTTATTATTATATTTCATATCACATTTATTTATTATTTTCTTAGTATTACCTTTAATAACACAAAAACAATGGCTATCTATTTTGTAATCTTTAGCTAGGAAATATTTTAGAATACTTATTTTTTTTAAAATTCAAAACAAAAATTAAGTATTTAATATATATTTATACGAAATGACATGTAAATTTATAATACGTTTCAAACTATGGCTAAAATGAAAAATAAAATTAAAATAATTAATATTAAAATGATTTAAATTGCAATTATTACGGAATTAACATAAAAACCTAGTAAAATCAAATCTAAAACTAAGTATTAAAGTTAAAAATAGATCAACTATAAAATTTAAAATATCCAAAAAATCATAATGTAAAACAGTCTTTAAATTGCTGAAAATATAATATCAAAGAATATTGAAGAATATATAGTAAACATGTGAATAATCAAAATATTAAAACCAATAATTTAAATATTATAACTAATCAAAGTATCAAAATCCTTACGAGTACCTATAAAACACATCTCAAGAAGAAAGTTGAGTCTAAACGAAGATCAAGTAATTCTAATAAATGCCGTCTCAAGTTTGGGACTAAGTAATATCAAAACCATAATTCAACCAAAAAATTATAGAAAGTATAAGCAAAGGAAACAAAATAATTTAAAGTCAATTTAAAAAAAAGTA
>BMAW01059155.1:262504-283204 GCA_019974015.1 Nephila pilipes | reverse complement strand
ATTGGTGATATTAATAAGTTATTGTTAGAATTAATATTTTATTACTGAGTTTTTCAACAGGATGCTTATAACTATTATTGCTAATCTTTTTTATATGAATTTCCTTTCAGACATAATATTCTATCATGTTTATCAGTATATGTTTTAAGTATAATATTTTTCAATATATATGTTAAATATCATGTATCAGTATTAATTTTATACTTCGGTGTTTGGAGTATGTACAATCCTTAATAATTTCAAAAATGTGCTTACATTATTAAGACATATTCGTAATGTTTTTCTAAAAATTTTGTTTTTGAAGACCTGTACAATATATTTGATCTAAATAGCACGGAAATTTTATTAATCCGATTTAACTTACTGAAAATGCTGATAATTTAATGTATATTACATTTCTTCCTCCTGCATTAATACCAATGCAAAACCAGACATAATATGTTCTGAGATCAGACATATATATCAATATGAAGGGAGAAATATGCGAAGGACCGTATTTTATTACCGAAAGCTTTCATCATTACTGGAAAAATGATCCAAATATATATATATAGCTTACCTCATATAATACATAAATAACACATTATATTCGCTATATGAGCTGCATGCATTTCTGAAGGTAATGCACAATTATTCTGGTATATGACTGAGATTATTACTTAGATTTCTAACATAGTTATATAAAAGTATGGGATAATTACACGAGATACTAGAATATCAGTTAAGTTTTCCCTTAATATTTCATGAAACCTACTTTCAATCCGGGAGCCTTTCTAAGAAAAAGATTAACTGCTAGGAAATTAGTATCTAAGTAATACAATCCTTCGCTATGGAATAGAATTTTAAATTTATTTTGCATTATCCGAAATCCTTACTGAAAATAATAATTCTAATTCTTTCCAGATAATAGATCATTTGCCTCAGGTATTAAATTATTTTCTTAGTTTCCCTGTAGAATATTTAATAGAACTTACTTTCAATCCAAAGTCTTTCTGGAAAAAGAAGTTAACTTCTTGCAGATAAATATCTAAGTAATCAATTATTTCGTTATGGAATAGAGTTTTAAATATATTTCATGTTATCAAAAGTTCTTAGAAGGAATAATAGCTCTTAATCTTGTCATTTACTTTGATTCAGAATATTGAAGCGTATAATAAATACTTTAAATCTGAGTATAATATTTTTGTCATTATTTGTTTATTTGCTTTTATTTTACAATCTGTGTTCAACGCTTATGAAGAAGACGCACGATTGATGAAAATACGCACAAAAAATACAAATGACTGATGAATTTTAATAATATATAATTTTTATCAAGTTATTTACGAAGGTACTATTTTTTAATCATGCATAAGGAACTGGAAACATGCAAGTGAAAAGGACGAATACCAAGAATAAAAATATTTTTAATTATGCTTTTTTAAACTGGTCAATTTCTGAGTGCAAATTGAAGTGGCATTGATTCATTCTCAATATTGAAAATATCCTTTCTAGTAATATTAACTGAACTGAAATTCATCAAAGAATTTAATGTTCTATGTACAGGTATTATGAAGAATGTTATACGCATCTAATTGTTAATTTTTTTTTAAATGTGGAATGAAATCTAAAACTATTTTGTGGTATTTATAAAAAATTCCCTTGGAATGTAAAAGTGCAGGTTTGAGAAAAAATTTTTTTGGGAGGAGGAGGGGGTGCCTAATCAGATGTCGACCTCGTCACTTGACTGAAGGCTCAAAATTACGAAGTCCGCCCCCAATAGCCCTCATTCTACTTCTAGTGCGACGTTAATCAAACCAATCAATCAATCATTGATAAGGAAAATAAATGTTCCGCGAGAGATCCACACAACATTGCGATCACGAATTTTAAATGGTTAATATATGAGAAAACTTTAAATTCTAAATCATTCACTTTTTCAGTGTATGAGATTGTTATAAAGATTCATAGAATAATTTAACACTAACTAATTGTAGTAATAATTTTATTATAATTTACAATTTATTACGTTCCTTCCAAACATTACGTTCTCGAATACAATATACTGGAAAAGGGGGGGGGTTAAATTAGGTTTCATATAAGTATATAACTAATGCAACCTACGAAAAACAAACCAATGACGATACAATACTATGGTATGCTGAAACAGTGAAGGATTTGGGGGGAGGGCCCTGGCTTGCATTTCACAGTACATTTGAGTTTTAATTTACACGTATAGCTCACGTAATTGCTTCTCAGTCTTAAATTTCCAGACTGAAAATAATTAAATAAATATAAGTAAAAAAAATTATAATCAAGCTTTTATTTTCAGACGGACTAAAAGGCATCAAAATAATTATTTCAATGTAAAATAATTTATAGTTTATAAAAGGCATTAAAACTTCTTTTGGTCTCATAGATAAGTTGCAATGGCACTTAATTTATCGACAAATACTTAGTTATTTTAGAGAACTGCTTACAGTTTTTCTTAAAGTATTCGAGGTCGAGGGATTCTTGAAAATTCCCTTGCTATGCAGAATATTATGAAAGTTTTTGAAACAATTTATTGTTAAAAAATAATGATTCATACTGTGTTATAGAAAAAGTAAGGAAGAGCTATACCCAGTAATAACAGTAAATGACAAAATGATTAGAAAAATTTATTAGGTCAATGGAGTGTATTTAGTTCCATATATTGATGTATTAGCAGGAAATTAATAGGAATTCAAAAAGTTATCTATCAGACATTATCGCAGTGAGGATTAACTTCTTAAACCTTTTCACTATACTAAGATAAAATGAACAATATGAGTGTCTTGTGTATGTTTGCTATCTTATATGTTTGAACGGTAATAACTTTAACTGTCAGAGCTAGACATGGACAATGTTTAAGTGTGCTGAAGAACGTTATTTTATTACACACAATTGTACGGACGAAAGCCACTGAAAGAGTAACAAATTCAAATGAAAGGATACATAAATTATTTAATTACAACGTAGTTGACAAATAATTCTTTGCGGCAAGGTTTGTAATAGCTGCTCCAAAAATCGTTTGCCAACAGTTCATATTTGATAGCGTCGGAAGAATGATTGATGGTAAATTTTCCAATCCAGCTAAGCGTTTCCTTGGAATATCTGGCATCTTTGAGAGTGTAAGTCAATCATTCCCTCGAAGAAAAGCATGAATTGGTGCGGGAAGACGCAATTTTCCGTATTTATAAATATTGTCATAAACAAGCTTTTGTCTACGATGTATTAAGGGAATTTTTAATTTTTATTTATATAAATATTTCTTGCGTTTGTACTTCAACTCTTCACATAAATTTGAGCAATCATATACAAACATTGTACTTTAATATGTTCTACCGCTCTTAAAATGTGGCCGCGGTAGCCTAGTGGTCATGATTTCGGATTCGTGGCCGGCGGTTTTCGTTTAGTCGCGGGTTCGATCCTCGGCCGCCAAAGACCCGTCGTGTAGCCATCGCTGATGCACGTTAAATCTGTTGGAGCCCATATTTCTCCCGTTGGCGTGAAGTGGATGTTAGGAGAGGGGGTGCCAGCTCAGATGTTGTCCTCGTCACTTGACCGTGGTTCAAAATTACGAGGTCCGTCACCAATAACCCAAGTGTTGCTTCTAGTGCGACGTTAATAAAAACTAAACTAAAACTGCTCTTAAAATTGTCCTTAGGAGGGTTTTGAATCACTTGGTATATATATATATAAGCAGATATTACTTAACATTTTTTTACAGTTAGATATATACAAGTTAGATTCACTTTTAAACTGGCCTGTTTGTTTTGAGAAGTAAAAGAAAATAATAAAGCAAAATAAAGATAGCCATTAGAATTCTGAAATCGTTAATCCGAAAACATCACAAACAATTCCTTACAGTGTAGAGAATAATAAATATCTTTTGACATACAAACTATAGAATTCGAAAATGTAATTACCAAGAGTAGTGTTGGAAATACATATCTGTATTATTTGAAAATAGATATGTATAAAGGCAGATTTTACCAGCAGTTAGAGACTTTTTGCTTATAGAAAGTAGTTGTGACTCAACAGTATTCTTTGTACAAAACTAGCAAACCTTTCTATAGTAAATTGTCCCCTATTGTTATGAGATGTATATATATATATTTCCTTGGTAATACCTTTATGCCATTTTAAATACCTTTATTGAGGGTCTAGTGGGACATAATTTACTGTTACAGTTTATGTCTGGGAAATGGATATTAAATCACGTGTCTGAGATTCAGATAGTATTGTGCACTTAATGTAGTAGAAATGTCCAATTTGTATACTTGGATTGCACAATTTAGAATAACATCAGTTCGAATACTCTCCCAAAGGACTACCTGAAACAAGTAAATTAAAAATTTTCTCTGGTTTTTATTTCATGTTTAATAATTCTCTATATTTAAATTCTTCAAAGTGAAAAATAATCCAGTTAATGGAGTAATTAGTCAGATTCGTATGAAATTTAAACTTCTTGAAATGGAAACTCAAACGGAGTATGATTGGATTCCGATCATAAATATTGCTGTAGTTATTTTCAAGAGAAATTTTAAAGGAATCCAGATACAAGCGAAATATCTTGATATCGTTGGTTTCTTAATCGTTTGCATATCATTCAATTTAATTTTAGACAATACAGTACTGACATATGATCTTGGAATATTTAAGATGTGACATATTATGGCAAATTTAAAGAAAATATTCCAATGATTAATGCTTACAGGGTGTCCCATAAATAAAATTGCAAACTTTAAAGGGATTTAGGCACATCAAAATGATTCAGATTCGCACAGCAGCCCATGATCAAAAGCGTCATGGGAAAGGAATGGCAGAGGTACAAGAATGAAAGGACACAATACAGAGATTACCAGAAACTTTCATTGTACATATATATTACAGATGCTGTAATAGATTATTCCATTTCAAAATGTTAGAGGTGATGTTCGAAGTTTCTACTTCTACCTTTACAAGCGCTGCATGTGTTTCACAAATGGATCTAGGACCGGCGGAGAGGTCAAAAATACCTCGTTTTGACTGATTACTCGTAGTGGTGCAGACGACTTTTGCAAGCAGATCCATTTCAGATCCAATAGGTACTTTATAAACAACAGCTTTAAGCGAAATTCCAAAGAAATCTAGGCTGATAAAATCCTAAGAGCATAGGGGGCATGCAACCGAGTCACCTATGGCCTGCCTACACTATGCCTTTCACTTTTAAAAACTCGTATTCTCACAAATTGAGATGCACATGAAAATGAAAGAAACAGTAACTTTGCACAAGTCTTTGTAAAAACCGCTCTTGATATAGTCGTTGAGAGTCTCATACATTGTCCTTAACTAATCTATATTCCAATTACATGTCTGGTAACTCCTTGTACTTATAACGTTGCATGCTCTTCCTAATTCGACCACTGCTCAAATGACGAAAAATAGATGTTCCACTCTCATGATCAGCGCCACCTACCGTCGAACGATGACGTTTCGGTTATTTGTTGATATGCAATATTCGATCCTTTTGATGAGCCCTATCTTCTCTAAAAGTTTGTCCATCTATTTATGGGACACTGTAGGCAACAAAAGTAACATTTCTTTGTTTTACGTAATAACAGCATCAAGAGTTTATTCTTGTGGACCTTTCAACACTGAAGAAAATACCCCAAACTCATCGAATTTCCTTATTTATTTTATTATTATCGTTATATTTAGAAGCAATACGAGAACAATTGGCGTTAAACCTTATAATTTTAAGCTACAGTCAAACCGTCTAAGTATGGAGGAAACCTGAGTTAGTATTTCTCTCTGTAAACTTTCGAACCAGGACTATGATAGAATTTTGAGGCCTTATTTGTGTGTGTGTATCAACCATGTGTTTTAGTAGAATCGGAACCCGTTTACACATGGCGTAATTGAAACATTGCTAGACTGATGTTTCTAGCTTAAGGGAAAGCTAGCGATTATAATCATTTTGGCTTCCAAGCCGCAAATGCTGCAAAAGATTATAGTCAAAATTCGCTGAATAGTAAAATTTTTGAGTGTTTAACTCTGATTTTAAAATTGATAATTTCATAATACTTAACAAAAGTAAACAACAATGGTATATGTGTGTGATGGATTAGAAATCATACCATTCATCCATTTGAAGTAACAATGTTCGTTTATTCACGTTAGATACACAGATCATGATTACAACTTCAGTTTGTATGATTTATATGCAGATGATTTGAGAACATAAAAGAATATTCAGTGTCGGAGAGTCACTATGTCATTCTTAATATCAATGAATAAGATATTCCTTTATCCTGAACGCCTTCTCGTGGTCAGCGCCTGCTCGCAAACCTCAGAGCATCTCCCTCTGTGTAACATCGAGCTATATCTGCCATTGCGCCATCTATTGGTGACGGTGGTATTTCCCACAGATATTACTCATACAATATCTACAGTTTATTTGTTGTTATATGAGTGGAAAATGATTCTTGCTAAAAGATAGTTGTATTTAACCTTGTAACCCCAAATGATTTTTTCTAATTTTCGATATAAAATAATGAGCTAATTTTATTCAATATTTAGATTCTAAAAGAAAAGTTCAAAAAGAGAATAAGAAAATAAAAATAAAAATAAATTAATTATGTTAATTTTATTTAAATTAGATGCGATGCTATAATCGCGTGGTACGTAAGATTGTACAAGAAATTATAAACGCGATTCTCCCGAGATTAAAGGGTTAAAACTTCAAGTATATCTGTCAAAAATAAATAAACGAGAAAGATTTTACAGAAATTTTATTATATCACCATAGCACCAATTATTTTAAGTGATAGAGCATTTTAATAAAAGCAAATGAAAATAAGTAAATAAATCGCAGTTTTAAAATTTAACTTATAAACTAAATGATAAAGAAAACAACGAGTGAATCTTTAAAAAACCGTATATGTGAGTTAAGGCTTAACACCTTCCTCTCATTATTTAAATCTATAGACGTCATATAGTTTAATTAAATAGTCATTAAAATCAGAATTCCGATTAAAGAGACGCGAGAAAAACAATAATTCTGTTCATTAGGGTTTCTTCACAAATTATGCAAGTTCACTCTCTTTCACAAATAATTCTCCACGTGCATCGTTAAACAATAAAATAGTAATTTACCAAAAGCCGTAAAGCCTTGTGTTCATGGTAGCGGGCTCGCAGCCGGTGGCTTACATCGAGTCGCGGGTTCGAATCTTGATGCCACTAAAGACCCACCGTGTAACCGGAACTGACGCACGTTATATCTTTCGAGGTTCCAAGTTAACCCATTGGTGTGGTGTGGAATTTTGGAGAGGGAGGTGCCAGTTCAAGTGTCGTCCTCGTCACTTGATCAAGGTTCAACATTACGAGGTTCGTCTCCAACAGCCCCAGTGTTGCTTTTATTGTAACGTTAACAAAAGCAATCAATCAATCTAATTTACTAGTTCACACGTTTCGAATGAGGAATTTCTCGAATCTTTCGAGTTCGATTCTTATTCTCACTAGGCAACCAGGAGTTACTTCTAACTAATTTTAATCACAGCTTATTGAAATCAGTTAGAACTGCAGCATAGTTCGCTCAATTTTTTAATTTAATAACATTTGCTGGCATGTCATTATCATTTATCACCTTTCATTATCAATTCCATTTCGCCTATATACCACTATTATCTCTCAATTCAATTCATTGAACTTTTTTTTTATCTTCATCTAATTTGCGTAATTGCGTTTCATGTTAGTTAAGTGTAACATCGATAAGTAACCCCAGATGTTAGTTAAAGAAACAAGGAAGGGTTAGTTAAAGGAACAGACCAACAAAACACGTTACAAGATGACAAAGTTTTTATGAACACAAAGAAAAAAAATTTTAAGAAATGTTTTTACTTTAGACAGTTTATATGAGATTTAAAATTATCGCTCATGACAATTTATGAATTAAAAACCTTTTTTAACTATGATGTCCCCCTGATTCTTGTGCAAACTTGCTTGTTTTGTAAAAAAATAGATATTTGATGAAGAAGTTTCTCTCAAATCTGAGAGATCTGATCAAGATCTGACAATGTTTCATAGCTTTCTAAAGGATTTTACTGCGTGTCGGATACCTCATTCAAATGTATATATTTCTTTTAAATGTATTGTGATTCATTTTTAACAATCGGTGAACCCGATATTTATTATTTTATCAAGCACAGCCTATTCTAAACCATTTAAATTGATATACCATCCTTTATCTGATGCAAAAATAAATTCATTCGAATTTATACAGGATTCTTTGCTATTTTTTTTTTGTGATGAAATAAATGTCACTTTGAGAATATAAAATAATAATCATTGAAGTACAAGATGAAAGCTATCACTGTTTAATATCAGAACTAAGGGATTGATTTAAAAACGAATTTTTCAGTGTCCTTTCCAGATTTGAAAAGCCCTCCAAGAACATTAACCGCGTCTGGCATATGTCAAACAATTCCTACAACATCAGGCAATATTCGAGGGACGTGCCTAAATCCTCTGTTATCGGACAAAACGTACAGCGCAGACATTGAGGGAAAGCAGCGCTAGTAATCTGTGGTTTTCTGCTCACTTGAAGAATGAATAGCCGTAGTTCTGAAATCGCCCCTATACATCAAAGCTCCCCACCCCTTACAACAGATAATAATCTCATGATGGTACATCTCCCTCCAAAAGATTGGGGAGCTTACAGATAAGCTGAGAGGAGAGGGAGAAGAAGATGGAATGGTCTTGAAGTGAGCTGTTATTAGTTTGCGTGGATCATAATTGGACCTATATCGTCATGTCTTTAAATCATCTGGCCCAGGAATGGTTCGGAATGCACAGGCAATAAGGAATATAACAATAATTCTTTAGCTCTTGATTGGGAGCGAGTGTCCAGCTGTTGTATATATGAACATGTGCAATCTTAAAATTTCCTATAAATTTAAAAACTTAACACATTATGTCTAAGTCCGTGAAAGGAATTTTCGACGTAAAGGGAATATTCGGAGTGAAAGGAATTTTCGGAATGAAGAGAATTTTCAGAATCACATGAAGGGAATTTTTGTCAATAATTGTTATTTTTTAATAGATTAAGAGTCGATTGGTTGGACCGATGAAATGGTCTTAAAGTGAGCTTTTATTAGTTAGGGTGATTGTAATTGGTCCAATAAAAAACGTGATATTATCATTCAGGAAAGTACAGAAAAAAACTGATAATATAGATTATAACAATAATTATTTAGTTATTTGTTGTAGCAAATATTTCAGCTTTTGTATATAAAGATGGTGTCTTAAAATTTCATATAAATTTAAAAATTTTGCATATATTATGTCTGGATTTAAAATCACATAAAGGGAGTTTGGGGGCAAAAATGGTTAATTTCTTTTTAATTAAGAGTCAGTTGGTTGGACGGATGGAATGATCTAAAAGTGAGCAATTATTAGTTTTGTGTGATTATTATTAGTTCACTAATGATACACTTTTATCTAGTTCAAAAACAGAAAAAAAAAAAAAAAAAAAAAAAACAGGTCACATAGATTATAACAATAATTGTTTATTTCTAGATTGTAGTAACCAATCTACTCTTATTGTTGTTTTTTATTTGACCAATTACAATCACCCCCAAATAATAACAGATCACTTTAAGACAAATTCATCCGTCTAACCAATCGACTCTTAATCTATAAAAAATTAATTTATCATATAATCACCATTAGTATTTATGACCTCCTTCAATTCTGGTGGCTTATCAATTCCTTCCTTGTATGATATTGTTGATTTGAACTGGAAGGAAAATTTGATAGCTTGAATGACTTGCTCTTCAGAATTGATGGTTTTTCCATTAAAAACGTTTTGTAAGGATCAAAAAAATGGTGATCTGTCGGGGCAAGGTAGGTGTGGTAAAGTAGATCATTCAAGCGCAAGACAGAGCTATTATTTGTTTATATTTTATTAACGTCGCACTAGAAGTAAAATGAGACTACTGGCGACGGATCTCATAATTTTGAACCTCGGTCAAGTGGTGAGAACTACAACTGAGCTGGCACCTCCCTCTCCTAACTTCCCCACCACGCCCATGGGAGGACATTGAGCCTCGACAGGTTTAACGTGCATCAGCAACGGTTACACTTAGAGTCTTTAGAGGCATGAGGCTCGAACCCATGACTCCACGAAAACCACTGGCTACCATTAGGCTACCGCGGCCACGACTCATTTCACTAAGCTTTTCATTCGCTCTTCGCACCTCTGAATGTATGTATTCGCAGTAATCGTTTAATTTGAATTCAAGATCGGTGATAAATTATACCTCGAATCGTAAAATATACACAATAAAATCTTTTTCCATGGATGTTGACTTTCGGATGTGGTAGGGGTGGTTGTTCATACAACTGCCTTTTGTTTACGATATTCCCATACGTAATCCCTTTTTCATCGGCTGTAATAAACCCTATCTAAAAAAGGGTTGATTTTCATCCGAGCATATATGTTGAGATTGACATGCGACCATCTATATTCTGTTTATTGAGATTGAGAAAGCATCCATTCTGTTAACGTATTGACATTCTTTAATTTCTCCAAATGACAGAAAACAGTTGACTGAGATATATTCACTCATTCTGCTATACCTCTTGTTGATTGACTAGGATTTTATTTCAGTATTGCCCTTAAGAGGTTAGCGTTGAAATCAAAAGAATCTCCCGCCCTCGGTTCGTCTTTCAAGATCGTATCACAAGAAAGGAATTTGGCAAACCAATTTCTGACTGCCCGATCGGTTATTTGTCTTTCACCGTATACACGGCATATCTTTTTAGCTGTCGAACTAGCACTATTGACTTATCTATACCTCCAAAACATCATCATCTAACGAATATGCACTTTTTCATTCTCCATTTCAGGAGTTAGGAACAACAGCTTAATATAACGTGCACAACTTAAAACACAGGTTCCTCTTTCTCAGAGGACTTAATAAATTCATTAACTATTTAGAGAAAGCAAAAACTCGTTTGTTCCGGTGTATATATATATATATATATATGTGTGTGTGTGTGTGTTCAATACTTGATTATGCTTTTTATAAATAAATATCATATCATACAAATGGATCAACGTGAGTAAATTAACAATGAAATGCTTATGAAATTTTGATATGCATTTTCGATTATGCTATAAGAGCAATTATTTAATGTATCTTGACAACATCGAATCATTTAGCTACAATATATACGAATTATAATGATGTTTGAGTTTGCATGACCTTTGAATAATTGAATCTGCATATTTCAAGAATATGAAGTTTCTAGCTTCTTCAATCTTTAACGTTAGAACTCTAATTTCGTTAGAACTATTTATACCACAAGTTTTTTACCTCTATTTTATATCCAAATACCCTTACTTTTGGAAGCAATTCCCTTAAAGTGTAAATTAATATCTTTTGATTTGAAATACCCATCTGTATTAGGGGGAGATGAAAAATATATTAAACATTAAATGCATTTTATTTGTTGTATCATTTTGTTACTAACTTTTGATGATTAGTTTTAAATACTATAAAATTGCACAATCTTACTTTAAAAGATAACTATGTATTTTTTTTTGTTATGAATCGATATTAGTTCTAAGAAATCCCACTCCATATCAAATCCCTGACCTATACAGAAGATTTACGTGTACCCTAGCTTAAGGAGAGACAGAATACCCATTGAATTTACATATTCCAATTTAGGTTGCATAAAATAACGTTCCAAAAACTGTTATATCAATTTTGGGACACGCCTTCATTACACATTGGGGGACATGGAGGAAGCTGCACTTTACATCCAGAAATGATAAGGGTATAAATCAAGTCTGGAACACATGACTTGACTTGAATATTGTTGGCCCTGAAGCTTGTGACCACAGCCACTACAGTTTTTTCCTCAAAAAGCTTGTTATCGAATTATATGTTGAATACCATTTGATTATAAGATCGTTTCTCTGCTAACTCAAGTTACTGAAACTCTCATTTGCAAAAATGAAGCACATGTCAAGTACAACAGGAATGTGCTGAAAATGTAGGAAAAAATTGTTTCTGAAATACAGAGAAAAAGGAAAAACACCGGAAAAAATGAATTTTTTAAACATGAGTTTTCTTTGAAGTTTCACATTTTGTGTAATATAATTTTTTGTACCTTAAATTTTAAGTAACATCCGCCTATCTTGAAGATGGGGAGCAATGTTGGGAACATGAGTTGAGGCTTCCCTGCAACGCTTCTCTAGTAAAGGAAAAGATAGATTTGCAGAGGTGTCACCAGTTAACATAAAATAGTTTAAGCAATGATCAATCATCTTGGCGACCATTTGATGAAATTGCATAAAATTTAATTCTTTAAATAATTACTTTTAAATAATTAATTTTTATTAATTATAATTAAATTACCATATTGTCATCCAAAACAATTGTGTTTAGAAAATTTCACCTCAATTGAGCGCTTTAAAATGTGAGAAAAAAGCTTTTAAAGTTTTGACCCAGACGTAGTTACAATGAGTGCAGAAAAAATCCCATTAAAATATGAAGTAAATCAAAGAAATAAACTTTTTTGAGTCCCTCCCCATTGGAAGATTATTTCATTGTTGAAGCACAAAATTTTTTTTTATTGTCTTGTAACCTTTTCTCATGATCAATTTATTGCTTTTTGGAACTTATTAGAATGTTTAAAAAATACTATATTTACGCTGAATTATGTCATATCATGACATTAATATAAAACTCCACATTTCCGAATACCATGGTTATTCAATATTGATTCAAAATAATTTAGTGTAATGTAAAATTTGTTATATAACCTCCATATAAGACTTTTTAAGCGTAAACTGTGAGAAGCCAATCAGTTTTATTTTTCTTAGTAATTATATAGTTATGAGAAGTAAAGAAAAATATTGCTGAAATAATAGTTTATTAAACAGAAATATTACAGGTGCTTCAATAAATTTATTTACAACTTTATATTTTCAATTGAAATTTTATTTTTTTTTCGATAAATGTGATCAACATGGAAACGTATTTTAACTAAAAATAATTTACAGAGATTAGAGTACAGTTAAGTTTGGACAAAAACCCATTATTTTACTTTTCATTTTTGATTTTTCCAAAGTTGTTTTCATTTCACCTCTCGACATTTAGAAATTATGATATCAATGAATTTTAAAAAAATAACAAATAAATATTTAATTACCGGATAGCTGCATATAAAATTCCTTTTCATTATACGAAAATTGCAGTAAAAATAATATTTTTCATCATACGTATCATTCACACTTTTTTCATATATGAATCATTATGGAGAATTTTAAACTTTTTTAATACCCTTTTATCTTGTATATGTGTGTGTGATGTAGTAATTTTTAAATTTTGTTTTTCCGTAATTTCAAAATATGTTTTTATGTAAATTTTCAAACTTAAAATATGAAAGCTTAGTTAATTGTTAATACATCATTTTAATGTGATTTTAGTGTATGAATTGTATTCACGACACAGTTCTTATACAGAAGCTATACTTGACTTTAAAACGAAACTATTTTCTAGTTTAGATTCTAGAACCTAAAGGTACCCATACACGTTTAAAACGAAATTTTTGTCAAAATTTTTGATTTTCTAATTTTAATGTCAGTTTAAAATTTAAACTTTTTTCTTTCTAATAGTGTTTGAAGTGTGCTTATACCTTATTTAGAACGTATTTACAGAGATTTGAATTTTACTCGGTAGCTAATTTTTAATTGCATTTGTAAGTTTGATTTTGATTTTTCTCAAAATGAGTTTTCTCGACATATATACATATGACAACGTAGATATCAGGAAAAATTATGAACCAAATTAATTTAAATTTTGCAAGTATCTTCCTTAAATAGTTTTTAAGAACTCCTACTACTTTTATGGTTGTAAAATTGATATGTTTTTTGTAATAAATGTGTAAATCACGAATTGTTATAACTTTTTTTTGATTTTTTCATTGTTATTTGACTCGAAACACAATAAAATTGCAGTAATAGAAATTTCTTCATGAAAGTAGTACCAACCCCAAAAAATGTTATGATGATAAAGATAAAATTTACAGAATAATGATATTTTTGTTTTCTTTTGAGTTATGAGTTATTACTTTTGAGTTTTGAGTTATTCTGATAATCAATTTATGTACTATTTTCACCATGTTTTCCACTCCAATTCTTTTTTTGAATTAAAAGCAGATTATTAAATGTGTTTTTCATAGTTTTAGGTGATATTTTAGCATTAAAAATATTTAGATAGCAAATATCAATGTACTTCAAAAAATTTTCTTTGAAGGTGTATGAATACCTTCTTAAAAATGATGTCAAAAATGCTGATTCTTTTGTATTAGGATTTCAACCATATGTATATTTTTTGTTTGGAAACTATTTTATAATTTGTAGTAGAAACACTGTAAAAAATGAATGATTTAGAAACCGAAAATATTTTCCTAAAAGGGGTAAATTTTTTTTCAATTCACATGCTTAAAATCAATAAGTATGCATTTAAAATTATAAAAAAAAAACTCTATTAATAATCTTTTTTGTCAGGTAATAAAAATGTTACAATATTTTATAAATTAGTAGTTATTCATGTTTGAAATAAAAACTGAAAATATATTTAAGGGTTTTTTATTTATTTATTTATTTTGGAAAAATGCCCTGATTACTCTTTATAACCTTGAACATTCTTTTATTTCGAATACATGCATGTTCGCATACATTAATAAGTGCAAAATCAGTACCTTAAAATTGCAGTGTTATTTAAAAAATAATTTATGAAATCAATATTTTTTTTAATTAATATCGAAAATGCATTAGCATCTATTTATTAACTGTTTTCTAATTAACAGTGTTTTTAATTAACTTTAGTGTAAGAAGTCAAATCATATCTCCAAAGATATATTTTCTGAGATACGGACGTAATTAATGCACAAATCTATCATTTCAACAAAAAATTCTAAGTTACCAAAAAGTAGATATTTCCATTTTTTAAAAAATTCTTTCGGTCTAAACAACATAAATATAAATGAAAAATCAAGTAATGTATAATCTGTTGAAAAATAGGAAACAGGGAAAGCTATTTTGTAAATATATATAATACTTTGTAAACATATAAGCTATTTTTGATTAATGGAGCATACTCTATTTATCAAAAATAGCTTTCTATTTTCGAAAATTGACTTTAAACAAAAGAAATGTTAGTGTATTTAATCTAGTAATATATTATTTCATGAAAAGCTTCCATTAATCAAAAGTAGTCTTCTGTTTTTAGACATTTGCTGAGTTTAAACTAAACTAATTTTATGTTCATAGTCGAAAGCAGTTAGAGCACAGAACAAATATTAAAATTATTCTTAACTTCCATTTTAGTTATGGTGCTTTATTCCTATTATCTACTGGAAAACTAGATGTAATTTTTGATTTATTTACATCATTTCATTCAATACCACGCTTTTAAAAATTATTATAAGTTCTTCATTGAAAAATGTGGATTATGGTACATACACCAAAATGTTATCTTGCCTAACTGTTCATCCTACTATTGAATATTTTCCAGTTACATGGTTCATAAAAATTGTCTACTCAATTAAAACGATTCTATTGCTTCTACATGACCATGTTTTTGAAGTACAAAATCAAAATCAGAAAGAAGATGTCTTAAAAGTATTTCTTAACTCTCAAAAAACAATTGATTCATTCGTATCTTATTTTCTACCATAAATTATTTTATTATTTGAAATTGATTCCCTTTCACGAAAACAAGACATAATTCGTCATGGAAAATAAATTACGTAACACACTCCTAAATATGCTAGTAATCTTACATTTTGAGATGACATTGAATCCTATGGATTGAGAAATTTCATTACCACACTAAAAAAAGAATGACTACTTAAAGTTATTATTAATTCTTCATCGAAAAATATAAATTGTTATTAGGAAACCAAAATGTCTTCTCCCCTAAGAGTTCACCCTACTTCTCTATGACTTCAAGATATATGAGTCATAAAAATTTATATTTTAAAAAATTGTATTGATTTCGCTTGACCCTGTTTTTCCAAAGACATAATGAAAATTTAAAAAAGAAAAAAAAAAAAACCGTTAAGAGAATTGCTTAAATTTCAAAGCAATTTATTCACTCAAGTCTTATTTTCTACCACAAACTACGAGTATTTTACTGTTTTAAATCGATTCTCTTTCACGACAGCAACACATAAGTCGTCTTCGTCACTACACTGAAAAATGCATGACATCAAATTGAATTCTCGATGATCGAAAATAAATTACGAAATAGACTCCTAAATATTCCAGTTATCTCGCATTTTGTGATAACATTGAATCCTACTGATCGAGAAAATTCCTTTTAAAGGTACAATGATTCCCCGAGTCCATCGCTTCCTGTCCTCTCGTCTCCGAAGCCCGTTAAACATTCAGAACCCAATCTTGACCGGATATAAGTCCGGCATTCCCCACGGAGGCTGGATCTGACCATCAGATTTAGTGACAAGTATCGGATTAGAGTGATGATGCATCAGTATCCGGCAGATGCATTTCTGGCGATGGTTTCGAAAGGTTAATCATCTCATGAAACCGAGATTAGAGGTTTTGCTGCTTTTGCTATTTATACAGATAGAAAGTAGGTTGATGAGTAGATGAAAAAAAAGAATAAACATGAGTAAGGTGGCCCAAAAGAATCGATTGAACTTTCGAGAAAACACATTAATTTGAGAAACTGGCAAATTAAAAATTTATTTTTTAAATGTTTTTTTTTTAAAAGGGGGAATAGTTCTGAGGTATGTTCAAATCTAACTATATATCTTAGAGCAATTAATTGTCTAATTGTTATTGCATGGATGTTGTAAAGGTGTTGTTTTCAAATAACACGTATGGGCTGATGTGACGCCGTACTTCACTATTTTATTCTACTGCCGTTTTTCCTTCTATTTGCACAGTCAATAATTATTATTCTTCAATTAAAGATACGTAATAACATGATAAAATACTTTACTTATGACTGAAGAATAGATAAGGTTGCTCTCTCTCGAATCCCACTTATCTCAAAAAAACCCATACATAATGATTTAAAAAGGAAATCTTGGCTTACCAAAAAACTCGTTCCGATTCCAACAATTTTCACTGACAAAAGTTTCATATCTTAGTACTTAGACCAAGAATTCTTTTAGTATAAAAGATAAACTTCAATTCAGTTTACTTATAGCTATTAGTTTGCCGCTATCTTCAATCTCCCTCCATTCTCCCTTACATTCTATTTCATTTATATATCACTAGGTCTAATTCAATTCACTGTACTTCATATATTTAACTAATTTACCTAATCACGTTTCATTTTGGTTGGGAAAAAACTGTAGTTTTATTCAATTCAAATTAATATGATGTCCCCTAGGTTAGTGAAGAGAAAATCACGAATATCCCAACGCAACGTTGTGGAAGGGCTTTTTTATGTGAAGGGTATTATGACCTCTTAAGTGACCACAGTGCCCTCTGAGCAGATTATTTTAATTAGACAGTTTTTAGACAAAGTTTTCAATAGTCATATTTGAACACAAAACAAACAAGTAGTTACGAAAAAAAGCATTATTTGCAAAAAACAGATTTTTAAAATTTAATTTTTTTTTGAAAACAATGTAACTTTTGAAAATTCCTACTTATTCGATAAATTTTAATATTTTTAAGCAAATTATTTCTCAATTTCCTTCTATATTTCCTACAATTATGTCCATATGCTTAGTAGAACTTGCGTTTTTTATAGTTTTGCAAATTACTTTCTAGCTATATCTAAGTAAAGCAGTTGAAAAAAAACCCAGCTACATCTAATTTTGCAGATTTTTAAAGTATAGCAATTTATCTAAATTTTTATTCCATACTAAATTTTTTCAAACATATTATGCTAAGCAACCAGAACAACTTTAAAAACTTTATAATGATTACAAGAAAAGCCTTGCCATTTTAAATACAGGATCTTCATGAAAATATGTAACCTGAGATATACAATTCATAGCTTTGAAGGTCATAGACATTATTTTGTTCATTTTTAAATTGACTGATTATTTTATTAGCGTCTCACTAAGAAGCAACATGAAGCCACTGGTGTTGGATCTCGTTATTTTGAGCCTCAGTTAAATGACGAGAATGACGCTTGAGCTGGTACCTTCCTCTATAAATATCCACACCACACCAATGGGAGGACTAGGGACCTCGACAGATTTAACGTGAATTATCCTAGCTACTCGGATAGTCTTTAGTGGAATCAGGGATTGATCCCACGACTCGAGAGGATCAACGTAGAATACGAGTAGGTGTGTGTGTGTGGCCCCGACTACTAGATTACCATGGTCACCACACTGTTAAAGAAAATTTAAAGAGCTCACTAATATTGCAGTTAATTTTAATTAATTTGCAGAGATTTTGTATAAATATTTAGAAAAGTTATTCTGTTAAAAAATTTTCCAATATTTTGGTCATTTTTAGGGTTCTGTGTCCCCTTAAATTTGGATGGTGAATAATATTCAGAATTTTTTTTTTTTTATCTAAGGATACTTAATATCATATAACACATCGATCAATAACTCCCGAGTCTAACATTGAAAACAACATTTTTTTTTGCAAATTTTTTTTTATTCATCAACATAACACCTTTTGTTAATCACCTTTTAGGGTGATACAATCGTTCCAACGCTTTTCCAAATCTTTTTTTTTTTTTCCCTTTTTTTTTTCGCAAGAAATCTTTTTTGTTGCGAGTAAATAGCGATAAACAGCTTTCTGAATCATCGACTCGTTGCTGTTTTTGTTCCATCGAAAGCAATCGCGGCACCCACTTGGAAAAAACCTTTTTCACATCACTTCAAAAAGCCTTTTTCCTGGTCCGATCGACTTAAAATTTTGACACGTTTCAAGCAAAGGTTAGTACTCTAGAAAGACCTGGTTACTGGTTTACTACAAGCGCCATCTCTGGGTTAGTCTTGGGAGTTATTGATCGATGTGTTATGTGAATAAAAATCAAAAGGAAATTACAGTTAATTTTAATCATTGCACAAGTCAAACAAGTGCTAAAGCGGCATTGAAATAGAGAACAGTATAAAAAATGTCATAAGTAAAAGAACTAGTAAATATACACTGTTGGCCATTAAAATTGTAACATCAGATAGAAATGATCTGACGAACGTTAAAATCACGTGAAAAGATGAAGAGGTTAGGATATGCAAATGATTAGTATTTCAGCACATTTAGACGACGCAGGAGGGTGAAACGACATCTGATGCACTGCATGAAAGAAAAGTTGTGCAGTGGATATCTCATTCAGAAAGATCTTTGTATGGTCGGATTTTGCTCAGAATATCGCATTATGTCTCGAATAAGAAGAAATGCTTGCAGCAAGTATCGGAATTCAATAGAGGCAGAATCGTTGCCTGTCGAGTGTATGCATTATCGTCCTGTGGAGTAGCCCATCGCACTGGTCGAAAACCAACCACTGTCACACATATATAAAATCAAAGGGGTACTAAGAGTCATTCTGGATGGCATGCAGAATGACTATTGTCTCCACTCCCTACCATGACTCACGCCTGTGAAGACAAACATATTGTGAGATCGGCCCTGCAAAATCATACAACTACATCACGGACCATTAGTCAGAAAAGGGACATCTTTGCAGCACCCCCAGTATACGCTTGTACGGTGCGACGACGTTTGTAGCAGCATGTCAGCAAGGCAAACATTACTTTGACCTCCCTGTACAATGCAACATAGAGAGAGATGGCGAGTCTAGTGAGCCGAACGACAAAGCTGGATACAGGAGTGGCACAATGTCGTGTTCTGAGACGAGTCATGGTTCTGCTTGCAGTATTCCGATTGCCGTATATGTGTCAAGGGGCTCCGAAGAAACCGCTTGGCATCTGCTTGCATTCGATATCGGCATAGGGGCCCTGCACTTGGTGTAAAGGTTTGGGTAGCCATTGGGTTCACAACACCCTCATCTGTAGTTCGGATCGAAGATAATTTGAACCTCTGTAAAGCCCCAAACTGCTTTCAAATTTAATTCATTGCTTTCCACCCTGCTGCACCGTATAAGCGGATACTGGGCGTGCTGCAAAAATGTCCATTTCCTGACTTATGGACATGTTTGAAGCATTCCTACGTGTGGTTGTACGCTTTTGCAGGGCAGACCTCACAATATATCTGTCTTCTCGGGCATTAGATTTAGGAGAGGTGGAGATCTTGCATGCCGTTCAGTATGATCCTCAGCAACCCATCGATTCCATATTCGCATGACAATGGTTGAATTTCAACTATTGCGACAGACGATATCACTAAACGATAATTCACATTCTCGACAGGCTACGATCCTGCCTCTATCAAATTCTGACATTTGCTGTGGTAAGCATATATATATATATATATATATATATATATATATGGGATCTGAGACCTGCTGATCTACCATCCCGGAAGGCAGCCATGATGCTTCCAGAGCGCCACTTCAAGAGAGATTCGGAGTAGTGAGATGTGACGTAGATGGAGAAGGAGCCAGACGCTGAATAAGATGGTTCAGGAAATTGCGCTTTGTTCTGGATTGTGCTGGACTTTAAAGCTGTTGATGACGCTAGTTTAATCAATTTGTTTTGTGCTTTTATGTTCTGTCCTTCGTCAGCAAATAAACT
>BMAW01059155.1:216646-246646 GCA_019974015.1 Nephila pilipes | reverse complement strand
ATTCCAATGAACTAGTTCAACCATAAAAAACTGTAGTTTAAGTAATACTTCTTTAGTGAATTGAATTCCAGCTCAATAATTAAGATTTATTGGAAATAAAATATTTGAAGTAACTTTTGGTATTTCAATCAAGTTTGGCGATGAAATAGCATTCATGTAATTTTAATGAAAATTTAAAACATATTTCTGAAACGAATATCAAATTTAAATTAAAGTCTTACGTGAGAAAGGATCATGTCATTATGAGTAATATGATCAATTTCTGGAAATTAAATCGTGAGCACAGACAAATACCGTCTTGGAGGACAATCAAAAGGGCATGTGGACTGCATATGAAGCTGTATTTCAAAAATTTACAAAAGGGAAAAAGCATTCCAGTTAATCAAACAAATTATTGTTTGGTTTTAAACAATGAATGTATACCTAGAAACTTTAAACGAATGTCAAATGATGAGAAAGAAATCACAGAAATGACATAGATAAATGTTTTATTTTCAGAAAACACTTAAAAACAAGTTTGTGAAAAATTAAAATTTCGAATTCTACGTTTGAAAATGCATTTCGAGATCCATTTTCATTTGAGAAAAGGAAACAATAGTCCTCTGAGGAATTTCAAATCATTTGAGTCAACTCGAATGTTCCTTGTAACAACATAAGTGTTCTCTAGGAAAAAGTTAGTGTAGCGTCAACGAATGTTTGAAATGAATAATGAAATCGATATTTTTCATTCGATAATGAATGTAAAATATCAAAGGATGTATGTATTTTGTATTAATTTACGAGTTATTAAACTTAATCTCGTTAATTACGTTTTTTTTAATCTTCTTGAAACCATCTTTATAAATGCAAATAATTAGATCATTTCTTTAAAAGTATTAACAGAATTATAAATAATATTTTCTTTTCTTGCAATATTTATATTGCCTTACGAATTGGTGGCGTCAAAAACTATCTGTTATAGATAAATTAGAATTTAGAGGTAATATTTTTCCACTCACAATTCAAAGTATTTTACATCGAAGAAATTCAAATAAACTCTCAAGATATTTTTTAATTTTTACAGAAAATTTATTGAAATTAAATTGTAATTCCAATGAACATATTAAACATTTTATTAATTTATAAATACAACTTGATATTCGTTGATCTATGAAATTTTTTTCATCTTAATTGCGAAATCTGTTTTGTTCTTTTAGTATTGTGAAAGTCTGTCATTCAGACCAGAATTACTGTTTGTCAGTATTAAAATCCTTTTCGGTATTCGTCTAGTTTTGCTAAGAGTGGGAATTATGTCCCTGAAGAGTCACAGCTATCATTCCTTTCTTTCCAAGGCCTTACTGTTGATTTAAAACTCCGGCAAGCCTCTCTCTAGATGTTCTAGTAACATTTTCGAGCATCCCCTTTTTTAGAAATAGTTGTGTATTTCTTCATCTCTTTCCCTTGAGATCACTTAAATAGATTCGGCTAACAATAATATACAGGACACGATTCTTTGCTGAAAAATTAATGATTGGCTTCCCAGCTTGGCTAAATATTCCATTTCAAAACAACAATGTTAAGCAAAATGTATTAAATAACTATGCATCGAGATTGAATGATTACGATTGTTTATTAACATTGCACTGATATGGAACTAGAGGTATATTTGTGACGGATCTCATAGTTTCGATTCTTGGTCAAGTGACGAGGACAAAACTTCAGCTGGCACCACCATTATAAAATATTCACACCATGCCACATGTGAATTTATTAGAACCCAATTTAAAGTGAATTAGCTACACTAAAATGTGTGTGTGAGGATTTCTTAATTGTCTAACGTTTTACTTTTGGAAAAAAAATGTAGAAAATGTATAGAAAGATTATCGCTCGTAAAACTTTACCGTGGGGTTGTCATCTTGTTGTGGTTTCGAGTCTTGATGCCACAAAAATCCCACCGAGCAGCTGGAGCTAATGCCCATTAAAATGGTCACGGCTCATACTCCTCCAGACAGCGAGGTTTAGAGTTTAGGAGAGGGTGTTGCCAGCTCAGGTGTCGTCCTCATCACATGTCTGAGGCTCAAAATTACAAGGTCCGTTGCCAATAGCCCTCGTATTGCTTCTAAAGCGACGGTAATAAAACCAACCAAAACAATCTTCTGAATGAAAAGCATAATTTAAAAGGGACAATAGCCTTTGTTGCTGTATATCTCCCAAAAACAAATAAATTAATCATTAAAAGAAAAATAATATCTTGCTCTTGCACCATTAAACTTGACCACCACTCGCAATCACCTAATTGTCATATTTAATTGAAATACATTCCGTTTAATTAAATTATAAATCATCATTATAGTTTAATGAGAGAAAGAAAAGAGGATATTTTTGTTCTACTTTAGATGAACAAAAAAGAAATGCAGTTTAATTAAAAGTTTCCTACAGATTTGCCTACTTCTTATTACTATATTCTTTCTGTTTTTAAAGGGATAAATTATCTCGTAGAAAAGCCCGATTCCTTCAATTTTCGCCTCTTCCCTTTCTGAACTAATCGAATGCTTGATATAAATCTTTGATGGGTGTGTGTTGACACATTAATCCTTTTTCATCTGGTAAAAAGCATTTAATGCATTCAAGTAAGCTTATCCCTAAAATAATTACTGTATAGAACGTATAACGTTTTTTTACATCTGATATATCAAAGTTTCAGTATTCTAATTGCTTACATTGATCACTTTATGCATCTTAGTTTCTTGACTTTGGATTTCAGAGCTTGTATTATTCTAAAAAACCAAACAAATATCTGTTACACTATGAAGGTATATAATTTTTCCGTTTTGTAATAAAAATATCATAATTCATTTTTCAGTTAATGATGTCTTTATAAATTTCATTACTTAAATCTTGAAATTTATAATCTAATCATAACGTAATATCAAACCTTCGTTAGCTCATATGTTAATTGTAGCCTTTACTTCTCAAATAAAATGTAGAAATCGAACTTCAATTCTTACCTCACCTCGCGTATGAAATTCATTTTTAGTTATTGTAATAAGCGATAATTTCATTACAAAAATCATTGATGACATAATTCATTCATTCTTTCCTCTCAACATACGCAAATGATTCAGATTAACATCGATTGTTACTGCATAAAATCCATTGAATCGGTTCCATCTTGCAAATCTAAATTAACAAAGGCTTAATTCTTTTTATATGCATACGAAATTTTAAAATTTAGGACTTTTAATAATCTAGGAAATTTGGTTACGAAACAAATCTTTTTTTTTTCTGATATAAAAGAGGAGAAAGGAATGGATGAGGAGTAAGGAATAAATATAAATAAAAAATAAGAAGAAACCTGTTTTTTTTAAATTGACTATCCAAACATCTGACACTAGATTAGAAGCTTTAAATGAAGAATTGGTAAAAATAAATATCTTTTCATAGAACAATAAATTTTAAGCCCATTAATATTAATAGTAAATGGCATTTCCAGTGCCTAGGAAATTGAGAACAATATACAAATGTTTTGAGAAAATGTTCAAAGTTGCAACATTCCATTATTTATGATGATCAGACTGAATGATTGAGTGAAATTAGTTTAGTTTAGTTCTTATTAACGTCGCACTAGAAGCAACACGAGGGCTATTGGTGACGGACCTCATAATTTTGAACCACAGTCAAGTGACGAGGACGACACCTGAGCTGGCACCCCCTCTCCTAACATCCACACCACGCCAACGGGAGGACTTTGGGCCCCGAACAGATTTAACGTGCATCAGCCCCGGCTATACGGCGGGTCTTTGGCGGCCAAGGATCGAACCCGCGACTGAACGAAAACCGCCGGCCTCTAGTCCACGACCTTGACCACCAGGCTACCGCGGCCCATGATTGAGTGAAAATGCTTATGGGATATAAAAAAACAAAGGCTATTATTCCCTTTAAAAATTATTTTAATTGAATAGGTATCAAAATATTTCATGTCCTACAGTAATGTTCCGAATACTTGTTTATTAACTCCTGTTTTTTCTCAAAATCATTTAAAAGTAATATTGCGCTTTGTGGAGTATATTCCTGAGATGATTATTATGTTACGCGAAGTTATAACAAGTCTTAAGAAAATTTTACAAATGATTGATATCATTTCGGTTATTTATACAAGTACGGTTAAACTTTGCATTATCATTGAAATTGAATTAGTGCAAAAGTCCAGGAGTTATGGCCGTTGTGGACTAGGGGCATCATCGCAGACTCGCAGCCGGCAGTTTTCATCGAGCCGGGGTTCGAGTCTTGATTCTTCTGAAGATCCGCCGTGTACCTGGAACTTATGCACATTAAATCTGTCGAGTCTAGAAACCCTCCCAATGGCGTGGTGTGGAAGCGAATAGATGGAGGTGCCAGTTTAGGTATCGTCCTCGTCACTAGACCGAGGTTCAAAATGACGTGAAACTTCGCCAAGAAATCTCGTCTTGCTTCTCGTGAGACGTTAATATAACTGATCAAACCGGAAATTATTATCAATTAACTGATGATTCAAGTGCTTAGTATTTCATTTCTTCCACTTTGTCGAAATGAATATTATGTCTATGGGTTCGTTGTTTCCTTACAAGTCAAAATATCTGCTTGAGTGTAAACTATTTATTCGTTCTTTTCACTCTGCCATTGAAAATCTTGCTACAGTTGTGTTTAGGAGAAATTCAGGAAACCGCAGAATCCTTGTATTCATGCTCGCGTCCTCGAGGCTGGCGGTTTTCGTCGAGTTATGGGTTCGAGCTCTGATGCCTTTAAATATCTACCGTGTAGCCTAGGCAGATGCACGTAATACCTGCCATGGCTCAAAGTCATCCTGTTGGTGCGGGTGGAAGTTGGAAAGGAACTTTTCAGCTCAGGTGCAGCCCTTGTCATTTGTCCAACGTTCTAACTTATGAGATCTTTCGTCAACAGCCGTCGTGTTGCATCTCAGTGCGACGTGAATGAGCAATCACATTCACTAGATCAATCCAGTCGACGGATTGGAATCCATTACCCATTTTGTCAGATTGTCCGCCTGTTGATCCCGAAATTATTCGAGTGTTCTGGAACCCAAAGCTGAATCTTCTTATTATGAAATAACGATTATATCAAAAATTTTTGTCCATCTATGAATGATATTTGGGATTTTACACTGTTTTGTCTAGAGCAGATAGCGCAGGACAGCTAGCAAACGAAAATTTTCTTTTATATTTAATTCAGTTGAAAATCATTTAAACCTTGACGTATGCTTGAGTGTCATTAGTAAGTATGTAATAAGATTTATTCTGTAAGAAAATGGGGCTTTCTTCGTGAATCCTGGAAAAGATATTATTTTTTTGTGTGCTTCTGTAGCTATTTTGAAGAAAATTCTGAAACTATGGTTCTATATTTAATCAAACAATTCTATTATTAAAGAATTTCGTAAGTTTTTGTTTTTAAATCTAAATGCATCGGTATGAATCTTACATGGAATATCCGTGAAATTCGTTAATATGGGTATTAACACAATTTACTCCAAGTTATTGTTAAAAATAGGAAAAATATTCATGATGTTGTTTTTGTCCCCTCCCAGAATTTTCAGATTTATTATTATAGGGCTATTGATGATCATAAGAGAAAGGTTGTCTTCCAGTCATCTAACTTTCTTCAAGAAAATGTTCTATTTCGCCGTCTTGAAGAGCACAATATTTGGTGTCATTTGTGAAAAACCCAACACTATTCTGAGAACTTTGGTTTGCATAAGATTGAGAGTTTTAAACTGATTTTCAGAAAATTTCTAAATGAAATGACTGGTAAAATAAAAAGAATGGCAAAAGGATATTGTTGGTTATTTTAATTAAATATTTAGCTATTTTTTCGGACTATAAAGTTTAACTGTCATACCTTTCAAGTCACAGATTTTTCTCAATGCTTTGATTTTTCATTCCCTTCATGAGGATATATTTTGTTTCCGTTTCGAAAAATATGCCCCAAATATTTAATTTAGGATTGACACTTGAATGCGTAAGCTGCCAATGTAATATAAGTTTGAATTCTGTAATTTGAAAATTCTGCTTGTGTACCTTTGTCAGGGTGTGTGGTAACTTTTTAGTATTCGCATCATTTTGTGACTTTTTTAGAGTATTTAGCAACGGGTTATGGATAGTATCGAGGAAATGATGCATGTGACCAAAAGAAAAATAATGACATCCGCATTTATTGGGCTCTCTTATTTTGTTTTAATAGTTTCAAAGAAATCGCTCGTGTGCATTATCTTTGTAAATGATATGATGAAAAAATTGTCTTAAATATCATTGGGGGGGGGGGGGTTAATTATTTTTTTTGTATGATTCTTATAATATATTTTTAAAGAGATTTTTCTTAAAAGTTTACTGGTAATAAGCTTTTTAGTGAGATTTGTATATCTAACATTACATAATTCTTAAGTTTCAAAATACAAATCGAAAAAAATATTTGTTTTTATACATCAGAAACTATTACATTTAATATAGTCAACTTTATCAAGTGCGGAATTTTAAAATGGGATATGTATTTCAACAATTTATGTATTTATATGTTGAATGATATCTTATTACCACTCTAATCTTGATATAAAATTAAAAAGATAAAAGTTTAAAACATGCATGTTATATTGTTATGTGTTAACCTTCCTGCAGGAGTGCTCTTCATATTATAGTGAAAGTTCGCTCGTATTTCCTAAATACGATACTATATTTAAGGGTGTTAATGCTAAAATATGGTTGTAATTAGTTTAGGATTAATAAGTACATGCTAATTAAATAATATTTATTTAAGAATAAAAGGAAACAACGTAAAAATAAAACATATAAGCACTATAAAAGGACCAAATGTTATTGAAATTGCATGAAAATAAAATAAATAAAGCTATTTATTATTAGACTTTATTACTTATTAGATTTTTCAACTAGGTTTTAGGCTATCCGAAGAATATTTAGATACTTCCATATACCAAAATATCTGTTAAATCTTTGGCTCGACCGATTACTGCAGGAACATGGATATATATATATATATTGAGAGGGGCTCGTTTAGTTTTCTTGAATGTATTTTTCTGCACTTCCATGACTCGATGATGTTTCCATTTTTCTTAAGTTGGGCTATGTTACGCATCTGTCACTATCTTCATCTTTTGAATTGCTTGCTGCCCTCATTATGATTCCAAATCATCTTCTCATTCTGATCTAATTGTGCTCTTCTTCATTTATACCATTTTCATCTAAAATTATGTCCTCCTCATAATCATTGTCACATAAAAACATGTTTCTTACAGTCTCAAGATCAACAGGATCCTTCATGTTGAATATTTTGATTTTACCCCCCTCCCCATTAATAAAAAACAAAGAGAGGAAGTAAATTAGGTATTAAGAACAGTCGTACGTATGTGACAAATACAGCGTCTCTATTTTGACTCTTGGAGCTGTTAGTTAGCTTAACGAGCGCAAGTCGCTATATTAGTCGTGCCGCACTATATTTATTTATGCTGGTAGTTTTTCTTTCTTAATTTACCTTCTTAGATTGAGCACCAATATTTGTGATTTAAATCATAGTATTTATCCCCTTATGTTGACGTTTTATGTTAAATTACTTTTCTATTTTATCAGTATTATTACATATATACCAGATTATTTTCGATTTTGTATCACAGTAAATACACTCCGACATATAGTGATAAACAATAATCACACTAAAATCTTCGATCAGTTTACTGAATCTTCAGTAAGAGGTATAAAAACAATTAATGAAGTGCATCGGATAACAGATATCCCTTCCTTGACCAAATATTATAATATGTAACTTTACATATTTGATTAACTGTAAACATACGATTTCAGTTCACTTGATCTCATTCACAAAAGACTTCTAGTAGTGGGATCTGAGTCAGTTATGCACTTTCAATACATCACCTCCCAGGTTCTCGAGCCAATAGAGTATTTCTATTAATCTCTCTAATTCCTCTATTTCTTTCACCTTTTATTCACTACAATCTTTCTTGCATAGAAAAGGTGATTAATATGTACCACCTCTCCTTGATAAGGGCAGGGATTATATCGAAATCATAAAAAAGTTGCTTCAGGCTTTAGTTGCATAAAACTCTTTAGAAGTTAACAGAGAGTTAGAAGATGAAACCTCAACTACTGACTCTCTAGTAGAAGGAGAACGCACAGCAAATTTTTCTTTAAGATATCCATGTTTGTCAGAAATTTTTCGATTAATTTTACTAACATGCGTTGACCTTATTTCGTTTACGATGAGTGATATTCCATGAGCTTGGTACAGAAAATGTTCCTCGTCTATATTACATTCAGATAACATTACAGTATATCTCCTCTTTTTTTTCGATATGTTCAGTTCTCTCCTACATTTTTGAAAAAAAATTATTTTTGTATAAATCTATGAATTATTTTCATACCGAGAAACAAACAAACCAATACGAGTACGTGCTTTCTACTTTCAGTTTCTATTCAAAATATATTATCTGTACGAAAGTTTATGAATGAAACTGCAATTTATTTGTGTGCCACAAATTCCATATTTTTAACACTTTTTAATTAATTTTCCAATAAATTTTGAACTAATAATTTCTATCTCAAGAAAATTGAAAATAACATAGTGATTAAGTAATACCTAAAATAGCAAAACATTGAATATTCCCCTATATCAAAATATTTCAGAAACTAAAGAAATGTTCTCATATTCCAAATTCTTTCAGAGTATTTCAAGGATGCACATTTCTATGGTTCCCAATGGACTCCGAATACAAGTGTCACATTAATACAATTTGTTATGAATATCTCACATTTATATTTAATTAGAAATCTTAAGTAATTACAAGTTTTTTCTATCTAATTAGGTGTAAAATAATTTCGGGTTAAAAAAAAGAAATTTCCGTTACAGTTTCTAGTTAATTGGGAAAAGATAAACCGGATACGAAAGAAGTTAGTCCATTTACAGAAGTAAAACTGGTTAATTCTTCATAAACTACTAAATTAAAAGTTAATCTTTTGTAAAAAAGTTCCTTGTATACTAAGTGTAGAAGTTATTTTAGTCTGTGCATAGAATTATTATTTGTAACTTATTATTGCTGAACTGAACAATATATAAAGTTGAGTATTACAATTCTTTTAACTGAACTTATAGAAGAAAGTCTCAAACGTTCAAGAAAATAAAATTTATCTACGAAAAATTTGAAGTAAATTGATAAACTCTAATACCTTGTAATACAGCATGAAATAATATTTTTTACATACATTTGCAATAAAATAACAAGAAATGAATAGCATCAAGTTTTACAACGTAGCTCATTTTCAAAAACGTGTTTTGCAAGTCAATCAAAAAAATTTAAAATAGTTATTTAACACTTCCAATGTAATAAAAAAAAGTTATGTAGATTAATTTTAATATATATTTTTGTACTTGACCTTACTAAATCATATAGTTTTTATGGGAATTTAACAAAAAAATTTGTCATTTTCCATTATGAGACATAAAATATATTTAATTAATTCGGCAAGGCGAATTTATTTGTCGTTTAGAAAAATAGATGCAGTTAAATTTAATAATACTTTCTTTTAAAACCTTGTGTCTAATATATTTATAAAACTGCATGTTTTACAGAAATGTAGATCAATTTAAATTTAATATTAATTCTGTCACGAACTAAAAATAAGAAATTTATTTTCATGCGGTTTTTTTTTTTTTGTTTTAAACATTAAATTTCTATAATGGGAGGAAAATATTTATTCTACATCGTGTTTGTCTACACAAAAGTAATAGAAATATATACTTAGTTGAAAATTCACTTAAGGAAATAAGGAAACGGATACGTTTTTGACAAAGAAAAAGGACCTTTATTCTATGGCAAATTTAAATAACCTTCACTTTTTAAAATTAAAATCAATACACATTCCTTTTCAATAATGAGATAATTGTATAGTTATAAATGTATCTATTTATTTGAAAAAATCTCATTTATATGCATGAATAATTATGCATGAGAAATTAATAATCAGTAGTGTTTTTTTTTAACATTTGAATGTCATAAACTGATGTTTAAGTAAATCTTGTATAACAGTCAATGCCTTTACAACTTTGAAAATTTTTTTGATTCCTATAAACATAACATTCCCTACAATGGACATAATCAGAATTTATAAATTTATATTTAGTAAAATTAAATTAATTTTTAGTTTTTTATTCAAATTTCCTATAGCTCTTTATACAATTATTGTGCTATACTTGTATAATTTCTGATTGTATATTACACAAAAAAATTCACTGTATAAAAATTTACCTTGTTCGATAAAGAAGAAATTATCAGCGCACTGAGTGAAGAAGCTTTGAGATATTTTTTACTTTGACATATTATATTTGCTTAAAGTTGTTAAATTTAATTTACGAGAATTATGTGTGTTTATTACATTTTCATAAATAATGCATCATTAAATGACCAAAGCTCCTTCTAATTTTTAACAACGAAATAAAAGAATTCAAAAATACAAGCAATTTAACTTGTTAGTTACCTCAATCTTGTTATTTTAAATATTTTCCGTTTTTCAAACCTGGTTTTCAAACAACTTTCATTCAGAACTTCAGAGAAATTAAAAAAATTAAATCCCAGATTTTAGCTTGCAAGAATTTTTATACAATCAATGTAGCTTTAACTTATAGAAATTCGAAAAACATTTCTCTGAATAGCCAGTTCAAGATTTGAATAGTGAAATTTATTTAAATAATAAACAGAATCTTATATTGTATAATATTAAAATGAAGCAACACTTGGGTATTTTCATGCTGTTTAAATCTCCAGTGACTCCTGAAAACAATGCTCTAAAAACTAGTTTTTCAAAAAAAAAAAATTAAAAATTCCTTTCTTTGATTAAATATGCTCATTCGTAGTTGTAATATCGTGTTAATAAGCAATCATCATATAATTTGTTATTGTTCACAAACATATTAATGAATAAAGGAAATGAGAAACTGCAAAATAAACAGTACGACATGCAAGATAAACCTTTTCATATGATTGCAAATTTATGTTTTAAAAATATTATCTCGTTGTCCTAGCTTTTCACATATATTGTCAAATAAAAAAATACAAAAGCATGCCAGGAAATATTCAGTTAGAAAATATTCCATTCGATGTGAAAAAAATAGAAAATCTCAGCATGATACTTTTGCCTCAATATAATAACTTTTTAATAGTTATAAAAATCAAATTAAATTTATTAATAAGAAAAAAAAATTTAAAAAATATAAGCAAACCTTTTTAGAAACAATTTTTTGTGTAAAAAATAAAAGTTCTTATAAATGCTTTAAACTTTTTTTTGTAGTTATACAATCAAATTTAGAAAAAAACATTTCACAGATGGCAGAGATATCGCTAACATATTAAAAGTTCCCTTTACAAGTTTACTTAGGTTTGGAAAGGAAAACGAACAATTCCCACCAAAAAGAAGAAAAAGAGTGAATGAGATCGTCAACCCTTACATCTAGAGGTGAAAGAGTATTTTCTGAGAATGGAACATTTAGAGAAAAGTTTTTGATTGTTAGCAGAGTTGACACAGGAACTTTCCTTCATTGTAATAGCCGACGGATAGACATGTCGATAGAACAATTCTAGGGATCAAAAAAATCCTCAAGTACAACACTGGAATGGATTCCTTACTTTAATTATATGAACCGTCTCCCAAATTGCACTAGAGCTGCAAGACTGCACAAGAGCTGAGAAGCCCCTCTCCTGACTTCCGCACCACGACAAACTGAGGTCATTGAGAATGGAATGAATTTTCAAGAATCAGTCCCGGCTACACGGGGCTTCAGTGGCATCAAGTTTCGAAACCGCGACGTGACGAAAACCGTAGGCAGAGAGTCCTCGACCTTAACCACTAGGATTTCGTGGCTATTCTGAAAAAGAGAGACACGATATTTGAAGAATTCGTTTCTTAAAATCGTACTTATGAAATACAAAATTTAGCACTGAATTTTCAATATTTTTTTTAACTCGGTGGCTGATCTCTAAATTATAAATAATTTAATTCAAATGCTATTGTTCTTCTTGCCGGAAAAATTTAGTCAACTGGATTATGATAGATTGTAACTATTTAAAAAGTCATTAAAGAAATATTTGATCTTTAAATCGTATCATATATTTACCAATTCAATAAATCTAGATCCGTATTCTAATTATACTCGAGAACTTCGAAAAAATTTACAATCCGTACTTTTTTTTCAATTAACTTGCGAAACAACAAGAAACGATTTCGTTAATTCGAAGTTATAAAATTTTTTTCTCTTTCTAATAATTTAGTAATGTAATAGTTTTTTGAAAGAAGAAAGATATCTTCATATTAATAACAACATATTACTGAAATTGAAAATTTAGGAAATGGAACAGAAAATATTTAATAATTGCGAATTTAAAGAAATAGTTATGTATTTCTTTTTCAAATTGTTTACCCCCCCCCATCGTATTATTCTTATAAGTCAACAAATTTTAAAGCTTAGCAAAATACATTTTTTTAAAAAAAAATCAATCAAAATGATAATCGTTTTTGTCGACTTAAATTTTATTTAAAAAATTAACATAGAAGATAATAAAAATTATTTCAAACACGAGTGAAAGGAAACATGACTTTTAAAAGTATTGTTCGTCATGAGTCTGAAATTCATAGAATAAAAAGAGTCCATCAGTCTTCGTCTAATTCAAAAAAAATCTTAAACTTACATGCATAACGACACAAAATCAAATTGCATGTACATGAAATAAAAAATGAGAGCATAATTCACGCAAATTTAAAAATTCACTATTTATCACGTTTCGAAAAATGAATCTATTCTGCACCATGAATCAACAAATGTTTTTTTAATTTGTCTTTTCGAGAGAAGTCTAATTGACAATGGTCACGCACATGAGGCTTTTCCTTCGTATGAGTAAGTAAATGTTTTTTAAGAGTGGCACTTTGAGTAAAAGCGGTATTGCAAATTTCACACATATAAATTTTTTCTTTCGTATGGATACGTAAATGTATTTTTAAGTTACCACGTTCAGTGAATGCCTTCTTACAGATCTCACAAACATGAGGCTTTTCTTGAGTATGAATACGTAAATGTTCTTTTAAGGAACAAATTCGAGTGAAGGCCTTACTGCAGATCTCACAAACATGAGGCCTTTCATTAGTATGGATACGTAAATGTTTTTTTAAGCTACCACTTTGATTGAAGGCCTTCTGGCAGATCTCACAAACATAAGGCGTTTCTTTTGTATGAATACGTAAATGATATTTTAAACTACTCTTTTGAGAGAATGCCTTGGTGCACATTTCGCACACATAAGGCCTTTCATTAGTATGGATACGTAAATGTCTTCTTAAGTCACCCCCATTGGTGAAGGCCTTCTTGCAGATCTCGCAAACATAAGGCTTTTCTTGATTATGTATACGTAAATGACATTTTAAATGACTATTTTGTGTAAATGTCTTGTTGCAGATCTCACAAACATAAGGCTTTTCTTGTGTATGAATTCGTAGATGATTTTTTAAATTACAATTTTGAGAGAATGCTTTGTTGCAGATTTCACACACATAAGGCCTTTCCTTGGAATGGATACGTAAATGTTGTTTTAAGTGGCTACTCTTCATGAACGCCTTTTTGCAGATCTCACAAATATAAAGCATTTCTTCAACAGTTATAGGATGAATGTTCTATTAAAAGATTACTTCGAGAAATAGAATTTAGATAAAACTTACAAAAAGACTTATTTTCTTTTCCCAGCGTAAGTAAATGGCTTTTCAAAGTTTGAGGAGGAGAAAATTCCTTGTCGCTCTTTGTTCACAAATAATTGTTCCGAAAGGAATGAATTTAAACAAAGGAATATTCCAACGTACTAGTTCAAACATAAAAAAATAGTGATTTACATAATAACTCTTCACTGAATGCAATTCCAGTCTCAATAATTAAGATTTACTAAAATATTAGAAGTGACTTTTGGTATTTCAATCAAGTTTGATTGGTGATGAAATAGCATTCATATATTTTTAATGAAAATATAAAACACATCTCAGAAACGAACATCAAATTTAAATTAAAGTCCTACTTGACAAAGAATCATGTAATTATGAGTAATATGATAAATTTCTGGAATTTAAATCGTGAGCAAAGGCAAATACCTTCTTAGAGGACATTGAAAAGGGCATGTAGACTGAATATGAAACTCAATTTCAAAAATTTACAAAAGGGAAAATGTGTTCCAGGCAATCAATTGAATTATTGTTTGGTTTTAAACAATGATTTTAAATCTAAAAACTTTAAACGAATGTCAAATGACGAGAAAAAAACCAAAGAAATGACATTAAACACTGAAATCACCCTTCCAAACCATTGGACTTGACAAAGCTTTAAATATGTTAGGATCTTAATTTATTGTAAATTTAAAACCTCTCAATATCAGGTAAGATCCTAATATAAAAAACTAATTTATTAAACCTATATTTTAATAATATATGTTTTGCAGCATAAACCTTCGCATGAATTTAAATTCTGAATCTATTTAAAAGTAAAAAGCCTTTCAGAATACTTTTAAACATGTATTAACATAAATTATTTGATGGATACAAATCCCATAATAATTTTGTTTACGCAAACCTTTTATTTATACGAAATTTCATTTTACTCTTGTTGCTGTTTTATACATTATAAGTACGGAAGAAGATGTTTGACTTCTGTTTAACGACACTAAAAATGAATTTAGATTATTTAATGATTCCTTAGTAGATTTATTTTTGTTTGACATATATAACTGTAATTATATTTAGAATAAAAATATTTTTTCACTATGTACAAGAAAATAAATCGAACAATGATTAATTTTCTGCTTTAAATTGCGATTAATTATTGAGAAAGGGAAAAATTACTGTGATTTTAATACATTGAAACCCTTTTTCATTGCCAGTTGACTTTTGTTTAGACTCATTGAGAAAAATTCAACAATTTTTCTCGATAGTCTTCAAATTCGTAGATAAATTGGTTAAAATACTTCTGTAGCATTACATTGTAAATTCAAAGAGAAAAAGTAAGCTTGAGTTAAAGTTTCTTAAAACAGTCTATTGGTGTTTACTTTACTCAGTTGCAAATTTAAATCCAGAACTTAAATGTTTTATTCAGTAGTATTCATGCCTAAAATTATACAGAAAGATAATAATTAATGTTTCGTTAAAGTCTACATCTCTTACGGGCACTTGTTATTTCTTTGCTTTTGAAATGATAGTATGTTGAATGGAGTTCATATAAAATATTACATGTCTTTTCATTTATATTATGTATTGTCATAATATGAATGTCTTTTCATTTATATTATGTATTGTTTTAAATATTACATGTCTTTTCATTTATATTATGTATTGTTTTAAATATTACATGTCTTTTCATTTATATTATGTTCATATAAAATATTCACTCATATTATGTCTTTTCATTTATATTATGTATTACCGCGGCAGACAAATGTTAATCTTCTCTATTTCACAGCACATTTTATTACGGCCAATTACTGGGTTCGAGTATTTTTTCGATTATTAATATACGCAGTCGAACCTAGGCATGTCGATGGCATGTGTAGAAGTTTGGAATTTGTATTTCTAAATCAGATGTTCTCCTAGACTTCGGATTTTGTTTTAAGTAACTATACATAATCTCTTTCCAATAATTCTCGTGTTTTTGCAAATTTGGAAGTTAATAAGTAAATAAAGTTTACATACTGAACAAATTTCCCATCATTTTTTCTTCTTCATATTAACTTTAGTAAATCGTGATTTTCCCCACATTTCTGTGTACACTTTAAATCTGTCGAGTCTCAAAAGCCTCCTAATGGCGTGATGTGGAAGCAAATAGATGGAGCTGCCAGCTCAGGTGTCGTCCTCGTCACTAGACCGAGGTTGAAAATGACGCGCAACTTCACCAAGAACCCTCGTCTTGCTTCTCGTGAGACGTTAATATAACTGATCAAACCGTAAGTTATCATCTTAACTGATGATTCAAGTGCTTAGTATTTAATCTCTTCCGCTTTGTCGAAATGAATATTATGTCTATGGGTGGGTTGTTTCCTTACATGTCTAAATATCTGCTTGAGTGAAAACTATTTATTTGTTCTTTTCACTCTGCCATTAAAAATCTTGCTACAGTTGTGTTTAGGAGAAATTCAGGAAACCGCAGTATCCTTGTATTCATGCTCGCGTCCTCGAAGCTGGCGGTTTCCGTCGAATTATGGGTTCGAGCTCAGATGCCACTAAATATCCACCGTGTAGCCAAGGCAGATGCACGTAATATCTGCCATAGCTCAAAGTTATTCCGTTGGTGCGGGTGGAAGTTGGAAAGGAACTTTCCTGCTCAGTTGTAGTCCTCGTCACTTGACCAACGTTCTAACTTTTGAGATTCTTCGTGAACAGCCGTCACTACTCGAGTCGCGGGAAACGACAAATCCTTTCGAATGCCATTTGAGAAATCAAAAATAGTCTACAATAAATTAAGGGAAATTATATGTTATTGAATTCAATGTATTTGTACGAAACAAATATAATTTAAAAAACTGTCCTGCAGTTTCAACACAGTGCTGGTGCTAAATTATAAGCGATCTAAAAACGCTGAGAAGTCAGTTCGTAACCTTACGCTTATGGGTCAGATATATTAGGCTTGCTGCGGTCAGATTGGTTGCTGCTATTGCGAATGATCTGAAAGTTGTATTTTGTCCCCTCGTCTAGTAAAGCATACCCGCACTCTTCAGTAGGTTTGCTGATTAGGTATACGTTATGTATCACCCACTCATGCAAGACATCCCGCCCGCTTTTTAAAATGAGTTCAACTTTGTCATTTTTCCTGAACAAGAATATTGAAGAAAAACTGGGATAATTATTGAGTCGATGTACCGAGAAATTCCGACAGTAACATAATATTATACGATCGTCTCATGGTGGAATGTTCTTCGGTACTTTTATGTACAATAACATTTAAAAAAAATTTTCAAATGTCCCAGCTCAGTGGTCTACAAGTTTACAGCTGCTGGCCACATGCGGCCTGCGAGTTGCCTTAACTTCTCACATAATATGGTACCAGAGGTAATTGATCAACCTCAGTTTTTTCCTCGTTAATTAACTTGAATAAAAACTTCGATGTCTGTCCTTAATAGAGATGATTCAACGTGATAGCAACACTCATTGTTCAAAGCAAACAATAATTCTATTTTTATATGTTAAAGCAGAGAGTTATTGGATAAATAATTTGACCCCATGTCTCATTATTTTTCTTCTCTTTTCAACGTATAACACACATTCTGCGATCCAGATATTAAATATATGACATTTCAACCGAGTCATTCTCATTATTTCCCATCCTAATAAGTATTCCAGATTTATCATTATAATTTGTTTCATACCTTAACAATGACTCTCTTTTCGTAATGGTTTGTTGTCGTACGAAATGGTAATTAATTTTCTGTCTGAAGAGAGCTCTCTTATAGTGACATTTTAACCAGATATGCTCCTTTACAAATAAGCCTGATCATGAATAATTTATTAAATAAATTATTCAATATCTTAAGAGGAACAAAAATGTAATATTACACTTTACTTTTTATTCAATTTAGAGGAAATTTCGTATGGTACACAATATTGCATATAAACATAGGGACTTTGCTTTTTGAAAGCAAATTCAAATATAGTGGAAAACATTCTTAAGGCATTAATTTGTTATGGTTTCTATGAACAATGGATTTGAGTGACACGAGAACTGTTGATAATGAGTAATGAGTACAACTGTTGATAATGAGAACTGTTGATAATTGTACTACAGTCAAATCAGGAAGAAAACATTCACTTCCAAGCTTCGCAACGTAACTGGATAGGTTCAGTTTAAGATGTAACATCGTCTGTATTCTACATAATTCTGTTTTAAGGTAATATAATGATTTCGGCAGAGTAAAATGAGTTATTTTTATAACAAGAGTATATATAAACATGAATTTTTGAAACTGAAAGTAATGTTAATTTTTTTAATAGCGAGATTCTGCGAATTAATGTATATGTTTTTATAAAAGAATTAACATTTATGTACATACAAAATTGTTCAAAAGCAGTTAATAATTAATAGTTACGTTTACATTTGTAAAACGTGTATTTAGATTTATGTACATCTTGCACTAAAATCTACTACATTTGTAACTTTAAAAAACTTCAGAGTTCCTTTATATATGACATTCTGTTCACTCAACATAATTATAGAATTTAAATTAAAGAAAAATTTGTAATTTTTAATTTATTATTTAAATTTCCCTTCATTCTTAAACAAATATTCTGGTACACCTAATATATAGGAATGTTTATTAAAAAAAAGTACTCTCACTGTTTAGGAAATAATTCCACAAAGTATATTTTGTAGGTAAAGAAACAAAATAACTTAAGATAAACTACATTTTGAGAAAAGCGCAAATACAGATATTTTTCTGTAAATGGCGTAATATATATATTTTTTCAGAATTTTAAAATTCTATTTACCTTCATACCATTTATCAAATTTTTGTAGATAATACATATTTGGTCTCAGCAAAACGTTCTCTATTTGTTAACAGAAAAGTAAAAAAAAATCTGAATTTGGAGCTTTTAAGGTCTCCGGTTACTTTAATGAAATCAGGTCTTGAACTCATGGATCGATTGTAACATAATCGTTCACGAAGTCAGAACCATGACCAAACATTAGGGAGGAAATCTCATTTGGAAAAGTGCATTCTATGCTCAATTACTTGCAGAAAATCAAAGACTCAAATTCAAAGTTTTATCCGTATTTTTATTTGTCTGAAAATCATATTTATAATAAACCTACATTTGTCATTACCATTCTCATTATAAAAGAGTATTTGAATAATATAATTGAATTTTCCTCTATTTGCAACTTCTTTTAAAATTTTCAAACATTCCTTAATTCTAAATTTAAAGTATTTTCCAATTTAATTGTATTTAAAATTATTTTATCTTTCCTGAAAAGCATGTTCTTATGCAGTAAAAATATTTTTGAATGTGTTTGTTTTCGTTTTTTAAAAAACATTTCGTTATTTTTTTTGGAAAAATTGTACATTTTTTAAGTTGCAGTAATTTTAAAATAATAATGGACTGCTTATATATACTGTCATGTCTGTATTCAGTCATCATGACAGGTGGCGGTGTTAGAGCTTCCCCTAAATATATGTGTAACGAGATGGAGTTGTAAGTAAGAAGTAAAAAAAAAAAGCAGACCGATTAATGTCTCTGATTTGGGCAAGGCCCAAATGCTTCTTCAAAACTGAAAATAGAGTGAAATAAATTTCTTTGCATTCCCAATTAAACTGGTTTATTCTGTTTTACGTAAACGAGAAATTATTCAATTAATTAGAACTCTTTTTTGTGAAAAATACAGAACAGTTGTGACATTGGGCTATTCGCGGTTTCTCTTCACTAACCTTGGGGATTTTCAATTGAGATTGATTGCTTTCGCTAAACAACCTTTGCCCAACCAGAAATGAAACGTGATGAAGAACATTAATATGTAAAGCAGTTAGGAATGAAGTGAAGCTGTGGAATTGAGAATTATATAAACTCCATCTGAAGGAGAAGAGTATCTGAAGGAGGATCAGAGAGGCGTTGTAGTGAGAGGAGGTGAAGTCTAAGTACTATATAAGAGGAAGGTGGAAGTATAGACTAGTATTGAGGCTCCGGGCATAGATTACTCGGAAAAGGATTCGGTCTAGTATTTTCAGCTGTTGTTCCAGATTCGGAGTTGCAGTTGATAAAAGATATTGGTAAGTGGCTGTTAGATTATTATTGGTGGGTTGAATTAAAGTGATAGAAAACTTAACCTGGAGAGCATAATTATTGATGTCATAGTAAATATATACTAATAAATTGTGAAAGTTGTTTTGGTGGTTCTGTAATTATTTGTGTCGTAGTATTTAATATTTGAAATTAGTGATGGCACAAGATAACGCCCGGAACGAAGGGGTGTTACACAGTCTGTAATTATGTATCAGAGTAGAGTTTGAGTAACAAGAAATTCTAATGTTTGAAACTCTATTTTATTGTATCTGTCGAAAGAAAAAAGGGATACTGGAAGCTAAATCCGAAATAAGAAATCATAAAAGTAAATTACCGTCTGGGGTATCGTCCAGTAAGCAAAATTCATGACTTACAATTACAAAGCTCGAGACTATTGGCTGTAGACAGCTCTAGAGCTATAATAATTCAAATTTCCTTTCAATGTGAGAGTAATTAATTTCTGAAATATAAATAATAAATAAACATTTTTTAATTTTAATTATTTTTTATAGAAGGTTCTCAGAAAAATATAACGTATCTCTGTAATGAATTATCGATTATGAAAAATTCTTAATGCAAATATTTGAATATTATGACTAGAGTACTATAGCTGGAAAACTGTACATTTAGATGACAATTTATTGTTAGAATTACATTTTCATAGCTTTTCTCCAGCATAAATTAATTTATAAATTTATTTGAAACTGATAAATTCAATTCAATGAAAACTGCCTGTTAAACAAATAGAAATCTTTAAGAAGTATATAAAATGATGCTAAAATTCAGTTTATGTCCTGTTTATAATGGAGTATATATGATTGGGCGAGATTGGGAAAAGGATAACAATTTCAAAAAATATTGTTTGTAGGCGGTGTTTGCAATAACAGTAATTGTAAATGAATAATATTATTTTCCCCATCAACGATGGAAAGAGTACAGCAAACTTATTATATGAAGTGAGATAATATTTTATTTATTTATTCTTTTTTGCGCTTTACGAGGGGGGGTGGGGATAGGTTGCGCGATTATTGGAGAAATAGCTATTTTAATTTAATTCGCCATATTTTGTTATCTTAATCTTTTATTCCAATCACCCATTCATATATTTAAAAGGCATTTTATATCGTACGTCCTAAACATTTCTTAAAAATTAATTCCATATTTATACTTGTACTTGACATTAAATATCCTTATTATGTAACGTTATAACACGAAACGCAAAAAGCTACCTGTTGATGAGGTGCCGAAGTATTATTTACTTAAATTTTACCTTTCCTTTCTTTTATAGTGATATTTCACACTGTGTCTCAGTAGATAATCCTTCCGCAACAGATTTTGGAAGGATCATTTCTCAATTATAAAATTATTTATTTTCATTGTATGAGATATTGCAGTATTTTAGTATTAAGATAGTAAAAAGTATATGTCTGCTTCTAAAATTTAAAAAAAATCTTATGTGTGGGGGAAAGTAAAATCTTAGTATTTATGACCAATAATTTTGTGTGTTGTGAATTTTTTGGGAAGTAATTTCATCTTTTTTTCGTGAAAAGAAAAGAAAATGTATTAATAATACAGAAAATATTTTATTGACTCATATTATTGAGAATTTTGGTTCGATATCTTGCGTCTTCGTTATTTTTTTCTGGTGTTAAAATTATTGCTCGTTCATAAGATTTTTGATGTTTGCTAATAAAAACTAATCAAAATAATTTCTGATATTTGAATTGGAAGTTAACATTTTAGCGTTTAAAACATTTTGCAAAGACTTACACAAGTAATAATCTGGGGATGACAGATTTGGTAAATATGGTGGATGTGGTTAAACATAGTTACAGTGGCGAACCTGTAGCTGTACAACTTATAGAGGCCCGGAGTGGAAATCTCCTTGCCCCCTATTGCAATGATCACCATACAAAATATCAACTCATATATACATATAATTAACGGTCCTTTAATTAAAATCAAATAGTTAAAGTTATCCGAAAAACAAGAAATCTTATTTCTAAAGAAAAACTCCTTATAGCTTGCAGAGAAATAAACATATTTATAAAAGCCAATTCTTCTGCCATCTTTGATGTTTTTTTAAAGACATTTAGCTTTTCTGACAATAAAAAAGCAAAAACTGCTTCTCGCAAGCTGAAATATTTTTATAGCTTCATCAAACCTTATGTTATTAGCTACTTCATTTTCAAAGAAAAGGATTACCAAGCCGTTAAGCCTTGCTTGGCTCATTCTTGTTTGAAGACAACTTTTAATTAACTTCTACTTTGAAACGCTTCTCTCTAAAGAAGCAACTGAAACCTACGCCAACAAAAAATGTCTTTACTCTTCCAAATATAATTTAAGAGGTGATTCTTGGAAGCCATATTCTACATAAAAATTTAACAGTTTTTCAATTCAGACAATTTTTTAGCTATGACCTTTTCAAAATTTGCTGCTTGAAGATGACGACTCAAGCCATTTACTATCTAAGTTTCTTCAATCTTTAAACTTTTCTTTATTATTATAAACATGACACATATATGAGTAATCATCTTCCCAGAATACAAAGCCCTTCTTTACATTTATATAGGTATATATATTTAAAAACTTAAGGTTATTTGGAAGTCCTCTCCTTTTATGAGAGAACCCGGGTAGGCTTACCTCTTCCCTTCCTCCTCGATGTGTGTGAGTGTAAGTGCATATTATCTATTACATCTCGGAACTCAGATAAGATCATATCGTACTACAGATTTCAGCGAGCTCCAATCATACGTGAAGTCTGACATCATTATGATGAAACAAATACCCTTCTCTGCTGATCGATTCTGGAATTTTTTTTATCTGAGGAAATCATTCAATTTGTCAATTAAAGTCAGGAAATTACGAATTTAATTACTGGATCGTCTGGTGAAAGCTCCAGAAAAGATTTCCTTAAAATCCCAACAAACAAACAGCATCAATGCTTTTTAAAGAATACCTCTTTTCAAAATGCTTTGAGCCAATGCATCCCTTCTATTCTATGATCAATTTAAACAATTTTTTTCTTACCGCCAATGATAATTAATTTCAAAATTGCCTCATTTTCAAAGATGTTGAGAATCAATTTACTTATATCAATACGTCGAAACAAATTTCTTTCGATAAGAACCTATGGAACCCCATGTTTAAAAGTTCGAAACGAAACCGTTTCACATGATGATGACTGTAAATGGATAAATTTAAATTATTTAATCTCGTAGAGATTTATACTGTTGTTGTACATCAGTTTATTTCAATCAATACATAGATTTTGTTTTCATCTCCTTTAACGCACATTATGAAAAGTGAGATATTATCTATGTCGAAATTGCCAAAAAGTAATTTTGCGAACCAGTGCTGGGTCTGGCATTTTGTCAACAAATACACTTCTCCAGATATACCTCACATAATGTTTTTTTTATTTAACTATATTTCGCCATTTTGGAATAAAAATGCAAAATATGCCCACCAAAAATGCTGCTTTTTATTTTCAGTATTTGATACCCAAAAAATGGCTAAAAATAAAAATAAATAATACAAATAATCCTTAAAATGCTAACTGTCAAAATATTATATGACAATACTGCTCAGAACAAAGTTGATTGGATAAAAAATACAGCTCATGTAATTCATTCTCTGTTCGGAAAAAATAAAATTATTTTTTGAACAACCCAATATTTTAAAGCAAATTTATTGTGGTTCATATATAGTGAAACGTAAACATTCAGAATTGGCTCAGAATTAACTATGCGTTTTACACTTGCTGAGAGGGCTTTTGTGCAATGGGCCTTTTAAATAAAAAAATTTTTTAACCATATGCGTATAGTTGGAGAAAACATACGTATCCAGTTGCTGCTGATATTTTGTCATACATGCATGGATAAGGGCAACCTTAACAAACACGAAGCAAATGCGTCCGTATTTAATGAACGGTTCACTTTAGTCGGATTATCAGCTATCTGCTTCACAGATAAAGCCCATTCACACTTTACCACTTTTAGAAAATTATTCGTGTAATACTTGAGACCATTGCCTACATAGCGCTTTTCGGTAGATCTTCGGTTTGATAACATTACTTTTATCAAAATCAATTGCTTTGTTTTCAAAATGATACTTACTATTCAATTTTTGCTTGAAAACTGTAATGTTTTAAAATTTTATTTCTAAAAACTATATTATAAACTAATCGTGTGTAGTGCTTTTGATTGTTTTGGTAAATTATTTAAAAATTTCATAATCAAAAGAGATTTTAATTGGTTATTTTTTGTAAAAATTTATTTATCCTTCATTAATTAAGCAAAACAAAATCACCCTGTCGAAATTTTTTTGTTTTGTGTTTACATATAAGTGAAAGTCTTAAAAAAATTATTGTTTTAAATTTTAAATCGTAAAGAGATCTTTAAATAAACATAAAAAATGATTATTCGAGAAATTTTCAAAATTTAAAAAGCGATGAATATTGTTTTATATAAATTATACCTGGTGAGCAATTTTTTTTTAAATTACAGATTTATAAAAAAAGGAGTTTATATTTATTATATTTGAACATACATGAAATATATATTATGAAAAACAAATTTCATTTTCAAATAAATAATTATCTAAAGGTTCTTAATTATTTTAAAAATATATTGAAATTTTCAAAAATTCCTACAATTTTTAAAACTTTTAAAATTTAAAAAAAAATTATTCTCAATTTCTTAGAAGTGTTTCTTACAGTTGTGTATATTGGTTTGGTTATATTAGTAATATCTATCGGGTTTTTTTCAAAAATTTGTTTCATCAGACTCTGAGAAAAACAGTAATAAAAAGCGCTATGTATTTCTGTGGAGTTTTCCAAAAATTTTTTTTAATCTACTCCATTATTCCGAGCACAGAACTATCATATAGTTTATACGAAACAACCTGAAAGATTCAAAACTTTATATCAGTTTAAATAAATTGCATTTTAAGTACATGCCTGTCATGAGAAATAAAATGCTGGGAAAAAGCAGTTTAAAATTTGGAAGGTCAATGAAATGACTTTACTCACTGTTAATGAAAGTTTAAAATATCTTGCTAAATAATCTAGCTAGATTTATGAAATTTGTGCATTTATTTCAAAATGCTGTACAATTTAAGTAAGGTAATAAAAATACTTTTGATAATTTTGTCATTTTTAGAATACTGGGTCTTCTTAAAGAATAAACTCACAAAATGTTATGAAAGTAAAACAAAAAGAGTTACTAGCATTTCCACATTCTTTTTGTTCTATCTTGAAAAAAATGTTATTTCCTTCGGTTTTTTAATAATAGTATTTATGTTGATAATAATAGCCTATTTTCCAATCCAAAATTAAAGTTTTTTTAAAAAAAAACATAATGCTTATTGAATGCTGAAACGTTTCGCTTTTACATCCTGTAATAAATTCAATGTTTCTTACAGATATACAATGTTGAAGTAGTAATAAGATCAACATTTCCTCTCAGTATCCTGTTAATCTTCATCTTTCACAATCTTCACACTGGAAAAGCCGGATATTGAAGACATCAAATGTCACCCGAGTATATCCCTGTTATTTGCTGTCACCGATTATTTGCTGGATTTAATCCCATGGCGTGTTTCACACCTTAAAGATAAATCCCTTTTTCTAAAAGTTCCAACCTTCCTATGGGTATATAAATTCACTTTCCAACGAAAACATTTCCCAAGCTGAAAACAGGCTCAATAGAAGCATTCAGGAATCTTCAAAAAATATATTTGGAAGTAGATCCTCCAATGTATCGTACAATAATTACTATGTTTTCAAAGAATATAAATCAAGGATCTCGCAAATTTTGTTTTTAAAAAAAGTTTACTATAGATTGAAAATATGCAGTTATATATATATATATATATATATATATATATATATATATATATGACACATTTTTCGATATCTAATGTACAAATAAGATTTTCCTTGAGGATAACAAATATATGGTACTATTTATAACATTTATTATGTTAATGTTACTTTTTACATCGACTTCGATTTTCAAAAATGAGAAAAAAAGTTATCGACAAATATTATTATAAAGATAAGCGACATAATACAGGGTGTGCTTATAGAGTATCAGGATTGAAGTCATCAAAAGAATTTGTTGAAGATATATACAGAGAATTAAAAATTTTCAAAATATGACCCTTCAGTATAAATACACCACTTCTAGCGATTTTTCCAGTTTTTATATAAACTCCAGAAGACAAAAAATGCAAGGTTTTTCAGGCATCCAGTCAAAGCTACAATCGAATTAAGTTTCTGCAATCATTTCAAAACGATGTTCTTTCAGGCATTTTTTTAAATCCCTGGGGAAAAAAAGTTGTTGCAAAGAACCAGATCTGGATTGCAGGGTAAGCAGCGTTGCGAAGTTATGTCTAATCAAAACTTTCTCTCACATTTCTCAACATATAACTGGACGTATTGTTGTGAAGGAGGAGAGGAGGACTCTAATCCTCTAAAGTTTGAGTATTTCTGTTTAAAATTTATTGTTAAAAAATTTATTGCTCAAATTCGTTGCAGACCACAGCTTTCGCATCGAAGAAAATATCGATGTCTTCCTTGTCATTTTTGAATTTCTTGTGCTTCTGAAAGACGTGCGATATGGTCATGATTTCCTGTTTGTCAATCTGACAAATCATATTGTCATGCATATTTGTAGCAATATATTTATATATATATATATACTATATATATATATATATATATATATATATATATATATATATATATATATATACTATATACTATATATATATATATTGCAAGAACAATATTTGTTTAGTTTTTTGAAAATTGATGACCCACACGTCACTCGAGAGTTCAACATTTTTCATTCTCCAGCTGGAATCACTTTTACTTGGGGTAGATCCACGTTCCAAATGCTCGGTGATAACTGATACAAATCTCCTAGGCTCACATCATATTCCTCGCTGCCCTTCCATCTACAGAGACTTCCACACATCTCTTCCCGTTAGCTTTAAAAAAAATCAATTCCATTACATATTGGACTAATTATTGTGTTACGAAGTATGTATTACAAAACACTGATACAAAAAAGTTTGAATTCAAAATCATTTAAAAAATAATTCTTTTCCTTATTCTACATTTTTCTTACGTTTCTGATGATCTTCAGCACACACACACACACACACACACACATATATATATATATATATATATATATATATAATGCATCTGCATATTTAAACATGAATAACCCTAGCAGAAATTTAAGGAATTATGTTGTGAATTATTTTTTCAAAATTACTGAAAAACTAGTAAAAATTTAACAAAACTTAAGAATTTAACGTTATTTTAAAACAAATATTTAAACTTGAAGTTGGTAATTTTTATAGTGAATAAATATAAACATTAATTTTACAGGGAAATATGCTATTAATTTATAATCACTAATTATGAATGCCTTTCAAAAATAGAAAAAATTATTCATTATGTACTTTGATGAAAAAATATAATTTTAAAAATACTTATTAATACATATACTTACATTTAGGAATAAGATACTTACCAAATGTAAAGCAAACAAATCATGGGGAATGGGAACTAAATCAACAAGATGTTAAAGGAATTTTCAACAAAACACTAACTTCACAAATGTGTTATCTAAGTAAATACATATGTAAAAACATTTTAATATTAAATGTAAAAAAATAATATATTAGTTTAAAATATTTAGTGTCATTATTCTACATTATTTACTAATTAAACGCATTGAAATCATATTGTTATACCATTTCAGAAAAATTAAATATTTCTTTAACATATAAATTTGAATAGTATAAATATCATTTCATATTTAGCTACGATTGATTTTTCTGCTATATTAATATTGTTTTCTAACTAGATTGTTAGAGAAAAATGAGATACATAGCTTCGAATTCATTTCGAATATTTATTTAAACATTGCTATTTATTACCACATTATCTGAAGTGAAATGTTTAATATTCAAAGGGCATTACAAAATCAAAACAAGTAAAGACAATATTTAGTGAAAAAAATTGTTCTATTCGATACATTGCGAATAAACTAATTTCGCCACCAAAGGTTCAATGGAATAGAAATTTTATTTATTGATTCATTTTTTGTTTGGTTTGCTGATTTATTAGCTGGTTATTTGTTGTTTTATTGATGGATGAATGGATTGATAAGTCGATTGGTTTATTTTTATTTAATTTATTGATTGATTGTTTGGTTGGTTAAGGATTGACCAGAAAATATATTCAGATAACACTTTATTTTGAAAAGTGCCAAGGTGACCATTTTGTCGTTTTCTAAAACAATAGCCCATTGAATGAATGAAAACAATCCATAGCTAAACCTCTTTTTTACTCAGTTCCTAAAAATCTGAATGGTATTTCGCTTTAGATAACGCCTAGGATAGCGGTAGGATTTTAACCTGACTGTAAACCGTCACGCAACTCGACTTCTAAGAATGATGGTTTTGTACTCCATTTCATTTGATAGTTAATCCCATTTCGTTTACATTCGTGACGCCTTAGATTATGGAGGTGTGTCCTTCCTTTTACGGCAACCTGGTTCAATTTAACATTATAACAAAGACCATCAATGACAATTGTTTATGATGATAGATTTTGTTCTTCTCAAACATTCTACTGGTCAGCCTAATTGTTATTTCTTTTCCCGATTAACATTTGGAGTCTAGTGAGCTACTGCCTGTGATCAGCCATCCCATGATACCGCTGATCGCACTTAACAATTTTAGAAAGAGCTTGTTAAGAAACACTGCAAGAAAACATCCACAAACTTGAGAATCAATGTCAAAACCAAAAATTATTTATCCAAGCACCAGAAGTTGGAAAATACCTTATTGATTTGAATCGCTAAATCTAGCTGTATCCTTTGAATAAAGCACTGTATTCTTCTAAAAGTTTAATCTACTATTTTTCTACAAGAATACATCATATTTTTCATTTATCAACCCATTTAAAAACTTACTCTTAAATTGTCTTTTTTTAATACTATGACTTAACTTACATAAATAAATTTTTGAATGCAGAACTTTTATGGAAACGATTTTTATGTAAAGTAACACAATTGCTTAAAATGTTAGTTTGATAAATCTTATTCTGTTCTAAACCACTAACAACTTACCAGATTGTAGCTTGAGTAGCCTGTCGGTTTTTGTACTGACTATCCCGAGAATGTCCTAATGAATTGTTAGGTGGTTAACACTTTTTTTAAATAAAATTCTCTATCAATTTTAAAATATACCATACTCAATTAGAGTATTAAACAAATTTGATAAGAATATCGCTTACCTGTAATTGTCTTTCAAAATTTAACAAAAGAATTAAAATTTGGAGTCACCTTGCATGTAAAACATTGGTCTGTTAAGTATTTAAATAAGAATATATATTTGAAAATTCAAACATATTGTAGCCCTCAAGGATTTACCCTTTTCGGGTTAATACAGACATCACTCACCCCAGACATCCTAGAGATATTTTTCCTTTCCCATGGTGGGGGATTTTCTTTTTCTCTCTCAAATAAATAGTTTACCCAAAATAATACAGCAAAGATTAGTAACTCGCCTATACATTTTATTCAATTATTCGTATGTTCTAGCTCTTAGATTCCCGATACAGCATTTCATGACGGTCAATTAGCATACTTTTATAAAGAAATTCATTTTCTTGTACGGATTGGGATTGTTTATTAACATTGCACGTTGAAGCAACTCGAGAGCTGTTAGCGACGGTCCTCGTAATTTTGAACATCAGTCAAATGTCCAGGGAGGCACCTAAGCTGACACCTCCCACTCCAAACTTCTTTACCCCGCTAACGGAATAACTTGGAACCTCAATAAATTTTACGTACCCAGCGGATCTTTAGTGGCTTGAAGGTAATAAAATACGACTTGAGGAAACAATACCACCCGCGTGTTCGTGACCATAACCACTTAGTTACTGCGGTTACTTTTTTGTAGGGAGGAAGATGTGGTTCGGTTAATGAAAATGCTCACTATTAATTTCAGTTTCTCTTATCAAATTGTCCATATGCGTTGACGTTTTATTATATTTTTGTATTTTTAATCCGCTGTTCATATAACACATCAATCAATAACTCCCGAGACTAACATTGAAAACAACATTTTTTTT
>BMAW01059155.1:183977-216546 GCA_019974015.1 Nephila pilipes | reverse complement strand
ATGGGGGGTGGGGAAGCAGATCAAAGCCCAATTCGTTCAATTTTGCCATTCTTTTCATCGACTTGTGGCAGGGTGCATTGTCTTGGTGAAAAAGCATTTTTTTTCTCTGCATGTGCGGTCGTTTTATTGCGATTTCCTCCTTCAAACGCACCAGCAAGTCAATATAATAATCACTGTTGATCGATTTACCTTTTTCGAGGTAGTCAATGAAAATCATGCCATGCGTATCCCAAAAAACTGACGCCATGACTTTGCCAGCTGACTGCTGCGTTTTCGGACGCTTCGGACGGCTTTCGCCAGCTGTGCGCCACTCAGATGACTGCCGCTTCGACTCTGGAGTGTAGTGATGTATCCATGTTTCGTCCATGGTCACGTAACGACGCAAGAAATCTTTTTTGTTGCGAGTAAATAGCGATAAACAGCTTTCTGAATCATCGACTCGTTGCTGTTTTTGTTCCATCGAAAGCAATCGCGGCACCCACTTGGAAAAAACCTTTTTCATCCTCAATTTTTCATGAAGGATAGTAAATACACTTCCATATGATATCTGTGTCATCTCAGCAATCTCACGGAGCTCCACTTTACGATCTTTTATTATAATTTTTGTCACTTCACTCACATTTTCCGGTGTAACGGCTTCCACAGGTCTACCCGAGCGTTCCGCGTCATTTGTGTCGGTACGACCACGTTTAAACTCGGCAAACCACCGACAAATCGTTGCTTTTGATGGACAAGAGTCCGGGTAACATTTTTCAATCCATTGTTTCGCTTGCACGGTGTTTTTACCCATTAAAAAACAATGTTTTATCAGAACACGAAACTCGGTTTTTTCCATTTTTTAAACAAACTACAAAACGACTTTACTCCAACCTCGATAACTCAGCTGTTTCTGGTCCGATCGACTTAAAATTTTGACACGTTTCAAGCAAAGGTTAGTACTCTAGAAAGACCTGGTTACTGGTTTACTACGAGCGCCATCTCTGGGTTAGTCTCGGGAGTTATTGATTGATGTGTTATATAGTAGGAGGCTTTGTGAGTTCATGTTTTGAAACACAATTTGTAACAAAAGAAGAAAATAAAGTTTACTTAAAATAGTTGAAAATGGATGAAACTGTTATCTGAATACTTATGCAATATTTAAATTTTTTATGCTGGTTTACATTAGTTGTCAAGCACACATTTCAAGAAGAATACGAGGAAGAAAAGATTGGATCTATCTGAAATAAAATTAAAATATTTTTATATAATTATGTAAGTAATTTCGTGTAATAAGAGCACATTCTAGCAATGTACTAAATGAGAGCCGCCAAATACTTGGTATACCGGACAATTTTGGTAGTTTCAGAAGTGAAGGAACATAAATTTTTCATTCATTTAATCAAATGTATTGTGAATTCAGGTAGTTCTTGGTTGACATCTGCTTCAGTTTTCATTTTTTTTTTTTACAAAAAGATTTTGGCGGGAAAGAAATGGGATATAAGTTTGGAGGATACTAAGTTTGGAGAATATGGTAGATGCGACAGAATTTCTTAGACTAGCTCTACTATTTTCTAGTGAGTTGTTAAAGAAGTATGTGGTGTGACAATATCACAATGCAGTATTGTATGCTTCCTATTGAAATATTGAACATCGCTAGCCTCATTTCTTTGAGTGCTTAGGTTTAAATCATCCATTAACTGACAGTATCCCTCTGAATCGAGCTTTTCGTTAGGTTTCAAAGGCTCTCGTAATGTATTGGTCCGTAGACATTCCACCATATACACAGTAATAGCTCATTCAGGCTCAAGTTCGGCTTAGAGGAGAAGAGGGCAGGTTATCCGAACTCCAGGCATGTTCTTTTCATTACAATATTTTCGTGGGTAATCTATTTTTCATTACCAGTTATCATCCAATAAGAATTCGCTTTTGTTCCGAGAAATCAAAGATATGCGTATGATGTCTCGATTCAGCAAATATTTCTCACTTAACTCTTGAGGCACCCATCCGGAACATTTATAGAGTGATCTTAGAAACAACGGAAACTATATCGTACAGTTAATATTATTAAATAAATGAAAAATATATTATTTCCTTTCACTTCTCAAACTATTAGAGCTTTCTGATGGACATAATTTTTAAAAATTTCAAATTTATGGAAAAGACGATTTTAGATTAATGTAAGTCAAAGAGGTGAAACAAATGATAAAACAATTTTCTTCAGTCGATGACTCAAAACGTGTTTTGTTCAATAACAAACAACTAAAGTGTAGCAACGTATTTTGACTCAAATGAAAAATAATATTGATAAGAAAAAATATTGTTTATGAAAGAAATTTTCTTTTATAAGAAGATATTGATTTTTATGCAATTTTGTCATGTAACATATTATTTCAAAATATTTTAAGCATTGCGTTTTTCTACGCCATTAAAGTAAAGTGAAGTTACTAGAAGCAAAATGGAAAAAGAGAACACATACATTTCGATAATTGACATTTTAGAATTGCATCTGAAATAAAGAAGAACATTGCTTTTTCGCTATTTTCGATTTGAATTCCTCGTAACCATTCGTTGAAATGGAAAATAAATATTTCTATTAAATTTTGAAGTTTACTTCAACGTCTGTGTTTAGTTTAAGGAATCACTGGCGCATTCATATAAATGAAGATTTCCATGCTTTCAAAAACTGCGTAGTAAAAGTTTCAAAAGATAGCAAGAAGCAGGATTTAATTCCAAAAACTGGAGACAAGACATTTGAGTGGGTTACAAGCAATAAAAGATTTTCAGAAAAAAATCATTTTAATGAACATTTTTTTCACCACGCAGGAGAAATACGTTATTAGTACAATATATGCAAACACTTATTTGCACTAAAGATTAATTTGAATGAGAGTTTTTTGACTCATACCGGAGGAGACCTTATGAGTGTGATTTTTGAAAAACAGAAGTTCTTAAGAAAATATTTATTGACCAACATAAAGAGAACCCCTTGGAGTACGATACATGCAATAAAAGGTTCTCCCAAAGAAGCTATTTTAATGAACAGCTACTAACTCATAATAAAAGAAAGCGGTATGAATGTGGTATTTGCAAAAATATGCGTAGAATTTTAAATCGATATTCACTGACACATACTGGAGAATAGTGTTATGTACGATATATTTGTTAAAGGCATTTTTCTCAAAAGGGTACTTTATATCATCATTTGTGGTACCAACTGGAAGAGAAGACGAACGAGTGAAATATTTTCAAAATGTTCAAACATAAAAAAAATTTAACTAAACATTTAAAGCCTCATTTCAGGAGATAATTTACATTGATTGTAGAAATTATTCTTAAATTAATATTCATTATATGAAGAAACCTCAATGTTAGGAAATACTGATTAATATATGGTTACAATATACGGTTTCTTATGAGGATTTAATTTGGGTGACGCTGTCCTAGGATATTCTAACTATCTTTCACTGTTTTCATTCCTCCTTCTTGTCAACCATTTTCTCTTGTCTTTCATTTTTCTAGATCTCAATTACACATGATTCGGCAAGTTATATTATATTATATTTGGCACAAAATATAGTCAGATTCGGCTCTTGCGCCATAAAAAACCCACCTTTCACTCACTCACTTAACCATGCTTACACGGTGACTTTTTGAACCTCTCTCCTATATTATCTGCTAATTATGTGTCTATCACATTTTCTTTGGTGATAAAATAGATCTATATTTTTAACAATTTAAAAAAGATACTCTCTCTCTTTAACAATGTAGACAGGTATTAATGTTACATTTTGCTAAGTAGATTTCCTAGAATAATTTCCGTATTCAAGCCTTTTGTTTTTAAACTATCAGCTATGGTTTCCTGTTAATTCTAAAGGGGAAAAACAATAACTACTTTGTGGGCTGCTAGTTCTTATTTGACGACACATCAAATGAGACTGAATATTACGGAATATTAACTTGACCGAATATTTATGGAATAAGACTTGACGGAATATTTACGAAACTGTTATTGGCCCAAATCACTGTATGTTAAGTTATCGGGACACAATTTGACTGACTTATTAAACCCGTTGCATTTCAAAAGCAACACGAATGTTAATGTCAATGCATCTGGTAATTACGGACCTCGGTCTGTCGAAGACGAAACCTAAACTCTTACTTCCTCGACAAATTTCCACGCCATGCAAACGGAAGAACCTAGGGCATCGACATATTTAAGATGAATTAGTCCCATTATTCTGTATGTCTTTAGCAGCATCAGATATTGAAATAATGATTCCATGAAAGCAACATCACCCGTGTGCTCATAAACACACTCCTACCATTGCCAAAGATGATTTCTCAGTTTATTCATAAAAGTAGAAAGAAAAAAAATACTTTCAAATTTGAATCAATGAGCTCTGAGGCTAGTTTGAAAGCATAGCATGCAGCACCTACAAAATGTTGAATATCCTATTTTAAATGAGTTCAAATCTGTGGAAGAAGAACATTGAATCACCATGTTTATTTTGGAAATCATTTAAATATGGTAAAAGAAATTTAGTGATTAGTTTAAAAATATGTAAATATTTTGAAACGACTTCTTTCTAGATCAAAGTTAGAAGAAAGTTAATGTTGTTTAATAAAGAATCTATTGCGAAAGATCCTCCCAAATGTTCTCGAAACATGAGGAATTTTTCTAAGTAAATATGTTATTTCAAGGTGAAGTGTACTTTAGAAATGTTTAGAATATCTTCGCATGATGTGCAGGAAAACTTTTTTAATGTTATTATATATTTAATAAACAAATAATGGGCAAAACCATATAATAATAATCTATTTTGTTGTTGCTAATCCTATCCGATCTCCCCAATGGACTTGGTCACATCCATGATCTCATAAGCACTCAAGAAGTCAAGGACAAAAAAGGGACTCTTGGTCAAGTCCTCTCTGGAAATCCCCAGATAAAAAAGATGTTTAGGAAAGGACTTTTTAGATTTACAGTTTCTACATACGGACAAGATCTTATTCTCTGGATCAAATTAGTGGTATCTCAAGTGAAATCGTAATGTTGTAGTCTGCTGGTCCTGATTACGCTCAAAAATAATGGCTCTACCCGGCTGTTTGCCACAATACCAGTCATGTTTCGGAGGAGAATGCCAAGAAAGGTCAATATTGGGTTTGATTCTTGAGCAAATCTCTAGAAAAGTTAAGGTGGTTGAAGTCAAAGCCATTGAAGTGCCTTCCTTAGCAAGGGTATCAGCCACTTCGTTACTTCTGATGCCAATATGAGATGGAATCCACTGAAAATGTATATGGGGCAGAATGAAAGTTTTTGAAGTAATATCAGTACTGAGATCGAGGCTCTATCACCATTGCGGAACTATAACAGCAAGTATTCGATAGAACTAAGGCTATCTGTTGAAATCCAGATATCTTGAAAGGTGGTGTAAGTAGTTGCAGCCTTAAGACCCTCTTCAATTGCTTTTGTTCCGATCGAAAAACAGAGCAGTGGTCAGAGTTTCTAAGTTTAATGGTAAGGCCGGTAGAGGGTATGTCATTAAAGTTCTTCTAATTTTTAATGCCATCAGTGAATATTTGGAGTGCTTTCGATGGAATACTGCTAAGTGTTTACAAAGCAATTTGACGTAGATAATCTTGTATACTAAGTATTTTGCTGGTATAGTAGGCAACATTCTCTCCATGTAGTCTTATAAAGATCCAAGTAGTATACCTATAAATATCTAAAATATGTTTCTATCTTGATTATTTTTAGCAATAATTAAAACTTAAAGTTACCTCGGGATAATAATTAAAACTTTACATTACTGAAAATTATTTCGATCCAGAGATTCCTGAAGCCATATAAATCTTCATGAATAGCCATAATTTACAATATTACGTACGTAAAGATCAATCAACATGCAGAATAAATTTTATCCAGATATCTCGGTTATTTCTTAGTAGTAACTGAAAATTTACGATAACTCCAAATATGCATGTCTGATAAAGTTATTTCAAGATATATTAAAAATGAATTGTGATAGTATGCTCTAAGTATTTTCCATTGTAAAATCGTGTTAAACATTGGATCTATTTACATAGACTATCACACAAATTTTCGAAATTTTCTATTACTCACGTAAAATATAAGGTTAACTTTATCTGGGACTTCCTTTGTATGGTAAAATTTAATTAATTTTATATTTCTTACATTTTCAAAACTCTCCTCTTAGGTATTAGAATTTAATTAGCTAGTCATTCAATTTCCCTTCTTTTTGAAATTTCCTTCGTTTTGATTTTAAATTATAAGTTTTATGTAACTCAATGTAAATTATCTAATTCTAATAAGAAATTATTTTCTAATTTTAAAATTCCCTTAAATTTACATTCCATAATTAAATATCATCCTTTTTTTAAAAACACTGTCATATGACTTTTAGAACATAAATGTAATATAGAGTTGAATATATAATATTTATACATAAACATTATTTTACTAGACCAAACTTCAAGATTAAAACAATTCAATGGAAAAAAAATACTTTTGAAGAATTCGCAAAATTGCGGTACTGTCTTCAAAAATTTTATACAATCAGCTGCGAATTCATGCAAAAAATTTACACGTGTACAAAATTTGAGGTTTAAAGTTTTCGTGGAGAAATTCTTATGGTCTGCATTTATTGACTCATACTGAAGGGAAACTATATGAATCAGAAATATGCAAATACATGTTAATCCGGTGCAGGGCTTTAAATCAGCATTTGTTGGTTCTTTCCAGACGGAGGTCGTAAAAGTGTGAAATTTGCAGAGAAACAGTCTTATGAGGAATGTATTTTAAATCAACACTTTTTAAACTCATGCTGAAGAGAAGACGTGTGAATGTGAAATTTGCTGAAAAAGGTTTACCTCTATCCTCTCTCTCTCTCATCCGCGACATTTTATAAATCATTCTTTATTGATCTATAACGGAAGTAAGAGTTATATGGATAAAGTTTATTGTAACAAATAAGCTCAGAAAAGATAATTAAATCAACATTAATTCAATCATACTACAGGAGTATCAAAACGCGTCCAAAAATTTCAGAAAAGTTTATGCATATCAATGCTTTAATTCAACATTTCCTGATGCTTACAAAGAGAAGCCACACTTGAGTAATATTTTGAAAAATTGTTTAAAATTGCAGATAGAAACACTTGAATTCTGCTATTTTTCATTGAAGCAAAAAAAATATTCTGAGCAAAATTCATAAAAATACATATACCATAGATATATACATATTTACTGTTGCACATTAAAGAAAAGTCAAATATGTATATTAACTTTGTACTAGGGCAATTAGATCAACGTGGGAATTATATAAAGAAATATTTTCAAATACACAAATACACACACACACAACAAAACAGAGATGTCATAAGTGTGTTATTTGTTAAGACACATCTTTTTATCATAAAAATTTTCTAAAATCAAATTTAAGTATTAATCTTCAAGAAAAATCAGTGTTTTCTTTGAAAATACGTTTTCAACTAAGAGTGATTTGAGAAAAAATATTTGCTATCGCATTGAAGAGATAGATGGATATTTTATTCAAAAAGAGATCAAAGCATATCTTAGAAAGTATTATAAAGCATGGATTATTTGAATACCGATCAACAGAAACATCGGTTATCCAAAAGCGATCCAGTATGCAAATTTAAATTTGCGCTCTTTGTTATGTCCCTGCATCTGGTTCTGATCTGGGAAGAATTAGAAAACATTATTCTGCAGCTGATCAAAGAAACTGACTAGAAGAAAGTTTTGTACGTGGTAGCAGAAGCTTGAGATACTGCAAAGGACCACAACACCAGCAAACGCTTAGAAAAAGCTCTTTCTATCAAATGAGCTTAACTCTGCAACTGAAGGACCACCCAAAGCAGAGAATTTGTATGAGAACTAGTTGGACGGATGAAAGAAGCCTTAGGATTCAAAGAATGCTATCAGCAAAACATTCATCATTGACCCTAATGTTATGTCGATGACTGTGCATAACAAGTATTGATGAACGATAAAATCATCACCAGTGTCGTCTCTGACCAAGACTTTTGCGATGACGAGGAAGAGCCAAACGACGATGGCTTTGCTAAAAAATAAACCATCCAGTCAGGAAATCTTACACTGCCTTGAGACGTTTATGAAGTGGTTAGAACAACAAGAAGAACGTGATAATCTCCAATTGCTGTCTTCGAAACATTTGCAAAATTTAATGCAAAATCAGCAAATCTCAGCTCTGAAGGAAAAGAAAATTTTCGACTTCATTTCCTAATCAGTAGGCCTACTCTATTGATCATTTTGAGCTTGTTAAGCTAGACTAATCATTTTTCTATGTTATATTTAAGATGTGTGATTCAAATTATAGACAATTTTGCATTCTTTGATTATTTGATCATTGTTTCTTTGCTTCTTATTGCTCCTGTAACACTAGTAAAACATTTTCTTTAAATAACCAGTTAAAGGAAAAATTAGTTTTTCGGTCTTCCATGGTCCGGATTATATCTCTATGCTCTACTATAATGAAAATCTATAAGTACCATCTATATTCTAAAGTTGTTAAATCATCACTATTTTCTATTGAAGCAATTCACCAAAATATATCTTAGGACAAAAAAAATCAACGAAGTATGGAGGAGTTATCTAATTGCGTCAAAATTCGGTGCATAATATGGGCAAATACAAAAAAAAAAGCATTGATTATAATTTCCGAACTATCGGAAGATTAACTCCAGAATCCGATTGTTACAAAGTGAACAATTGATCCACCTCTGATCTAAATTAAAGTTAACATCTAACGTGGTATAGACTAATAAAGTTATCATATAGTGTCCTGCAGGAGTTTTTGCCGATTTAACTTCAACTGTAAAGGTAAATAGATAACATTTTGAGATAGTTACAGGACTTCCCACCAGGTTCCAAGTGCGTTTTATTAGAGAGAGATCAGGTGAAGGTAGAGAGAGTTGTGGGATAAGGAAGCATTCGACTAGCTAGAAAAGTATTAATAGTAATAAAATACATTTCGTATGTTACAGGTATTCTAGGTATTAATTAATTTAAGAGTTCATGCGCGAAGGCATTTCTCTTGAAAAGTAAGTCTTTAAAGTAAGTACACAGCAAAACACAAAAGACAGATCATACAACGGGTAGTAAATTTTATCTACGCCCCGCTGCGTTTAAGTGTACTACGAGTAACTGGCAAAGGAGATAGATTATCAAGAGAAATTGTACCCTAAAACATAACATTATACGCATATTTATCACATATACATATTTAATCGTAATTGGGCTATTGTGTCATAGTGAGTCGATTTTTATGTCTTTGAGTGCAACTCAAATTTGTGTGATTTAAATGGTTATTCTGTTATGGTCTTTATTAAAAAGCATTGTTATAATTAATATTTGCATTATATTTTAGCAAGAGGAAAATGTGTGCTTTTTAATAATTTTATTTATTCATTCAGAGATGAAAATTAAATTTTCGCATCCCTATAAATGAATCGCGTTCAGTATATAATTCATATTCCTACTAGAAAACGTGTCAAATTTACGTTTTTTAGATTCATTTTAAAATGTTTGCTTTAATGTTACATACATAATTTAAATACGAATTTCCCTTTTCATATCAAATTTAATTTACTTCATAGAATTAGAATACATGACAACATTAGTTTAAAGTCAGTAACTAATCATATTTGAAATATTCAAAAGACCTTTATTTTATGCTCAAATTTAATATTTTAATTTGTATGTATGTATTAAGTGATATTTTTGTGTAGTGAATTTGTAATGCTAATTTATACTTTAAAAGTAAAAGAGAGTGTTATTTCGACATAAAAATCAAATATATTTCTTGAAAAAGAATTTTGTATGGTTGTTATAAAATTAAAATTTATTTCTTGAAAAAGTTAATTGTCTATTATCAAATTTCCAGTATTAAGGAAATATGATTTTAGATAGAAAATTATCTACAATATGTGTGGAAATATTTTTAACTTCTTTATATAAATCAGTTTATAATCTAAGACAATTATTTGAATTTATAATGTTCTCATGAGGTATAATGGCTAATAACTACAATAAAAACGTAAAATATACACAAAATAAGTAAAGTCATTCTTAAAATTTATTTGAACTCGAAAGCAATATGCTGTTTTAAGTGATATGCGACACATTGATCAAGATATCGACTTCATGATCCTATTCTTATGCAAAATTGCGAGATTCACGGCCAATAATTTTCCTACGGACATAGCCTCTAGCTTCTTGGCCTACGGGAATGGACTTCAATCTCAATGTCAGCCGACGTTTTGAAGAATATATGGCGCTAAATGCTAAATCCAAAAGAACATCAAATTCTTTACATGATGCAATTTGAAAGTTTATAAAATAACCTTTTAATTCGTCTCTTTTGCTAGAGTATGGTTCGAAATTTTGAGTCTATCTCATACAATCTTTGCGTAATTCAGGTGTAATATAACTAAAAATTCAATCGTTAATATAAAGCGAACCTCTAGGACAATGTTAACCAATAAGATTTCATATCTTTAAACTTTCAGAAATCTATTAATCATTAACATTACAATAATGAAAGCAATTCGAAGAATTCAAGAACGTCAGGTAAACTCTATATTAATCTTCATCTTCCGAATATTTGCTCAATAAATGTTGTTACTGAATATCGTAACAGACCATATGTATTTCCACACAATTCTTATTTTTCATACATTTACGCCATTAGTCCAGCGTCGTATTTTCTACCCTAGAGACGAATTCCTCCTCCTACGAGTCCCATTATGCCGAAGGTGTATATAAAATCACTCTCGAATGAACACATTCCTACTTAAATAGAAGACAAGATAGGTGCATTAAGGAATCGGCTTCTAGAAAATGACCGAGAATAATGCTGTCAAAATATTGGACATTAATCTCTCTTAGAGAATATCAAGCAAGTGTTTTTCGCCTTTTGTTTATCCTCTCATCTTTTAGATGAATTTATTAGAGTGTCGATATATATATATATATAATAGGTATAAGAGTTCAACTAAATGTCAGAAAGAAATTTGAACTTAAAATGCGTCAAAGAAGTGTTAAGGCAACTGAGATGTCTCATACAAGGTAAAGTAAATTAATTTTATGAGACAAATTTTAATAATAATCACATGTTAACCCCTTAACTGTGACATATATTTCAGAAAAATGGACCAAAAATGGAAATTCTTTTTGACTGTTTAATTTTGTTCTTTATATTATTATAAAGGTAGAAAATGGTTTTTTATTACAAAAATAAAATTTTAAATATAACTATTAATTAATTAAAATTAATACCTAATTAATTAAAACTACCTAAACTGTACTCCACATCGGTGTCTGAATCGGACATTACGAAAAAAGAAAGCTATTTGCAAAAAAACTGTCTGAAAAGCAACCAAAACTAAACGAGAAAGCGAAACTCTGCCTTTGTTTATCATTCCAAGTGTGTCTTTGTTTATCTGACCGCACCCACATTTTCCCTCCCTCGACCGAAGTCATAATCGGTGAAAAACTAGGACCACTAATGCCCTCTATTAAGAAAATAGTGAATTAAGTATCCTAAATTAGAAACGAACTCAGCTCGGGCTTCAGAAAATAGAAGCGTTAATTAATTTCGGGCATCACAAATTCCGCACGTAGTAGTTGCCCGAACTGGATTTGGGCGACACTGGCAAGGGGTTAAAATTAAAAGCAAACTAAGTAATTTTTTAACATTGAGATATGTTTATCTTTGTGTATATTTTTAGGTAAAGAAAATCACATAGCAATTAATAGTCAACAGCTGAAAGAGTAATTAATAATCAACAGCTGTATTTACGCATCTAATTTGAGTACTGACTTTTGGTTACATCTTGCATAAACTCCACTGCTTTAGACTTTTTACAACTTCAAGAAGTTGCAGGTCACTTATAAACATAACATTATATACACTGAGCAAAAGTATAATTTCAGACTTTGAATTAAAATTATAAAATTATAAGATTTTAAATTTTATCTTTTCAATTTCCCTTAATTCCTATACAAATATTCTCGAATATATTACATTAGAGAAAATACTACAAAAAATAAAGAATATTAAAAATAGAAAAAGGACATTTCTTTAATTAAAACCATTCATTACTTCAGAGACTTTCTTTAATTTATGCAATTTTTATTATGTGTCACAGATAAATTTTACTCATGGTTTCATTTATACCTACCCAGCCATCCATCCATATATATATATGAGTGTGTGTGTTCCTCATGTTACTACCTGGATGCTAGCGCGATTAAGTGTACAAGAGCGTAAGAGTTGATATTGGGCCACCTAAGAGGTATGTGATTGAAGCTGATTAGCCATAAGTTGGTTGACAGATGACAAGAAAGTAAACGAATTTTTCCAAGATGGGAGAGCTTGCTGACGATAAGCATACGGCTTATCGTGGAGAGCAATTTGTGACTGGAAAACATTTGATAGCTTAAATTTGATAGTTAAGGAAAGTAAATATAAGTAAGATATTGAGATAAAAGCCAGGTAAGCCAGTATAGCCTTGGAGGCTCAAAAAATTGAGTTTGAAAAATTAAAATTACTGTGGCTGGTAAAAGAACTGGAATTGGAAAAAGTATAAAGTCAGAACGCGCGTAGAGATGATCCTATTGCGAACAAAAACACAAATATAACTGTCGGAAAATATTCACATCTCGCTAAAGCATAACCACAATAAATCTGACAGACAATAAGTATTTACTAATACTTGTAATGAAGATAAATTATAAGTATTTACTAATATTTGTAATGAAGGGCAGGTTCTTACGGACTCAGGAACTGAAATATGTGATTAAAAAAAATCAAAATATATCCCAAAAATACCAATTGAATATACTAGGGAAATATTTTTAACCTTATCATTTCGAAAGAAAATTAGTAAAAAAGCCACAAATAACTTTATCTCCATTATACGCCCTGGAAACCCAGTCGAAATACCATTGGTTGTCACAGAAAGATTATATCCCCGAGTCTCTAAACTCCCCATGTATATAACGTTATGAGGACGATGAACTTGTCAGTAGAATATCTCTTAACAATTCAAGGGCGCAGTAGCAGTAAACAGCCGTTAGCTGGTCATTCTCCCCTCAGCTGTAAAAAAGGTGAAGTAAAGGACAGGGGGGGGGGGTATTTGAGAGATTCTTTGTGCGCGAAGGAATGCATATTGAAATGATTTTCGGTCAATTCAGTGGTGCTTAACAGCTCCACACGCGATTGAAATGAAGTTTTGGATACAGAGATGAAAGGAAAATTGCATAATCTCATTGTTCACGAATTCTACGATAAAGGACACGGATAAAATCAAGAAAACGCTTGGAACAGATGCGAAAGCAAGGAGGAGAAGATTTGGATACCTGTCACCAAATTTAGAAACTTAGTGAAGGATGCTAAAATTATATCTCTGGAAGAAATTTGCGAAAACTCTCTTCTAATTTACAAACGTGAAATCATCGAACTTTACTTTAAAAAAGCCTTAAACAGTGATAGAATGACGATGATGCAGTTCAGAAAATAAATTAGAGCAACGTGAAGCACAAGGCTTAAGGCTAACGAAGCAAAAATTAGAGAGAATCAAAAGCCAGATATGACCTCGTCTTCAGCTGACCATATGAAAATTAGAACTGAATATGAATAAAAAGAAGCAGGATAATTCCAATAAACTTTCTGTGTTATGTGTAGCAATTCGGTGTTTTCTTTATTTTCAGTTTTGTATACTGAAGGTTTTAACTATCGAAGAATGTGGGCACTTGCTTGCCAGGATATGCGAGAGATGTGGAGAATTCCCAGACGACAATCTAAGACATCAGTCCACGTTTTGAAGGAGGAATTCAGTGTAAGAGAAGAAAAGCTCTCTCGAGGCACCGAAGGAAGAAAAGGAGATTTGGTTTCTCCTAAAAACTAGGGAATGATATACTCTATTACGCGCAAAGGCACTGGAACATAATTGTCGTGTCTTCGTATTTCGGATTCATTTTGTGTACGTATATTATCTAACTGTTTATCATCCTTCCAAATAAAAGATAATACTTGGAAATAATTACTTATAATCATTCATTATACCTCTTGACACCAACCACAACACACACACATATATATATGTGTGTATATATATATATATATATATATATATATATATATATATATATATATATATATAATATTTCTTAGTACAAAGTTTGATATCGCTCAGAATTATTTTATTTTAATTTTTAAATTTAAGTTCCTAATTCTTTTCTCTAGGGATATGTTTTGCTATTTTGGATAGGTCTTAATATTTTGTACTTTTTTGCAATTTTTTAGTTTGCTTTATTATGTTTTATACTTTGATTTAATAATTTATAAGTTTAATGTGTATTTTTGAATACTGTATAATTTTACTTTCAGCAATTTAATAGTTTTTTCTTATATTTTAACTACGTATTTTTAAATTATAAATAATTATAGACATCTAAAATTAATGAATTAATAGTTTTAGTTATTTTAACTAGAGCTTCAGTTAATACATACACACACCCACTCTCATATATATATATATCCGTTTGCTCAGAAATTTGATTCCGAAATCTCAAATATTCTCTGAATATTCTCTTTTATTAATTATTTCTCTCAGAAAACTTCCAGAGTCTTATCGCCAGGGATTAACAAGAAATATAAATTCTTTTTTTTTTTTTTTATCAAATGTATTTATAACTCTCAACTTCAGAAAAATAACAAATGAAGGCTTCTTTTTAGGGATATAGAAGATAATTTAATATCTATGCCTAGAATAACATGCAAGTTGTCACAAAACTACTAAGTCTGCATCTAATCCGAAGTCTAGACTCGTTGTAGTCCTAGAAGAGCCAGAGGCTATACATACAATTGTAATATTTTCAATATGTAACCTCAACTCTCCTAATAATTCCTTTTTCTTTCCCCTAATATAATCTTAAGATGAGTATATAATCTCTCCTACAGATTATTTAGAAAGTAATTTTAAAAGAGGTAAGAATATAATGCATTTTGTGCAACCAGTTCTTACTTATTTGCAAAGCCTTTGAAATATATATAGCCTTTGGAGATGATGGAGAAGAATACAGCATAATAACATGTTATTACAAAATGTTTAATAATTTTTAAATGTTTTAATATTTCTGGTTTCCTAAGCTATAACATGATACGAGTATAGATAGGGGGGAAATGTTTTTTTTTTTTAAATGGTAGAATTACAAAAACATGCTTTCATCATTATTAATAGTATCTTATCTATCTTTCTATCGTAATTCAAATATCCGAGGGTGAGTTATATTGAATTTATTATTACAGGCATTAAAATGAATCTATTTACAAAAAAAAAATTCATTTATATGAATTTTAGATAATAGGTATGGTATTTTAGTTGATAGTTTGAAATTAGTTTAACTCCCCCCCCTAGATTTTGAATGGAACTCTAGCTATATTTATAATAAGATATCTAAAAGAATATTTTTACAGCTTTAATTCCCTTTTAAAAGGTGTTATGTAAAGTAAATTTGTATACCAGTTTAGTATGTATTAAAATTTAATTATTTAAGGGACGTGTCTGTGTTTCTGTCCAGCTGTATATTTTTGTCCTGACTTTTCTAAAGATTCCTTGTATAAAGTAGCTGATATACATTAAATATATCTGGGGTCTAAGTCCTCATGTAAAACATAGCATGGATGTTAAGAATAAGGTGTCGACCTCGTCATCAGACCGTGGTTCAAAATTACTAGTTATATTGAATGCAGCTAGAAGACCTTGTGTTGGGTTGAAATAATATACAGCAGGTGATTAATATACATAATTCTGAATGGAACCATCCGAAAAATTGACTTAGCGGTTGTAAAGTAAAAATGCACTATTTTGCTTCCCGTGTGTTTGCTGTTTAGAGGTGATGTAACATCGACAAAAGATGGTTTTAGAAGTATAATCAAAATGAAAGATCAAATGGAAAAGCATGAGAATTCAAAGCACTTTGACATAGTAGTTTCACTGTCACTTTTAGAAACCGTAAGTATTAAGGAGAAACTTAGTGAAGCGTTCAGACTTTCAATCCATAAGCATAACATTAAGGTTAAAAAAACTAAGAAATATATTTTGTCCAAAATAATGGACTACATTTTGTTTTGTAGAAACTTTGAAACTCCCTTTCGTAGACATAATAAAAAAGACGATTTAATAAATCCCAGGGATATTTAGAGGAGAAGTAAATTTTGCATTTAAATTAGATTCAAATTTGATGAATCATCGAAATTAGTGCAGTCTTCAAAGATGTTTCTTTGACCCTTCACAATGAAATACATGACTGCCTGCTACAAATACAAAATCAAACTTATAGATGTGGAATATCAAAATTAATTTTAGAATAATTGGATATAATCGTTCAAAGAAATGGACAAAAACTGATAGCTCAGCCATTTTATTGTGCAAATGCCATGAATGGTAAAAGAGCAGGTGTTAGAGCAAAGATATAAGCAGTTTATAATTATGCACATTTCATTCACTGAGATGCATATCAACTTACTTTTTATAGTGAGAAATGCAGGAAGTATATCTCGAAACGCAAGAATTTTTTTTTCTAACATTATAGCTATTCCAAATTCTTCTCAAGATCACCACAACGTGTGTCCATTCTCAAGAAGCATATGGAAGTGAACAATCCCTGCCCATCTTCTACAAGATGGAACTTCAATATATGGACCGCAAACAGAGTGCATGAAAATTTGTAACCCTTAAAAAACTGTCTAACTGAAATTCAATCGATGTCAAATCAAAACAAACCATTTCAGAAGGAACAGGAATTTTAAAGTACCTGAATGATGGTAATTTCAAGTTTTGGTTAGAGCTTTTTCATCAAATTAACTGCATTTATTTGAAATAATTTACAAATAAATGCAATTTGGAGGAAATGATGTGCTTAAAATTAATGATTATGTAACCAAAAAAATTCAAAAATGCTATTTTATAGTTGAGAAATTGCTATTTTATAGTTGTTGCTACTAAAAGTTGCACAGATTCTTCTATTTTAAGAGCCTTGGTGCTTGAAGTATTGCACACCTACTACCTCGAACCCAAGGGGCTTCGGATTTTTACTGATGGGACTCTCCTGTAAATTAGTCTTAACGCTGGAACGGGAATTTTCATCAAAATATTTTCTTTCTACATACCTGTGGGGAGAGGTACTGGATTTGACGGGGAAATTGCTGCGATTCGTACAGACCTATCCCAGTTACACTGCCCTTTGAATAAGTTCACAAGAGCTGTTGTCCTCTGCTATTCAAAGGCTGCGTTGCTAGCCATCGCATCTGATGAACATACCTCAACGCAGGACATTTTGGATTGTCGTCGTCACCTCTAGAACCTGGCTTTTTTTGAGAAAACTGTTGTCTTCCAATGGGTTCCTTCCCACTGTGGGGTCCCAGGAAAGGAGACAGCGGACTATCTGTCTAAAAGGGATGCTTTGATTAAGTAGAATATTTCTCGTCCTTTGCCTCTCTGTACAATTAAAAACCTTATTAAAAATCTACCAAAGTCCATGCTTAGGAGGACCTTTCCAATCGTCTGAATCACAAGGCTTGGAAGAATGCTGACTCCTTTTTGAGTGATAACCTAAGACATAAAACGATAGCTGAATTCCGCCTAGCCATCGGAAATGATTGCTTACAAAAACATCTTTTTAGAATCAAAATTGCTCCGTCACCGGCTTGCATTCTGTGCAACTCTGGTAAGGATATGAACTCTACTCATCTACTTCACTGCCCGTGCTTCTTTCTGAATGTTACTGAGAGGCTAGAGACATGTTGGATTAATGAACTTTGTTGCAGCATTTTTTGTCCTCATTTTGCATTTAGTTTCCTTGTAAATGTAATTTTTTTTTCTTTTCTTTTTTTGCTGCGACTGTTTATAATCTGCCATTAGAAATTAAAAAAAAAAAATTCAAAGACACTCGTGGCAGAAGCTAAGGAAATGTATGACTGTGTATGTGTTGATATAATGGACAAATATTCTTCCACTAAACGTTTAGTAGCAGCTGAATTGTTCAACAAGAAATGCATCTCTAGTTTTAGGAATGAACATCCTACAGAAGAGATAATACTGATTACTGAAGCAGATCCCATGATTGAGAAAGCAAAGCTTGAAATGGAACTAAAAATATTCTATTGTAAGTCTGATATTCATGAATATTGCAAAATAATTTTAGCTTTTGAAATTTATCTTTAAAAATAATCTAGATGATGTTTTTAGTAATTGATGGAAGTCCTTTTGACAATTTCCTTCCTACATTAGACGCAGAACTCTGCTTTTCACCATTGAAAAAAATAAACACTTTTCTTAGAAGCACAATGAATTCGGAAGGACTAAATGCGCTTACAGTACTTTCAATGGAGAAAAATTCTCTCAATAGGCATCCAGAGATGGAGGAGAGAATTATTTGTAGTTTTGCACAAATTAAAAGAACAATTTTTTAATGAATAAATTAAACTCCATCTGTAAGAATTTAAGTTAAAATTAGTAAATAATGTTTGATTTTATTATTTTCGGTTCTTATCACGTTTCTGAATAATTTTTTTCGTTTTATGCATATTTCTTTCCCTTTGCATAATTTTAAAACAAGGGCTAAAGCTTTTCTGCAGCAACACTCCCATTAATATTAGCTACGAGCCACCCCTGATCCCGAAATCGAAAGGTAAAAGGCTGGTAAGTTCTCTCACTGACCAAAAATGGTCCGCATTATTAAACAAGAGAGACAACGATGCTCACAGCCTTAATTAATGAAAAAGATGTGATTCTCAAGGAATTTTTGCATGTTGAACAAACAGCGAACAAAAAGTTTTACTCAAAATTCTTCGAACGCTTGAGGATTAAGCTGCTGGCATTCAAAGAAAAATCACTGACAACTGGATATTCTGGATGAACTGAGGCGATAATTGTGAGGTATTTACTGGCCCAACTCAACTTTGTAACCTTACCCCAACCATCTTGTAGTCCAGCTCTTACTTCCGAGATCATCTCCTCGTTACCTTGTCTAGAAGAGGCCTGAAAGGGAATAATTTTGGGATGAATGATGCGTTTCAAGCAGTTTCTACAGGCACCTGAACAGAGTTGCATTTGCCTATTTTCAGGTCAGACTAGAAAAAGCTCTGGCAGCCATGTATTAATGCAGGAGAGTAATATTTTGAAATTTATTTATTATTTAATATTTGAAATTCACTGGGAATATATCTTCAACCAATTTTATGACTTCAAACCAGATACTTATTGGACATATTCTATGGTGTTTTTTTTTTAAATTAATTCATCACATGCTAAAATCTAATGACATGATAAAGGGATTATTTTCAGATGAGTCCGAGAAAATATATTTACAGAGCTAAGTTCACGATCTCTCTCACTCTCTCTGTATGTATATATATATATAAAATAATTTTTTTTTCTAAGTTTTCCCATTTTCTAATTCAAAAGGAAAGAGCTTGTTCTTATTTTCTGATCCAACTCCAAATGATCATTTAATTTAAGTGATCACATTCCTAAAAGATCTGTTGAATCAGCTCTCCTATAGTCATAAATATGTTGGTGTCGGAAATAATCCCTACTAGACTGATAGACATTGTGAAAATCCCTCAGAATCCCTTCATCCTATACCACGTGATCTGGAGGAACACTTTCTATAAAAAAGAAGGTAAGGACAAATTCTCTTTCTTCTGCGCTTTTTCGATGTAATAGAAACAGCGTAGCTACGTCTCTTGCCTTGTCCATTCAAAATATGTATACTTATTGCCTCTCTCTCTCATCAAAATGAATAAATAATCGCGACTAAACAAAAGGGTTTTCCTTACAACTAAGAAGCTAAAATTCGCGTTTTTACTTCTTAATTAATATTCAAATTCTTTTCATATACATATAAGGTACTCGAAATAGAATTAGGGACATTTCATTTAATATTCGCAAATTAGCTCCGTATCTAAAGTCGTTATTTTCAATAATGTTTATTTGGCATTCGAGTCCAGAGTTCGAGTTCTCATTTTTGTGAAAATTTCTTTTACAACTACAAAGCTGCTGCAGTTTTAATCTCATTGGGAATTAATACGTTATAGTAGCACTTTTCAGAAGCTAGTAGAGTCAGATATATGTTCAGGTTTAGCTATTTCATTTAATCGTGGCTGAAAAATGGATTGTTGTACATATCTTTCAATTTCAAAATTTGCACTGCAAAGAAGAAGAAAAATTTCAAGATTTGCACTGCAGTATCTGTAGTGCAAATCTTAAAAAATTTTAATGAGCATATTTTAAATCAAACCAAGTAGTTTTTTTATATTTTAATTTCGCTTTTAGTTCAAACCTGATAAGTAACATCTGCTTTAAATATTTATCAAAAAATAAATTTTTGTTTCATTTTTTTTCAGCAAGAAGCTCTGTTCCAATATTACTTAGGGAAGCATCAGATGTTATAAACATTCTTCTCTTGAACTGGGTTTACTGATGTATATCATCATTCATTTTATATTTCATATCTATCGAGTGGCTCCTTCAATCTTCAGTTTCCCAATTACATTAAGAATGACTTATTCCTGACAGGGAAATGTCTCTTTTTGAATATTTTGTGATTCCTTGTCTCTCAGGTGATTCCAATTCTAGTCAAGAGTGTACACACAATACCTCTCACAGTGTTATCCGCCGTCTACAGAGAACAGCAGTCTGATGCCATAACCACTCGGCCATCCTGGGTGTCGTAAATAATTATAGTTGTTATATACTTCTATTCCTTCCTGGTTGTATTGATTTTTATCTAGGGTATTTGCGGCATTCTGGAAAAATAAAGTTATTGAATTAGTAGAGTTAAAGCATGTATACTTTACTGGGGAACAAGAATTTTGGTATGTTTTGCGATTCATACTTAACTCGAACTGTTTTCATTTAATGTAAAAATTTATTCGTAAATTATGAAATTAATTTTTTTTTGCTGCAATAATAATTAAATACTACATAGAATTTCTGTATCAATAAGGTAGTACTCATTAGAATTTTTTCTTCTTGAGCAAATTAATTTGCTGAAAATCAAAAGACCTTTGCTTACATTCCTTATAAAATGTCTGTGTACTCTTTTGAAAGGCAGTCCAGAGGACATTCTGAAAATAGAAAAAAAAAAAGTTTGTATTCCTATTTAACATAGCGGTGCTACCGTTCTTCTACTATGGGCAGCCTTCCAGAAAAGTTTTGAAATCAGAAATTGAAATTCTCATTCGGTTGTTTAGAATTAAATTGTCTAAATTCAAATTTGTAAGTAAAAAAAAAGTGAAAGACCTCCCAGAAGCAGGATTCGAACCTGCGATTTCGAAATACATCGTGATGACTAACTCTCGTAGGCAAGCCATAACACTGCTTTGAAGACTTCTGTCCTTCTAGACTCAGCCCATTCAAGTGGACTTGATTATTGCCGGTTTCAAACGGTCTCTCAAGCGATTGAGGTACTATCCAAGATTGAACACAGAAAACCTCTCACAGTGTTATCCGCCGTCTACAGAGAACAGCAGTCTGATGCCATAACCACTCGGCCATCCTGGGCGATAACGAAAGCTATAGTTGTTTTATTCGTCTATTCCTTCTTGGTTGTATCGCCTTTTATCAAGGATGTTTGCTGCGTTCTGGAAAAATAAAATAATTGAATTAGTGGAGTTAAAGCATGTAAGGAGAAACAGACATTACTCATTCCATTTTATCATTTTATGCATAAATGTAACACAATTATGTTAAATACTAAATACGTTTGTTTCACAGATATGAATGGCGTGCATCACAATTTAAACATACGAAACTGATCATGAAGCATGCTATTTATTTCTAAAAATGCATATTTACGTAATGGGCAATATTCGATATTAGCTGAGTTTTAGATTTGGCCGTAACTTGTATTGCTGCTGTGCTAGAAATGATTCCACCGAAATTCCGAAAGAATAGTTATATTATCCGAATTTATTTAGGGCTTGATATCAAACATTCGTGCTAATTTGTTAGTTGTTAAATATAGTGAGACTTTTTTACGATATTTAAATGAATTTAAATATATATTTAATTACGTGTAATAACAAATTATATCATATATAACCTCTGTTAAGTTATACGCTCTGAGAGAAATTCCAAGGTGATGAAAATTATATCTGTTAAAAAGGAAATTTAAATGGCTTCAACAAAAGCGTTACTTTAAGAAATCGCACAAATTGATCATATATAGAATGGTAGCGAAATGCCAAAAAAACTGTGAAAACAACATGTTAAATGTTTTTAAGATAAGGAGGGTTAACTATTGTATAAATATTGATACGACTTTCTATCGCAATATTAGAATCCTGTAAACGCATTTCATATGCATTAGGAAATAAAAACTTTCAAAAATATTTATATGTTTTAAAAGATTTTTTTACATGTTCTTTAACTGAAATTTAAAACTATTTAAACTTAATCTTATTGCTTGTCACCATTTGTGAAGATAATTTCCTAAAGTAAGTTTTGAGTAGAGCTATATTTAAGGATTTTAACTTACTATCCCGTCTTGGGCGCTGGTTATGAGTATAAACGTATCAAAGTTTCCAAGAAACAGAAGCCAAATTGATCTTCAAGCACGACTGTTTTTATTCAAATCTCATATCCGTTTTTCAAAAGGAATTGTTTCAGAGAGAATACACAGGAGTGTTTTAAGGAAATTGGTAGTTTAGTTATCTCAAGGCATGTAGAAAAACAAATTTGTTGATTTGAAATATTTAACTAAATCTGTATAATATTTAATCAGTTTTATACACTGAAACCAGAACTCTTTATTTGCTCTGTTTCATCTTTATACGCTTGTCTGAATTCTGCTAAGTATTTTTTTAAGTTTTTGATCAAAGAGGTTTGTTCATATTTCTAATGAAAATCTTTATAACTTATTAAGTTCCTTTCGATAAACAATAAAAGGAACAATGTGAAACATGATATGGCTATGACAATTAGAAAAGAAGCAGTATCAATATTTGTTAGAAAAAATCTGTATTGTTTCCTTTACTTATTGCTTGAAATAAAGTCACCTTACCGAACAAATGTAAACTCTGCAAGTAATTTAATGAAACAGCAAAGTTTTGAAGCGAACCAAAACTAAATTATTTATTTCCGTGCTGTTAAGCGGAGAAACCCGGAAGTCATTTATTCTGTTCGATGTAAAAGAATATTTTTACATAAAAAAACAATTTAAGATGCGTTTCAAAATTCAAATTTTAAAGTAGATATATTATTTATTAGAATGGAATATTTCTTTCTGCATTTTGTTAAATGATTTTGCTTATGGCCGTTTATGATAACGGAAGACAATAGCAGAGATTCGAAAAATGGAAACAACACATCTTCTGTCTTCCTGTTTCTCCTCATGAATAAAAAGGTGCATAATTCCTATTTCGTGGCAGAAAAATTCGTGCGTCGCCATTTCTTAAGTACGCTATTAAGGACTATGAGAAAGGAATAAAATATAAATAAATAAATAAAAAATTATCTAAATGCGTATTTATTAATTAAAAATCTTTTTAGCTCGCGGTTGGTATGGGGAATATTGCTGTATCGTGTATATTATTTGTTGAAAACTTGATAACGCTTTAGCAACCGATTCGTTAAGGTTAATTCTGAGTAAATTTAGAGAATAGAATTCACACACACACACAAACTTGAGAAATTTTTTTCAGGTACCAGAACAATCAAACATTAATATTATGTTTTCACTGTCTTATAGAGCTGTTCATACTTAATAATTATACTCTTTTCTGCTCGAGTCGATAAATTCTGACCAATAAATAAATGTATTCTTTATTTTTTCCTCCTTTATTGCAATGTTAAATGGGATTTAGAACTTAACATATTTAACCTATTTCACGATCCTGTATAAAATAGTTGTTTTTTAATAATGCAACTAATTTCTGGCAAAACCATTAAAATATTTCTGGTAAGCAAATGTATTCTTTATTTTTTTGTATGTGTATATGTAATGTTGAAAGTTTTTTAAACTATAAGCTATCCAATGACACTATCCAATAGATGGTAGCATGTTTCCAAATGTACCTCATTTCTGTCTATGTCCATTAAGTTTTTTAGTAAATAAGATACGCTCTTTATTTTATCTCTTATATTTCAGAGCTAAATGATTTTGTAAACTTAACAAGTTAAAGAGATACAATCTTTATTAGTAGAATGGGCTCATAAATATTTTAAAGACACAGTACAGAGTTATTCACCGTGAATCATCCGATTTCAAAATACTATATTTTCATAAATAAACCACTTAGAATGATAAGTAATACATAAGGGTTGAGGAAAAATATAGAAACGATTTTTACAAGTGTTCGATATAATTTCCTTCAGTTACACGTATAATGTCAATTCGACTCGTAAACTCTTGATAAAGGTATACTAAAGTATCAGGCGTAATTGATTGTAAAGTAGCAGAAATCCGTTGTTTAAGTTCACATAAATGTGAGGATACTGAGTTGCGCATACATTTATCTTTTACAAAACTCCAAGGGTAGAAATCACTATATCAGGTGACTTAGGTGACCAGCAGTGTAACATCAAGCCATCTGGTCCACTTCGACCGCGAAAACTTTTAAAGGTTTCGTGAAATAGCTTTAAGAACTTACGAGGGCCATCTATTGTTCACAATATAAAACTTTCATTCTTATCATTTATATTCATGTATATGTAACACATGGATCAATAAGTTCCGAGACTAACCCAGAGATGGCGCTCGTAGTAAACCAGTAACCAGGTCTTTCTAGAGTACTAACCTTTGCTTGAAACGTGTCAAAATTTTAAGTCGATCGGACCAGAAACAGCTGAGTTATCGAGGTTGGAGTAAAGTCGTTTTGTAGTTTGTTTAAAAAATGGAAAAAACCGAGTTTCGTGTTCTGATAAAACATTGTTTTTTAATGGGTAAAAACACCGTGCACGCGAAACAATGGATTGAAAAATGTTACCCGGACTCTTGTCCATCAAAAGCAACGATTTGTCGGTGGTTTGCCGAGTTTAAACGTGGTCGTACCGACACAAATGACGCGGAACGCTCGGGTAGACCTGTGGAAGCCGTTACACCGGAAAATGTGAGTGAAGTGACAAAAATTATAATGAAAGATCGTAAAGTGGAGCTCCGTGAGATTGCTGAGATGACACAGATATCATATGGAAGTGTATTTACTATCCTTCATGAAAAATTGAGGATGAAAAAGGTTTTTTCCAAGTGGGTGCCGCGATTGCTTTCGATGGAACAAAAACAGCAACGAGTCGATGATTCAGAAAGCTGTTTATCGCTATTTACTCGCAACAAAAAAGATTTCTTGCGTCGTTACGTGACCATGGACGAAACATGGATACATCACTACACTCCAGAGTCGAAGCGGCAGTCATCTGAGTGGCGCACAGCTGGCGAAAGCCGTCCGAAGCGTCCGAAAACGCAGCAGTCAGCTGGCAAAGTCATGGCGTCAGTTTTTTGGGATACGCATGGCATGATTTTCATTGACTACCTCGAAAAAGGTAAATCGATCAACAGTGATTATTATATTGACTTGCTGGTGCGTTTGAAGGAGGAAATCGCAATAAAACGACCGCACATGCAGAGAAAAAAAATGCTTTTTCACCAAGACAATGCACCCTGCCACAAGTCGATGAAAAGAATGGCAAAATTGAACGAATTGGGCTTTGATCTGCTTCCCCACCCCCCATACTCGCTAGATTTAGCCCCCAGTGACTACTGGCTATTTGCTGATCTTAAAAAAATGCTCCAGGGAAAAGGATTTGGCTCAAATGAGGAGGTCATCGCTGAAACTGAAGCTTATTTTGAAGCGAAAGATAATATTTTTTATAAACAGGGTATTGAAAAATTGGAAAAGCGTTGGAACGATTGTATCACCCTAAAAGGTGATTATGTTGATGAATAAAAAAAAAATTTTGCAAAAAAAATGTTGTTTTCAATGTTAGTCTCGGGACTTATTGATCCATGTGTTATTTGTATTCGTTTATATCTTAAAGTATAGAATTTTAATATCGGAGATTCATTTTGAATAACTCTGCATAGTAAAGAATGCTTGCGTTTTAGAATATCAAGAATTTATATGTAAACTGGAACGTGAAGAATGTTGTGAGAAAACCCTTTTCATTTGGGCATCGCCCCCGCTCTCTTTGAAAAGTGAGTGCTCGAATCCTCTTCTATAATAAGCTTCACATGCGAATGAAAAGGAGATTCAAGTGCGCGTTTCGAGAGGGCCCAGTCCATTTTGATCAAGCCGATTTATTTGCTGCGGGAGCCTGGAAATTAGCGATTTCCATAAAAAGAACCAGACGAAAAAATTCCTTCGTTCTTCTCTTTCTTAGATTTACTTGGACTGTAGATCTGTTTCCGTGGGTGACGTTCTTTGTGAAAAAGAGCTAAATAAAGGAAGGGACCTTACACAAATGTAGATCTGATAAATGCATCTAACATCGAAAATGAATGACAGTCGGAGGTCAGTAAAGGAGATTTCTCATCTGACAAGAATTTTTATTTCTACATTTTCTAAATGTAACATCGAAGACTCTATGTACATTTGAAACACTGCTAATCGATTAAAACTAGTGTGTATTTTTATTTTATAGTTCCTCAAAACGGATTATTCATTAAAGGAACATAATAAATACCAAAGGGCATGTATAATAAACAATAATTATTTCTGTCCTTTATATATGGAAAATATTAGTAGAAGAATAAATGCTTATAAAATTAGATATTGAGAATTATGTCTAAAACTTTCCGAAAGCTATCAAACTTCACTAAACTTTCAGAAAAGAAGAAAAATCGTCAACTGTGAAAAAATTACTTTATATTACTTTATCTTGTAAAAAAATAATCTTTTCCGTCAGTCTCTTACAATCTCTATAGAAATGCGAAATTCAAATTGCATAAGAATGGATAACAATATATATATATATATATATATATATATATATATATATGTGTGTGTGTGTGTGTGTGTGTGTGTAAGATTATTTGCATAATACGAATATTTTTCACACCACAAGATAATGAATTATTCATATATTGCAAATTTTGCATTTTTACGAGTATTTTTTCATGTAGATTTTACATAGAAATATCAAACTACATTCCATTACATGTACTGGCTAATTGTATTATTAGTGTAAGAATACTTTGTAAATTCACTGGTGGTGTATTATCCATTCGATTCCCTGAATATATTTCTTGCTTATTTCTATAAGTTAAATACAGGACACTTAGAATTAATTAAAACTTTATATATATATATATATATATATATATATATATATATATATATATATACGATCTAGACAGTAAAATATCCTTATTTAGATTAAATAATATTTCTCAGACTTTATCCAGTTAACAAAGTAAGAGCTTATATTTTTGCAGTAATGCAATTATTTTTCGGAACAGTAATGTGATTTTCTCTCTCTCTCTCATCAACATAAATCAAATTACTTTATTTCCTTCAAAATATTTCCATATATGCGTCTCTAAAAATAAATCCACTTAATTAAGCTAGTATAAATGACGTTAGAAATCTAATATTGTTATTTCGAGTATCTTATCTTTTCTAAACAATGCAGCCAGTGTAGTTTAGTGGCATTGTCACGAATTCGCGGTGGGCGTTGTTTCCGTAGAATCGTATGTTCGAGTCTTGATGCCACAAAAGTCCCGCCGTGTAATGAGGGTAATGCACTTTAAATCTGTCGGGGCCTCCTGCTGGTGCGGCGTGATGTAGAAGTCCTGGAGAAAGGGACACAATTTTAAGAGTCGTCTTCGTCACTTGAATGAGATTCAAACTTCGTGGTCTGATGCCAAGCCCTCGCGCAGTTTTTAAGCATAATGTTAATGAACAATGAATCCAAAAGTCATGACTATACAGTAAAAAATGTATACAGTCATGAATATGTACATTTTAATTATTTGCAAAATCTCAGAAAAGTGAAAATAATGCTTTAGTTTTCAAAAATATTTATTTGAAAGAAAAAAAAGAAAAGAATCAAACAATACAGTAAATTCTGGAAAAATCAATAAGCTGCTAAGCAAATACATAGGCTGAAGCATTTGCGAAACATTTACGTGTATCATACCTAAAAGTTCATATTAATCTCTAACATTTGGGACAGTTTATCGAAAAGATGAAATATTCCAGATTAATGTTTACAAAACTGACATATCTGCATGAAAAAATCAAAATTCTTGTTTAGACTTGTTTTATTTTTATTTATTTTTATTATGAGAAGCACAAAAAGGGGATGAGGAATGACAAAAATGTAGAGAGATTTAAGAAAAGACTTTTTAAAGGAGGGAATATATATATATATATGTACTGTTTTATATAGGACACAAGGACTCGGTAGCAATTGTTCAGTAAAGGTAAAGTATTCTTAGCCCATTTCAGATGGATTGACTTTATTGAACGAATTTATACGTTAAACCATTAAGAAATTAAGGAAGTTTCAAAAAGTGGTCCCAAAAATGTGCATTTTGGACTTGTATTTATGGACTAAGTTTGTGTAGAAAATCATTTAATGGCCCGAAATTAAGCATTTATATAGAGAGAGAATAATAATAAAAGATATTATTATCACCTCTTTAATATTAGGTTTTTACCCCACAAGCTGGAATCAATTGTAAACTTGTTTTTCTTTTGATGTTTCATTCAATGAATGAACGATTCATGTGAATGGATGAAATGCCAAGATATGGCAACCTTAGTGGAGCAGTGGGAGGACTTTTCACATTTCACTGAAAGTTCGAGCTCCTCGAAATCATCACATGAATTTACTTCACCATTTTCAGGAGATCTGGAAAAATTGGATCGGCATTTGGATTTGCTCAGCAATCTTTCATACTAGCTGTGGTGAAAGCTTCCATAGTTTGCTACTACTATTGTCAGTATCATCAATTTTTGGTTCACTCAAAAATTTAAGAATGTAAACTAGTAAAATAAAACTTAAGAACTCTATTCATTTTTTTTTATAAAAAGCTATAACAAAAGTACAATATTTTTCATCAAAGTTTACCTGAATGAAACTTTCTTGAACTGTAATATAAAATACTCATGCGTGCTTCACAACGAATCAAAGCACAAAAATGAGAAAAAGAAACACTCACGATAGAATTTGCTCTACAGATCAATATTGCCATGAATGAGTCGAAAAATAAATTAGAATAAACTATTCGGAATAATCAGGAACGTGAGCTTCGAAAATGTGATGCCCACACTACACACCTGCAAATGATACAGTGTGGAAAAATCGCTACTGATATGAGGTATTGGCAAAATTGTTAAGTGGTTACAATATATATCTGATAATCACTATTTGTTGCCATCGTCACAGTAAAAGCCGTTTCGTAGAAGACCTCTGTTATTAAAATTAACAACTGTTCTATAAGTTCTTTTGTGGATATACATGTTCATATACATGAACAATTTCTTGATTACATGAATTGAAAAGACTCAGTTTAATTGGAAAAGCGCAGAATTTTATTTTACTCTAATTCCAGTTACGTAGAAGTATTTGTGCCTGGCCCACAGCATGGCTGTTATTATGCTGATACATCGTTTTTCATAGCCATTTATAACTCTCTTAAGTTTCATGCACAATATCATTATACCAGTAGTAAAGGGCTTTATGTTAATTTTTTTTAAATAGTATTCAGTAAAGTTGTGACGGCTGCCCTTTCCGGGTTGTCTCCTGTGCCATAGCTAAACTCAATGATTAAACACTAAGGCTCAATAAGTCGATCAAAAAGACGTTAGAACAATAATTACGCAATTTATTAACTACCTGTTAATATAACAACACTTATGAATGCTCTCCCGGACAAGGGCTTTACTGTCTTAGCTCAATCTACCAATAATAATCTAACTAACTCTTACCACTAAGCCTTCCTCGACTGCAACTCAGACTCTGGAACAATTGCTGAACACTGGAATAACTAAATCTCTCGAATCACTCAACTTTTATTCCAACCTTCTACTTCAACCTCTCTTTCCACCTCTTTTTACCTACTATCGTGACTCTCAGTCTGAGTTTATATATTTCCTAACTCTCCTGCTTCACTTCATTTCTACTTGTTTTACGAAATCACATTTCATTTTTGGTTGGGCAAAGGTTGTTTAGCAAAAGCAATCTATCTTAATAAAAAGACTCCAAGGTTAATGAAGAGAAACCGCGAATAGCCCTACTTCACAAAGTTTTTAAAAACAATAATACTTAAAAGAGGTATTATAATTTAAAAGTCAGTATAACTCGAAGAATAAAATGTACCAGCGTTAATTAAATAATTCTCATTAGCAAACAATCTGTTTATAAAAAAATATCCATAAAGACCTCTTCAAGCTTCTCACTCGTAAAATTTAAAAAATTGACATCGCGTGCCCTTTACACCTGCTCCGGCGTAAAACACTCAGCAGCGCCACCTGTCTCTGCAACTGAACACTCTGATAATAAATATCCATCATTTTTGCTTACCTATTTTTGTAAACTATATTGAGAATAATAATTATGTATACTGATTAAAAAGTTTTGAATTGGCTATAAATAATGGCCCTCGTTGGCTTAAAACTAATGAGAAAAAATTTTTACTGTCTTAAATTTAGGTAGTCAATCATTCTGAAATAAAATGTGAAAACTTCTCATTGATTTGATGAATTAATATTATGGAATTCTGAAGCACGTAATGTTATATTAACCGCAATTAGTTATCATTATTCATATTAGACGAAAGCATTCCAAGTAAATATGATTATCAGTAAAAAATATGACAAAGAAAGGATTTAAAAGAAATGCTCCTTCTCTCCTATTATTTATTACTAAAAAATCACCCATATCATTTCAGTAGTACCGGCTTTAAACATTACCAGCTAAGGGATCATTAATATAAATAATTTCCTTTCGATAAAGTAGCAAAGCGCGTAAAAAATTAAATTCTGACTAATGGATCTTGCAGAAATTAATGAACTAAGCGTGTCTGTTTCCTTCTGCGACAAGAGCACAGTCGGATTATATTAATGATTTACTATGCACTAATGAATATGTATATGAAGGAGGGGGAATATTCAAGAAGGGAAACATCGAATTACTGTCCAAAGACACATTTTTAAAAAAAAAATACATTTTCCTCTTTGTGTTTTTTGTGGCAAGCATTCAATGTAATATAAGTTGTTTATTTCAAAACGCTATGATTCAATTCTTTTAAGTGCGACAGCATTAAAGAAGGAAAAAAGATGGGATGAATCAATATTGGTTCTTTCTTTCACTTCAGAGCAGTTTGAAATTTGTAAAGGAGGAAACTCAGATGATCTAATGCTAATGAACTCACGCGTATACATTTCGCAAATCATTAGATATTTTTTTATGTCCTTGTCCTTTTCTGTGGTAAATAGGAATGATAAATTTTTAGAGTATATTAGCCTGCTGTTACTCTAAGTCGGGCTTATTAGGGGCGATTTGCATCATCGGTGTTGATTGAAGGTAATGGGGTTATTTTTACATATTTTAACTATGCCCACATACTTCCCATTAAATGTTTCATTAAGAGATATTGCTTTCATTTTTTTTTTCTTTTTTTTTCAGCTCATTTGATAGGGAAATTTAAAAAAAAAAACACTTATTTTTAAATGGATTATTATGTGTATTAATTCTTAAAAATACTGAAGTTTTTCGGAGGCAAGCTAAGTCTCACAATTCTTAAAATAAAAATAATAATAAAACTTATACATCATTTTGATTTCCCTTGGGTTTAACGAATGTAATATTTATTAGTTTTATTTTTCACATTTTTGAGCTAATTGACCATATTTAAATGTTGAAGAACATATCGGAAAAGATTAGCTAGGAACTTTATCTTCTGTTGTTTGAAATCAAGCATACTGAAGGTACCCGAGTCGTCATGATAGTGAGCCCTAACGGGCGATGTTGCCATCCAGTCGTGAGTTCGAATCCCAATGTCACTAAGGACTCGTCGTGTAGCGGGACTTATACTTCAAATCAGCTAAAGATTCAAGTGCTTCCATTGAAATGGTGTGGAAATTTGGAGAGTAGATTATCAGTTCATCTCAGGTGTCGTCCTCGTCATTTGACTGAGGCTGAAAGTCTCGAGAGTCCCGTCCCTAAGAATCCTCGTGTTGCCTGTAAGTGCGAAGTCAATAAACAATCAATAAGTCGTAAAGTTTTCTTACGAAGATATAACCTAGATATACGAATAAAATTTTTATGTTAAATGATCTTTATGTACAAAACGTCGTCAGTTACAGCTATTAATCTTGATTTGCTTGGTTTCAGGAAGCCGTAGATTACAGCTAACCGAGAGGTATTGTGCATTTTTAATTATTACTAAGATTACCAAGATAAAGAAGTTATTTTTTTTCTTTATTATTCTTAGAACTTATTTATATAATTACCTTTTAGAGAAATATATTTCTACCTGTATTCCTTTATTTATATAATTACCTTTTAGAGAAAT